>WBNO01005594.1:0-16229 GCA_013400575.1 Peucedramus taeniatus | reverse complement strand
GGGCACGGCCCCGCCGCGGCCGCGGGGAGCCGGGGCTGTGCCTCTGGCCGTGCTGACTGGAACCGGCCGGGGCGTGGGGACCCTCCCCGTGCCGACCCCAGGGCCTCCCCAAACCCCGCCGCTCCTCGCCGGGCCAGGGAATTTTTTTTTTCCAGTGTAGGCCGAGAATTCTTTTTGAGAAAACTGAAAAGTCAAGGTTATGGGATAGGGCAGAGGAGAGATTCTGGTATAAATTCAAAACGCGTTGCGGAAAATAAATCTGTGGAACAGCTCATTTCCCATCCCGGACCGGTTTCTGTGTGATTGTCTGTGATTCCAACTGCTCCGATGGGATTTTCAACCTGTGGGGCTGTAATGACTTGCCAGGTGCTAAGCACGACAGAAAATAATGGGAGAACTCTCTGGATCGGGCAGTGGAGCCTCTCAGTAGTGTCCCAGAAGTCTATCAGTGCCCAGCATCTCTGGATGGAATTCGAGGGAGTTCCTCTTTGGAGTTCCTCTGGAGCTGACAGTTCCCAGCATTCCTGAGCAGGGTTTGGGGGTCCCAGCACAGGCCCCCTTGCTTCTTCAAAGTTCCCTTTAACCAGGATGATTTTTTGAGGTAGAAACAACCAAAGCCAGCAGAACTGGCCTTAACCAGTTTTTGTGGGATCTCTCCTCTTTCTCCCTCTCCGAATTCCCACTGTCAAAACCCAGCTCCCCATCCCCTCAATCTCTCCAAGGACTTGGGCTTGGATTTCCCAATCCAGCAGGGCAGAAATGCTGCTGTCCTTATTGTATATCCTAATTGCAGTAATTGCTTAAAAAATAATTGAAAGAAATTAAAGGAATGAAGAGAAATGAAATAAGAGCTGCCAGCTCCAACTAAGGGAAGCTCAAACCCCTTATCAATGATTTGCTTTAATCAACCAACTCAAAGTAATTAACACCACATTGATACAGTATGATTCTTTTTAATTGAGTTATAGATAAATATTGCAGAATGTAAAAACCTTTCTAAGCCCAGAAACTCTTTTAAGAGTTAATAGGCAGGGCACAGCCACAGAATGAGTCTTGGGATTCAGGGGAAAAAAACCGAATTTTTCAATCTTCAGCATCTTCCACTATGTTGTCATTGACACGAAACTTGGCTTCAGCCTCAGGAAGATACGGAGAGTCAGGGATTTTAGAGATCCTGGTCTCACCTCAGCCTTTCAGCAGGTACAGTCTGCAGGGAGAGGGAAGAAAATAGCTCAGAACGGACGGCCTGCTTCCAGGAAATCATCATAATTCAGAGAGCATTGAGTGGAGCTGTAAGAACTCCCCCAAAGGCTCACTGCCCTGCAGACTGAGGGCTCCAAGTTGAAGCACAGGCTGGACCTGCCATGGACACACTGCGGGAACCCCAGAAGTAAAAGCTAAATTCCAATTAAGTTGCTGAAAATCTTGCATAACACAAGATACCAGTGACATGAAGCAGGCCAATTCCATAAAACATTCCAAAATCAGGCTCCTAGGATGTGACCATCTCTTCTCTCACCTGGTGGTGGAAGCACAAGTAATGATCTTCCCTACTGCTTTTTTTTTTTTTTTTTTTTTGGGATCTGTAGTGAACTGCAGGAGGGGAAAACTGTTCCACGACTGGAACAGAAAAGTGGGGGAAAAGGATGCAGGGGCACTCCTGGTGTGAATAACTGGGATCCATCCTCTCCAAGCCATGGAGGCAGAAACTGAGTGACAAAGCCTTTGGGACCGATCTGCTGGGATTCATAAAAAAACTGATGAGTTTTATTTTGGCAGTAAAGCCAAGCTGGTTCTCACCTCATCAGCCGGGTGCAGCAGCATCCACAGGAACCTGGCCAGGAGTATCTGCCTGGCAGAGGGCTCCCCACTTCCTGGGAATCCTTGTGGTACAGGGCTATGGCACTGGCCATTAAAATAGTTCCTACCTGTCCTTTCACAAGGCAAGATGGTTTTTCCACACAGCAAATGTTTTTTTGAATTAAGAAGATAACACTACACTCAACTAGAGAAGAAAAAAGCGAGATCTGTTAAATTTTCCTAAGCCAGGCAAAAAAGAAAACCAAATCAAACCAAAACAAAAACCAACAACAATGAAAAAAACCCCAATATATTAAGCGTATTTCAAGAGAGTTTAAATTGGAATGAGGTGACTTGGAAAGGCTGAAAAGCTGCAATGCTGCAAAAATCTAATGCTGCAAAAAAAGCCTTTTCTTACATCACATTTTAGCCCCGAACTTGCAAAAAACCCCCACCAAACTAACAATTCACCACACACAGTTATTGAGTCATTCCTGTCTTGGAGCACGAGTCAAGCTAAAGCTATGGAGACAAGAAAAACATAAGTGACTTAATGATTTTCCTTTGGAAATTACAGAATCACAGGGGGGTTTTTCATTAGCTTAGGAAAATGCACACCCAGTTCAGTAGATACTGAATAGCAGGGAACTCAGGAGATAAATGTTTTGCTTTCAGAGACAAAAATTTAAATAAGTATTTACATTAAACCAGAAGTCTACAGATGGTCTGATCAGAGGTCTTTATTAAGAAAAAAAGCCCTGGGGTATCCTCTGAAGGGACATAGGAGGAAGTCCTCAGCTGGGACACAGCCTCTGCTCCCCTGCCACACAGGCCACCCACAGCTTTCAGCTCTTTCATTCAGTCTTTGCAGTGTTCCCACAGATCCCAGAGGATTTCAGAGCCAGGTTTCAGGCTGGCCCTTCTCCTGCAGGTCAGCATGTATCTCCTGTCAGACCTGCCTGTGCAGAGCAGCCACACGCGACTCCACAGCGATCAGTCTGGTCTCCAGAGCTTTGAATACTGTATCGACCTGCAAAATATCCAGGAAGAGATACTGGGTTACACACAGAATGTGACAGCACAAACAGCATGTGCGGACGTCAGAAAGGGCTCAAATCTCATCTCACATCACCAGTTCTTTTCATTTGATTCTTTCCCTGCTACTTTCATGCTGTGGAAGCTCACCCAACTCTAACATTCACTGTCCACACAGTTACTTTTTCCAGCCTTGGTGTCAGAGCCACACACTAAGCTTTTGCTGGACAACCTTCAGTTTCCACAGCCAGCTTCCTTACACTATTTGCTCCCAGCTCTTCCTACCTGCAGTCACAAGATTTTAGCACAGCAAAACATCAACTTGATTTATGATGTTATATTTCAATACTGTAGCTGAAGCTACAGCAAAAGCATCAAGACCATTTGCACAAAAGGCAGAAGAAACATGACTAAAAGTTAAGGAAGATCTGGAGAAGCAAATCAGAACTAACTAGAAACAACATATCAAATTACTGAGACATAGATAGGAACCTAATGCTGTGCTTGATAAACAGAAAATGCCAATTACCATGAAAATTGGAGGAAAAGTTACTGAAAATCTTGCATAACACAAGATACCAATGCCATGAAGCAGACCAGTACATGCTACAATACACTGAATTGCTCTGGGTGGAATAAGCTGTTCTGCAGAAACCACTGAAGCACATAAAGGCTTCACAGAGGTGATTTAAACAAAGAAGGATACAAGGTTAAATCTCACCCTTTGCAGCACCTCTTGCAAGGCAGCTTGACTTTCCAGAGTAAGGGGCTCCTCATGAACAACAGCTTGCTTTCCCGGGGTTCCTAGAATATAGCTGAGATGCCACAGCTTAGGTCATGCACTTCCCACCCTGAAGCCAAAAATCTAAACACAGCACTCCTCCAGAACCCTGAGAGACAGCCACGGGTTCTGGGCTGCAGGATGCAGTGAAAAACTGCACAGACACCAAGAACAGTGCAGTGCTGGCTGGGAGAAGCAACACTACTCTCCAAGAAAAGTGCCATTCTGCAGCCAGGTCAGTGCTTTAGAGAACTATACTTCCAAAAAATAAGGTATCATAGCTGTGTAATTAAGAAAAAAAACAAAAAAACAAAAGCACTGTCCAGAGCACGAGGGTGAACATCCACAGCAATACAGAAAAATAAATGGGAACTTCAGAAAAAAACAGAGACATTAAAACTGGTTCAGATGAACACTGTCCATTAGAACAATGCTTGCATAAAAGAATTCTAGTTCACAAAATAGTTATTGAAGAATACCTTAAGACCACTTTTAAGTGCTATAAACCAACTAAACCCAAGCACATTTTCATTTTCTAGACAGATTTGAAGACGGCTGAGTGAGAGTCTCAAGCACATACTCAGTTGTCAGATTTGCCCTTGCCCACCTTAGCCAGGTGTTGGGGGTTGGATCTGTTTCTTTTGTGTTTGTGGAATTTTTTCCCGGTGGTTGACCCCTAAACATTCTGTATTTACCTTTCAACAGAGTCAATGTTGAAACAGAACAAATCTCTCTTGTAGTCGAGGTTCCTTGAGGTGCACCTGTAGATGCTGCCAAGTGTCCTTGAGCAGGCAGAGCAGAATAAGGTTTCTACCATGCTGTAAGTAAGAAATAACATTTATTCAGAAGAAAATAAAAGGAAGCACCTCTCTCCATCCCTTTTCTTAAAAAAAAAAATAAATCATGCATTAGAATTTTTTAAAGCATTCATTCTTGCTTTACACAGGGTAAATTATGAGCACTCATCTTTCAGCCTGAATTTGCAACAGCTCCTCAGGCTGACTGACCTCAGCAAGACCATCAGAATCACTAAATTGTGGCAGGGACCTTAAATCCCATCCCATTCCACACCTCCCACTGTCCCAGGCTGCTCCAAGCCCTGTCCAGCCTGGCCTTGGGCACTGCCAGGGATCCAGGGGCAGCCACAGCTGCTCTGGGCACCCTGTGCCAGGGCCTGCCCACCCTAACAGGGAAAAAATCCTTCCTGATATTGAATCTAAACCTGCCTTTCTTCATCCTAAGGCCATTCCCCTGTCTATCACTACATGTCCTGGTGAGAAATCCCTCTGCCTTAAGCCACAAGCGGCTTGTACAGACCCCTCCCAGACAAGTGTTCCAGGCTTTCTCGGGGGCCGCAGGAGCACTCCGGGAACCCCCGACTGCCCCGGGACTGCGCCCAGCCAGGGCCGGCCCTCACCATCCACACTCTCCGGGGAGCTTGGAGACCTTCCGCTCCGGGTCCACGGCGACGCTGGCGGCGGCACCTGCAGCGGGAGGGAAGGAGGGAGGGAAGGAGGGATGTTGGCAGTGCCCGGGGGCCGCGCCGGGGCGGCAGGGCCGGCACTCACTGCGCAGCAGGATGCAGCCGCTCTCCTCGTCGTTGGACACCCAGCTCGAGGTGTCGCCCACGGGCCGCCTGCAGCCGGCGCACATGAACACCATGGGCATGGGGGCCGCGTCCGCCCCCTGCTGCTGCTGGGCCTGGCCGCCGCCCGGCTCCAGCAGCGACAGCGAGTGCGACAGCGAGTACTCCAGCTCCGGGCACAGCGCCATCGGGTCCCGCCCGCCCGCCGAGGGACCGGCAAAGGGCCCCGACATCGCCTTCGAATCGCCCGCCGAGGAAGCGGCAGCGACGCTTCCCGCCCAGGCCCGCCCCGGAACTGCTCCCGGGGCCGGCCCGTTCCGCCCGCCCGTCAAAGGCCGCTCCGGGGGCCGCCTCAGCACCGCCCGTGGGGCGTTTAGACCTTATGAGGTCATGGTGCCAAAGCAAAAGATATGGTTATTGTAGTAGATCGTTTTTATATGAAGCGTTTTATCAAGTCACTCCCAATTCAGAGATCTGCTGAGCTGGAAGGGCCCCACAAGGATCACCCAGTCCCAGTCCTGGCCCTGCACAGACACCCCAAATCTCACCCTGTCCAAACGCTCCTGGAGCTCTGTGGGGCCGTGCCCATGCCCTGGGGAGCCTGGGCAGTGCCCAGCACCCTCTGAGGGAAAAACCTTTCCCTGATCTCCAACCTAAACCCCTCCAGACACAGGTCCAGCCCTTCCCTGGGTCCTGTCCCTGTCCCAGGGAGCAGAGCCCGGAGCTGCCTCTCAGGAGGAGCTGCAGCCGCCGGTGAGCTCTGCCCTCAGCCTCCTCCAGGCTGAAGAGGCCAAGTGCCCCCAGTCACTCCTGGTGTGGCCCCTCCAGACCCCAGCCCTTTCCATCCAGACACATTTGTGAATGTTTTTCAGCGTGGCTGTGCTCAGGAGCTCCCAGGAACAGTGCACTGTTCTGAGAGAAGCGCTTGTGACCTAGCTGGCACTTGTCCGCCCTGTCCCTAGGTTACAGGGCACCCATCTCAGTTTAAAACATCCCGAGGAATAACATGAGTGTCCGGCAAGAAGCGAGGATTGCATTTTCAGGGCTGCTCTTACATCTCTGCCATACATTAACACTTGCTGCCACTGGATGTTTTCAGTCCCAAGGCAGTCCTTGAGCTGCAGGACCCCGGAGTGATTGGCACAGGCCTCAGAATTGTGCAATTCTCTTTCTGAGGGAGCTGAAGTACAATGAAGCAAAGTCGGAGTTCTGAGCTGGCTTAAAAGGTACCACTGACATGGCTAACAGAACAAACTCCTCTGAGTATTTCTGGTCCTACGAATACTACTGGGATTACATAGATCCAATTCCAGTAGATGGAAGCAAGTTGAAGGTTAATAAATGTAAGTATTGTGGAGCAGTAAGTGCTAATCTAGCACAGGGGAAATGTTGCGTAGCTTGTCTCACTGACCTGGTTTTGTTACCTTGCAATAGAGTCCATGCCAGTGCCTGGTTTGTGTGAATGGGTGTCTGCCTTCAGGGTGGTTAACTGCTAACAAACTCTCTGGGCTTTATCTTACAGTATTTAAAGCTATAAGGCTGCTGACACTAATTCTTGTTTACAAGGACAGATTTGTTTTGAGTCATTTGCTAAGGGGAAATTTGATGACTTTCAAATCTGTAGTGTGGGGTGCTAGTTACCTCTGTGCTACTGTCACCAAAGTTCACTGAAAAAGCAGAGGTTTTCATAAAAATATTGTGGTTTCATCCTGGGACAAGGCTGACATTACAAGTGGTAAACATTCAGACTTTTAGTAAAGGAAATGTATGTTTCCACTAGCCAGGAACAATAAGCTGCAAACATATTCTTTGACCTTTCCTCCTTTGATTTAGTGCTGCTGAACTAATAAAGTAATAGTAGCCATTGTTGTGAAAATGCTTTGCTGCCATGGAAACTGATTCTGCTGGGCTTTGCAGTTTATTTTCAGAGGATATGAAGCAGCATTCGCCCAGCTCACTTTGCAGTAGCTTGTTCCATTTCACACCTGGCTTTACACAGTGCAACACCAGTGTCTTTTTATGGCTGCTTATAGTGGCAAATAATTTTGGTTTTTCTAATGCAACTGCTCTGGTTAGGTCTTACTAAGATAAAATGACAAGCTGTGTCACAGTGGATTAACCAAGGGTGAGGAATGGACTGACAAAAACCAAGGCAAAGCAGGCAGAGTGTGTTGGAGTCACTTATGCTGCAGGCAGTGCTTTCCCTTGATCTCTGTCAAACCTCTGCCTGTGGTTGTTATCTTAAGTTAATTAACAAAGTTACGGGCGTTACTCATTGACTGAATATAGCTGCAACTGTTCAGATATAAATTCAGAGACTAAAATTGTTTTTCCCAAGGTTATTACAGTGAAATTATTATATATTCCAGGAAAATGTGATGGCCTTTCAGAATATCTTCATGTCTCTCCCACTAACAATGCAAGAAACTGCCTTTCTGATGGTTGAAGGTTGAATTCTGTGTTAGGAGCTGCTTGTCCTTCGCTTGCTTGGACAGCAGTAGGAAAAAGGAGCAGTAAGTTACTCTGCACCACCCCTAGAAAAGCTTTCCTGTGCATTCAGATCAGCCAAGGGTTTATTGCCTCCAAACTTGGAGCACTGCATCTTCAAAAAAGTGGTGTGAATATCCACATCCTTCCATGCAGAAAACCTTGCTCTCTAACGCCGTAGAGCAACATTTGGTGCTGCTGGGACCAGGCAAATTGTGAGAAGCTTCTCTGATTCTCTTAATTTTAAAGTCAGGGCAGATGATTATCCCCAAATTCCACTAGGGAAACCCCAAACTGCTTAGCTAAGCTCAATGTAAGTCTCTGGCATGTGGCTGGCGCAGCAAAACCCAAAGATCAGGAATAAACCTTTCCCCTGTTTTCTCCTTAATAACGTTTTTCTACCATTTGGATCACCTGGCGCATAACAGAAGTGGCATTTGTGTTATAGCACTTCCCTCCCTGGCAATTGATAGGACATTTTTCTTCAGCTGCCTGTTTTCTTGAAATTTGTAGAAACTGTGCTTGTGAGACAAGATGCTCACCCTCTGTTAAATTTAAATTTGTTGACAGTTTTGTGGAGGAACAGAGAGGGCATCCTCCTGGTACTACTATTCTTCCTTCTCCAAATGCCAGTGGGAGAACAGTGGGTTACAAGTTCTAATGAAAACACCAAGGGAAACAATACCACAGCTGGTTGGGATTTTTCATTGTTTTGAGTAAAAGTACCAGGCAAGCAATGAATATAGCCTGTCTTTGCATAATATTTACATTCTTGTACCTTGAGAAGCTGCTGCTGGGATTATTGCTGGGGCAGCCCTAGGGAATTTACAGTCACCATAACCCTGCCATGGGATTGCAGTTCCCTCATTCAGTTTTGCCCCCTACGGGTTTTTTAATTTTTTTAATGTGAAGCAGAGACCTGAATCTCTGCACTTCGTTTTCCTCTGTTATGTGGATGGTCCCTGAAACTTTTTGAGACTGAATTTGTCTCATAAAAATGAATCTAAACCCAGATAAAAAGCCATGGTCTTGCTTTCTATTTGTGATGTCATGCATCTCTCTCAATTTTGTACAAAAATAATGAAAAACCTTGATTGGCCCATGATCTAATAGGCTATTTAAAAGCATGCACACACACATGCACAAAAGGTGATGGCAAAAATTTAGCAAGAGGAAGGCTTTTTATAGATGGGTAAAATATGAAAATATGTTATTCCAATTAAAAAAACAAATTAAAAAAAAAAAACAAAAAAACCCAAAGAACAAAACAAAACAAAACACAAAAACAAACAAAAAACAAAAACAAAAACAAAAAAAGCAAGCAAATAAACAAAAACCATCTAATTGCAGAATTAAAACCCAGGAAATTTTGGTTCAAGCTCCACCTGAGCCCTGGAGCCAATTTATTTAGCTTCAGTGAATTCCACGAAATCTGTTTAAACTGTTTTTAAAAGTTAAGGCCAAAATAGATCTGAGAGGAAATTCTATAAATCCAGACTCTTAATTTCTGTCCCAGTGGTGTGGAACGCTTCAAAACTTTGGGCTTTTCAAAATGCCCCTGGGCAAAGGAAGAATAAAATAAGCTGCCCCTCCCCACTGATATTTCTCAGTAGCCCAGCCGAAATTCGGGTTTCTGATAAGGGTCCAGCTGGGCCAGCTCTAGTTTTGGGTTTAAAAGGAGCTGGGCTAATTCCCTCAATCTCTTTGTGGCTTTGATGCCAACACATACTGAACTTTTTCACAAAGAAACACTCAAACATACTGGACCTGTTTCAGAGAACACAATGTTTTCTGTACTTTCAGAGGGAAGATTTATTTTATCTTGGTCAATATTTGTCTCTGGAGTCAGTGACCCTTCTTTTTCCACCTCATCTGAAGTGAGTCACCAGCTGTGAATCCAGGGCAGAGCACCCAAACTTCCCAAGGCCACAGTGACCCCAGGAAGGAGCATTTTTGAAACAGTGGCCAAAGGTGCTGTGGGGGTGGGAGCAGATTCGTCCCCTCCCTCAGGGAGCCCGAGGCTCAGGCAATAAAATTGGCACAGCACTGAAGCCTTCATGAGAGAGCAGTTCCCTTTGTTCCCCCAGCCACCTCACACTCCCACTAAACCAACTGTGAGCATGCTTTGGTACTGGCAATCCTCTTGTTCCTCAAATAAACCATTTGCTCCTGGCAAAGCAGGCAACATCCTGCACTTTTCCATGGTGGCTGCAGGGGCACTGCAGCTGAACAGGGCAAGGGGCACATTCTCTTCCACTGCACTGACCTGCTGGGAGGGTCACAGGCACTTTGCAACAAACTCCCCTTGCTATTTCTCTTGGTATAAAATGCTTTCAAGGCTGGAATTCCCTTCCTGAGGGCCTCTCCTTAAAGATCCTGCAGGATTAGGCAGTCACCACTCAGGCTTCCTGCAGTGTGGGTGTGTGAAAGGAACCATGTTCAAATATCTGCACAGTTCTAGTCACCAGAACCCTCTCTGGGGGCTTTCTCCAGCCCCTCCCTCATCCCTGCTGCCACTCAATGTTAGGAGGCTCCCAAGGCCTTCAACAAATTTGCACTTAGACTCCTCTCTCTAAAAGGAGAAACCGAATGAATCAAATGCACACCTTTCCTAGAGATGATAAATCACCTTGCTGTGTTTTATTTCTGCCTGCAAAATGCATGTGACAGAATTACCCTGCTGTGTCCACAGACTCCATCGTCATTGCCTTTTGGGTTGGCCTTGCTGCGTTCGTGACGTTTCTTTTCCTTATTTTGCTCTGTATGTCCTGCTCTGGATCAACGCCAGCAAAGTGAGTATAACCAGAGATAAAGTGAGCATAACCAGAGATAAAGTGAGTATAACCAGAGATAAAGTGAGCATAACCAGAGATAAAGTGAGTATAACCAGAGATAAAGTGAGCATAACCAGAGATAAAGTGAGTAGATACTGGTGTGAAAAAATAACCTGTAGGAAACATTCACTGCCTCGAGTGATCCAGCAATGACACGTTTATAACTGCACAGAGGTGAAACTTTTTCTGTCAGTATTTGGTTGGAGTGTCTCTTTGCCCACTGCTCCTCCTTATCTGATCAGGACGCAGAAAATTCAGCTCAGCAGGCTGGGCAGAGATTCAGGATTAGGTCACAAACAAGCAGGGGGAAACAGCAGTCAAAAGGAGCACTAATATTCTCATTTACTGCACCCTAGGGCCTCTGGCATGCTCACAAAAAGTAACAAAACCAATAAAAAAAGGCAGTTTACCCAAATAAACCACAAAGCAGGAGGCGGACTAGCAACACAACAGACACGGAAATGGACATGAAATTGCAGGGTAACAGAGGCATGTCACCAAAAATTTACTGTTCCTAAAAAGCTGGCAGGAGAAGTCGTGTACATGACAATCTCAGATTGTTTGCAAGACTTGAACAAAGTATTGATTTTTAAAGTTTTTTCACTTTCTCAACATGTTACTGAGCAAAATACTTGCCTTAAAATTATTTATCTCTCATGTATTCAGTTTTGGCCATCAAAGGAGCCATTGTGAACAAGACAAGTCTAGAAATGTTTCCTGGTGTGCCCAGAAATCACTAATGAAAACCAGCATTCAATGAGATTTGAAAACCATCCTATGTTATCATTTTTCTAGGCTCGAAACATACTGTGAGAAAACAGTTTTAGGACAGAAGAAAGAGTCATACACAAAACTTGTCCTTTTTGGTTAAGTTCTGTTTGTTTTCTAAGCCCCACTTCAATTCCACTTCTCCCAATTCCAGCACTGAAACCCAGTGAAGTGCTTGAAAGAAGCCACTAGTGTAAACTTGCACCGCCCTGCCCTGTGATCCTCTCTGCTGTGTCACCCACCCACTGCCCTTGGCATGACAATCATACAGTACTGTAGGAGACCTCGTGTCTCTTTTCTGATGATAATCCTCATGCACTCACCCAACAAATGCTTGCTCATGTCACCAGTCAAGGCTGGAGAACGTTTACCTTGATCGTTTCTGTGCTCATCCATCTCCATCAAACCCAGGGACATGCAGGACCCCCTATGCTCTCCCACGTCCTGGTCAGAGGAGGCAGCTGCTCTGGGCACCCTATGCCAGGGCCTGTCCACTCTCACAGCCAGGAATTCCTTCCCAATATCCCATCTATCCCTGCCCTCTGGCAGTGGGAGCCATTCCCTGTGTCCTGTCCCTCCATCTCCTGTCCCCAGTCCCTCTCCAGCTCTCCTGGAGCCCCTTTAGGCACTGGAAGGGCTTTGAGCTCTCCCTGGAGCCTTCTCCTCTCCAGGTGAGCACCCCCAGCTCTCCCAGCCTGGCTCCAGAGCAGAAGGGCTCCAGCCCCAGAGCAGCTCTGAGGCTTCCTCTGCGCTTGATCCAACAGTTCCATATTTCTTGTGCTGGACCCCATGGCTGGGGGAGCTCTGCAGGTGGGGGTCTCACCTGAGTGGGGGAGAGAAGCAGAATCCCCCCCCCTCACACACCTCTTTTGATGCAGCGCTGATGCAATTTTGGCTGTGCATGACACCCTTAACACCAAGGGTTAACTCTGTCACACCACCCTCTCCAGCAGAGTCCCTTGTTCTTACCTGCACATCTGCACAGGAACAAGCCACTGCCCAAGCGTCTTCCAAAAGGCCTATACAGCAGCTCTCTTCACTTAGGCCACAGCTGAATCCTTGGACACTGAGAGCTCCTGGACTTGAATCCATCATCAGATTGCAGCACACACTTCTTAGCAACACCAAATGATTTGGTGCCAGTTCTGATGGGTGAGCTTGGGAGAGCAGGGAAGGCTGATGCCTGTACAAGCCCTGCAGTGAGTGATCCATGTCCCAGCCCCTTTTGTCAGCACTGCACTGTCACACATAAATAAGACAAAAGGTCTGGAGCATGGCACCGCTGATTTCAAACCCATCTGCCTGCCAAGGCAGCTGATGATCACACTGCTGGGATGCAGAGCATTAACATTTGCTTCAGTGGTGTGTATTAACATCCAAAATATACAGAAAAAACAAGGGTTTGTGGCTGGAGATGATTCCTGGCCAAGGCTCAAACTTCACACAGTGGAAAGAGGACAGGGTGAGCTCCTTACAGGTGTCCCATGCATTTCACTGGAGGTTGTACATTCCTGATAGCCATGCACAACACAATTGATCTGGCTGTCACTTTCCTACCAGACAGTGTAATGTTGGAGAGAAATCCAAGCTGGATGCCCAGGGAGTTGGAAGATCTACATGTCTCATCCCTCATCCATGTTTCTTGCTCTCGGAGAGGCTCATTCCAGGGCCCTAGGGCTCCCTGCTGGCTCCAGATCAATCTCTTATAGTGAGGAACTCCATTCATTATTTGGATGTGGTGCATGAGCACCCTCATAGTTAATTACAGATGTGCAGCAGCCTTTATCCTTCCAATCACACTTCCCTCAGAAAATATCAGACATTGTCACTGCACTTGTCTTTGTCCAAACCCACAGAGTCTGGAATTAGCTTCCTTGTCCTTTGAAAGACTTTTTCAGTTGTATCTTATCTCAGCTTTAGTTCTGAGTGATTCTGCCTGGGCCGAGGTCAGTCGCAGCACTGCCTAAGAGTGACCTGGCTTGACCAGGTGGGTCTCCTTGGGTACTGGGACTCTTCCAGCCTCCTCCAACCTCTCTGCTGTTCCAGGGGGGCTTAACAATTAACAGAGCTGGCCAAAGCTCTCCTCAAACACCCCCCAGGTCTCTGGGATGCAAGTTCTCCAGCTGATTTTAAAATATGGATATCTAGTTGGTGGTATTTGGCTGCTTGATAGACAGGAAAGAAAACATCCTGTTTTAGTAAGATTTTTTTTTGTGTTGCTTCTGTCAAACAAAGAGGAATGATGTCTTGAGTACACCTGCAGAATGGCAAAGAAGATTCCAAACCTGCCTTCCTGTGCTGCGCCTGCTGCTGAGACTTCAGGGGTTTGTTTCTGCTTTTTGAATTACTCGGCTGAGTTTGGTGCAGCTCGGCTCCCTGAGCTCACTTTAAACACACAAAGCTCGGTGTTTTCCTGCTGCAGGCCGTTGCACTGTCAGGAAAATTAATCCACAAACACCTTAGGTTTATGTCCAAAAAGGAGACACAGGAGTCCTGTAACTTATTTGAATAAAGGGAGAGGCCAGGGCATTTCCCGTGGGGTCTCTCAAGTTGCTTGGAGGACGCAGCCTCCTTTTTATCCCGATTTCTTCCTTCTTTCTTTTATCCCTCTCTCTTCCCCATTGCCTGAGGTACTTGAGAGGTACGAACTTCCCAAATCGCCTAATACAGACCGCCTTCTGATGCACATGCCCCCCTTCTTCATCCTTGCGTCTGTGTTCTCTTTCTTCAAGTCCAGGAATTCAGCACGGGCTTGGGTGAGCAAAAGTCTCTATCAATTAGTGGAATTCCTCTGGAATTTATGGTTCCATTCATGAATTCTTTCACCTATCAGTATCTGGGTTTGTCTACCAGCAGACTCACAGCTGGTTTGTAAAGACATCTCCTTCTCATTCCTTTCAGCACGGCTGCGAACGGGAGCGCGGGGCGGGCAGGAGCTCATTAGGCAGTGAATGCACTCGCGCTAATTAATGTCACGAGAGCACCCAGGGCAGATATCCTGGTGCAAGGACGGAGCGCTTGCCAGCGGAATGTGTTGGAATCACTGAGTGATCCCTGCGGTTTGAAGTCTGGGAATGCTGCGGGACATGCTCAAGGTGTCAGCAATGTTTTTTTTTAAAGAAAGCCACCAAGGAGTGGTGGAAGAAAACAATAAATAATATTGCCTACTTACTGTCAGTGTCTGCCTTTTGTGATGTTGGCCGGCTCCACGGCGGTCAATTAACTTCAGGAAGAGCTTTTGCTGCTGTTCTTGCTCATGTGTTGGAATTCAGCAGAATCCTTGTCACTTTACACATCAGGGAATACAAGTTCAGCAGAATTTCAGCTTGACTGAGCTTGGCTGGGTTCGGCTAAACATGGTGCAGTTGGGCTGAAGATGGCTTGGTTTGGCTGAGCTCGTCTCAGTCAGCTGAGCTTGTTCTGTTCGCCTGAGCTCGACTGGATTTGGTACGACTGGATTCGCCTTGGTTCGGCATATCTCGGCTAGATTTGGCAGAAGTCGGTTAGGCTCGGCTGAACTCGGAGCCGCTCGCTGCGTTTGCCCAAGCTCAGCTCGTTTCAGCTGCGCTTGGCCCAGTTCAGTTGAACTCAGCTTGGTTCGGCCGAGCTCAGCTAGACTCGGCTCAAAGATTTCCCGATGGCAGCCCCTAGGAATTCCACGTGACACAAATTGCAGCCTCTAAAAGGCTTGCGGATCTTTAAAAAACTATAATTTAAACTCAAGTCGTGGTACAGAGCTGATGGCTTCTTTAGGACAAGAATATTTACATGTATAAGCCATTCCCTCATTTGCATCTCATTTTTATTTAACCCCCCCAAACTTCGATACATATCACAAGCAAGGTGCAGTTCTGGTTTTCCCCCCCCGTACACTATTTGTACAAAGGACCCGGGCACAGCATGCAGTCCTGATTCAATGGAATAAATCCTGTTTTACACGTCAAAGCTTCTCACTCTGGCACTGCATGGTTGCACATCTGGACTGGCGGGCTCAACTACCCTCATGGTCACATTCGAGAACAGATTTTGCAGAGAATTCCTAATAAAACTCATGTATAATCACTGAGAAGAAAATCCTTTGGGGTTTAGTTCCATCTCTCACCTGTTNTTTTGTCACACATCACAGCAGCAGCTGCGATGGATCAGGGCTTTTTTTTTTTCAATTAAAAAAATGGTAATAAAAATAAACCACATCTGATATACATGTCTTTAAAAGCCATTATAGCTTTTTAAACCCAAGAAGACAGTTGTGATTCCTGAGTCCAGTCTTCTCTTCATACAGGTTTTGGGATCATGAAATCAGCCAGGTTCTCCACGAAACAGTAAATCATCCTGACTAAACCTCTGTCTCCTTGTTCTCTGCACTCGCACCCCATTGCAGGAAGTTCTGCAGCCTTTTTTTCCCATCCTGTATTAGAGAGAGGAGGGATATTAAGGACACACACAGGCACAAGCAGGCTTACTGCTTATTCAAAAAGATAAAAATGCCTGTAATAAAAATTACATAAGTAATATTGTCTCTCAAACTGTTCAAGAAAAGGGAAATTGGAGCTTTAATATCTCACTGAGAGATGTTGAATAAAATCCTCCCCCTGAGTTTGCACACAGTAATAAAATACTGATTTTTTTGACCAAACAAGGTAGGTCTGTATGAGACCAGCTCAGGAGACTTTCACGGCTTGGGGTGACAAGGACGGAGCACAGAAGAATGTTAAACATGAAATGTTAGTCCTCTGAATTAGTGCCCAGATGTAGCCAGATTTTTCTGCAAAAAGACATAAGGGTTTCTTCCCCTTGTTTCTGAGTGTCCCAGTCACCCTGTAATTCATAATCAGCACTAGTGCAGACCAATCTGACATGGGTAAGTAACATATCCAGCTCCCGTGCTCCAAGCCACATGTCCCCGATGTAAATGGAAGTCAGGAATACAGAAACAGCT
>WBNO01005588.1:0-53866 GCA_013400575.1 Peucedramus taeniatus | reverse complement strand
AGGTAAGAGTGGCTTGAAGGTTGTCTGGGGTTAGCCTTTGTACAGACACAGGAAGGATTCAAAACTGTTTTCAGTGAAGTGTTTCAAACTTAAGAGTTTTTCAGTTAAGTAGTAAAACAATTTTTGAACAGTTTGTGGTAGTACTGAATCACACACAGTAAGGCCTAGCCCTGCCAGTATGGGAAGCAGACAAAGGGAAGTTCATTTTTGGGTGCTGCTGTAAATTTAAATAAAATAAAGCTTACTTGATACCTTAACCAAAGTGTGTTAAACATTGGACATTTGTGCTAATTATGGCGTTTTTTATTATGGTGTATTATTTATGCTGCCTGTTTACCTTGAGAAAGTCAGAATGAAGGACAAAATCTCCCTGCAGAAGAGTCACATGCAAGCTGAAAAACACGAAGGCAGAAATTGCAGAAGCTCCTAGTACTGGTGTGTCTTGATTACAGATTGTTTCTGTGTGTTGCAGTTCCTTTTATCCAGGGCAGTAGTCAGAGGTATCACTATGTCTCAGAGGGCATACACGAGAAGCTGGGCTGGACCCTCGGTTCAGGGTGATTAGGGAAGGTGGAAGAGCATCTGGCTCTTGGGTGTGAAGACTTCAGAGACTGACATGTTTTTACAGAGCTTTTTCATGAGCTATCTAGACAAATGTAATGCATAACTCAAGGCATAATCAGAGGAATACTTTCCTGCTCTTCATTCTTTGTTAAAGACAGCAAATGCTGACTAGCTTGGGTGGTGTGCTGATCTCATTTTGAGTGCTGAATAGCATAACAAAGCTCATTAGTCTTATCTGTCAAATGGATGACTAGATTACTGTGATGTCTTGAACAACATTAAGTATGTTTCTGTACAGAGTCACAGTGATATAGAATCTGTCTGAAATGTCTTTTGTTTGCTCCTAGTGCAACAGTGAAAGAGCTAAACAAGAAGCATCTCAGAGTTTTGAGAAATTATATCAGGTCCTGGAAGAGAAGAAATCTGCAGCTATTAGGGCAATTGAAACCTCTAAGAATATAAGGCTGGAAAAATTGCAAACACAAGTGGAAGAATACCAAGGGCTCCTGGAAAATAATGGCCTTGTAGGATATGCTCAAGAAGTGCTTAAAGAAACTGATCCCTCTTGCTTTGTTCAAACAGCAAAACAACTTCATGTCAGGTATCTTAAATATCTTCTGTTTAAGGTGCAAGTACTGTTCCAGGATGTCTGTGCAGTTGTATTCTTGGGAGATGGTCCTGGTCATGTTCAGCTGGAATTTCTGCATTAGAGTGGGCATCAGGAAACAACATTCAGAAGAGGAGTGCTCTTGTCCTGCCACAATGCCCAGCCTTGTTCTGCAGTGGGACTGCAGTGGGAGGGTAGTCTGTTTAGCTCCCTGATAAATTCCTTGTCTCAGAGATTTTATCATGTATTTGCAAGTTAATCTAACAGGTCTCTTCTAGCTTTAAGCTCTTTAATCTTTGTGTTGTCTGCTAGCACCTCACATCAGTTTTGTACTTTGAACATAATCCTCCAAATTATTTAAATGGTTTGCCAACTGAAAGACTACCTGTTGATTATCTTTACACTGATGTACAAAAGGCCTTTAAATTTTGCATTTGAGAATCTTTCTAGAGATTTTAGAGAAAATTTCTGGGAAACATCAGTAAGTACGAATGTCCAACTTGAATTGTCTTTTTTTTTCTTGTGCTATCCCACTTCTGTGTTTCCAGAATCCAAAAAGCTACTGAGTCTCTGAAGAGCTTTAGGCCAGCAGCCGAAACTACGTTTGAAGACTTTGTGGTGGACACTGCCAAGCAAGAAGACATCCTTGGTGACTTGTCCTTCCATTCCAATGGTAAATTCTGAGAGCATTAGGTCTTTCTCAAGTTTTAGCTTTAAGGGCTTCTCTGAATAAAGGAAGGACTTGCACAGGGCAGCAGTTGCAGAGCTCAGTATTGTGACTTGCATTGTTCCTTCTGTCTCCATGATTCAGAAAGCATTACCAGGCCAGCAGTGTTAGTTTCAGCTTTCATAAAGAAGCTAAAATGACATGTCTTTCAATACCAGTTTGCATTGGCTTCCAAAATATTGTATTTACATCACACTCAGTCTTTCTAAAAGCTTTTTATTGCATGACAGAAAGTAATAATTTTTAAAGCTGCCAGAAAAAAAGGCTCAAGCCTTTCAAAGTAAAAACAGAAAATAGGGGGTTTATTTAAGTGTATGAACAGAGAACTATCTTCATCTACTCCTTTTAACTGAGAGAGTCAGATTCCCCCATTAAACAGTGCTATAGCTCAACAAAGGGGTTATATCTTGGTTTAAGACAGTTTTAAGAGGTGGATGCTTTAAAATAAATTTGCTCCCAATATAGTTTTAACCAATCCCTTTGCACCAATAAGGAAAAACAAATATGAGTAGATAGAAGTGAAAAAATAACAGTTTACTAAAAAAACCAGAATAGCAGCAGGCCAAAAATACCTCTAATAGTCCCTAGTTACAAAGTGGCTGAAATCTCACAGGGGCACCAATAGATTTGGAATACAATAATATTTTGGGTTACCCAGGACTAGTTATATGGTTAACTCAGAAACAAAATGTATCTAAATTTCAGAGATTTTCTTCTCATGTGTTCCAGGTCTAGAAATACCAGAAATCAACGAAGAGCAGAGCAGAATGTACAACAAAGCTCTGATCAGCTGGGAATGCCCTGGGAAGACAGATTCAGCTGATATCTATGTTCTTGAGTATCATAAACTTAATAAAGAAGAGGAGAGTGTGACATGGCAGAAGACTGAAGTTTGTGGCAAGAGCAAAGTATTATCTGATCTTGATGATGACAGCAGTTATGCCTTTAGAGTTCGTGGATACAAAGGGTCCATCTGTAGCCCTTGGAGCCGAGAAGTTATTATGCATACTCCTCCAGCTCCAGGTGTGGGGTTTTCTTCCGTCAGTCTTAAGAGCTGAAAGTAGTTTCCAGTAGCCTCCCATATGTCTCCTACACTGTTAAACAGTTTCATAAATGTTTGGAAGCACTGTTATAGATCAAGTGGGTAACATACAGAGACTGTTAGCTTGCATGACATTCCTGGTAGCCTTTAAAAGTGACAAATTCTAATGCCAGTATGACTTAAAATGTAGTTTATAAGCACAGAAGGCCAAATACATAACTAAGCAGATTTTTTTCGGGATACTGTTTTTCAGTTTTCAGTTTTCTTTTCGATGACAAATGTGGGTACAACAATGAACATCTCCAGCTGAACCCAAGAAGAACCTCTGTGGAAAGTAGGGCTGGATTTCCTCTGCTTCTGGGAGCTGAGCGCTTGCAGGTTGGATGCTACACAACCCTGGATTACATCATTGGTGACACTGGGATTGCCAAAGGGAAGCACTTCTGGGCTTTTAATGTGGAAGCCTATTCATACCTGGTGAAAGTGGGTGTTGTTCCTAGCAACAAGATACAGAAATTGTTCCACAATACCCATGATGTTACCAGTCCAAGGTAAATTGCATACTCTTGCTTCAATGCATGTTTTACATGGCTTTTTTAAAAAGTAAATTAAGAGCAAGTCTGTTCTCAGTTAGGTTCACACAAGGTGAACCTAGCTTCAATCTTTACTATTAGCAGAACGATGTCCTGATTATCAAGAGTCCTATTATCTTTCTTTTTGAGGAAGAAGTCAGATTCCTGTAGATGCCAAGGAATGTCAGTTAAAGGAAGAAGGTTAAAAATAAGTGTAAGTTTTAAGATTGAAGCAATGCTTAATTATCAGTGGTAAAGCTCTGCCTTAATTCCCTTAGCATACAAGGTTTGGCAGCCTTTAAGAGGAACAGTGTTCACTGTACATATTTGTATGTTTTTGCAGTAGCTGTGTCACAGTGGATTCAAAGTCCCTGGTTTACCCCAGGCTACATGCTTGCATACTGTATTGGAATGCTTCTGAGCACAAACCAAAGTACAGTGGACAAACCAATAAAAAGATTTGTCTCACAATTACAGTTGTAGCAAGCCTGGATGTGTGTAGGAGCTGCAGGCAGGGAGGCTATCTCCTGGGGACTCTTTTTCAGAAATATAACAAGTTTTTGGCTTCCTTCTATATAACACGTGGAAAATGTGTCAGCATAATCTTGAGTGGCTTAAAGCCAGATGGAGCCATTTGCAAAGTGAGAAATTAGATCTAAATTCCCTGATTTCTTTTTCCTTCTCCACGTAGATATCTGCGAAATTTTAGCTGACACAGAAACAACTGCCCCCACAAGTATGCCAAACCTGAAATTCTAAGTAGGGAATGTCTGTACTGAAGAATGTGTGCTTCTCCATATGTCTTTATCTGGGGACAGAGATGGAGGGAAAAGCATGTAGACTGACCAAGTATGTCTGCAGACTCCTCAGTAACCATCTGAGAAACTGTTCAGGGAAGTCTTCAGACAGAGCGCTTTTAAAAAAAGTCCCCAAACTTAAACCACTAAAACCCTACCTTTTGTTTTGTGAATTTTACAGATACTGTAACATAGCAGCATCATGGAAAACTCACAGGACATGTTCTTGTCTGTAAGGATTAGTCATATTTGCTAAGTTACTTCTCAAATTAACTAATTTACTTTACCTGTAGGTTCATTAGTGATTGCCTAGCATAAGCACATTTAGATCCACTCCTTAGTAAAGCCTTCTGTAGTCTTGTCCTTACTGGAGTTCAACTGTTATTAATTGGTTGAAGTAACTCAAGTGAGTCTTCACCTACTAAATATCTCTTCCTTCCTGGCTAAAGTATGTATCACTGGTGTAAGCAAAGCCTGGTGGGATGAGTGCTGTGTCTGGAGTGCCCTGTTGGTTAGAGGCTCTTTAGAGGGACAGGAGGACAGATGAGGCAGGGGTGGCACTGTCTGTAACATAATGTCTGGAATATATGGAGCCTGCAGCTGGCAATGCTGCAGTTGAGAACCTCTGGGTAAGGATTAAGGGACAAACAAAGTGGATGTCATTGTGGGAATCTTCTACAGGCTACACAGCCAAGATGAGGACACTGATGAATTATTCCTTAAGGAGATACGGAATATCTCTACAGCAACCACCCTTGTCTTTGTAGGGCATTTGGCAGATGTTAACTGGGAGCACCACATAGATGATACAAACAGGTCTAGAAGAGTCCTAAAATACCTGGATGATAACTTCTTGGTATGGGTACTAAGGGAGCCAGCTGAGAAAGCTGTTCTCCTTGATTTTTTCCTTGTCAACAGAGAGGATCTCATGAGTAAAGTGGAGATGAGCAGCCGTCTTGGCCACAGCAACCACAAAGCAATTGAATTTAAAATCTCTGTTGTCAGGAGGAAAAGTGCCAGCAAAATTTCAACTCTGGACATGAGGAGAACAAACTTCAGGCTGCTCAGGGCACTAGTCAGGAAAGTGCCCTGGGAGACCACTATTGAAAGTGCTAAGGTCCATCAGTGCTGGTCACTTTTTAAGCACCACCTCCTAAGGGCACAGGAGCAGACAATTCCAAAATGTCTTAAGTCAAGCAGGTGAGACAGAAGGCTAACTTGGGTGAGCAGAGATCTTCCAGAGCTAAGGCCAAAAAAAAAAAGAGTATGGCCAATAGCAGTGAGGTTGGGCAATGTGGGAGAAATAAAGAGATGCTGCTTGACGTTTGAGGGAGAAAATTCACGTGGTCAAAGCCAAACTGGAGTTGAAGCTGGCCAGAACTGTGGGGAACAATAAAAAGAGTTTTTTAAAAATACATTAATAGAAAAAGTCAGTAAAAAATACCATTGGCCTGTTACAGGAGGAGGATGGTCACCTCACTTAAAGGGACAGAGACAAGACAAGGATGTTCAGTACTTTATTGACCTTGGTTTTCAACACCATGGTGGGCTTTGGGGGTACCAGAACTCAAGGACCATGACTGTGAGAATGATAGAATCCCAGCCAACCCCAAATTTGTGCAGGATTTGCTGTTCCACTTAAATCCCTGTAAGTCTGTGGGGCTTGATGTGATTCATCCTAGGGTACTGAGCTGGCTGATGTCATTGTGAAGTCTCTCTGATGTTTCAGTGGTCTTTGGAGGTGCCAGTCAACTGGAAGCTGGCAAATGTCCCAGTTTTCAAGACTGGCAGGAAAGATGACCCTGGTAACTACAGGCCTGTCAGTCTCACTTGAGTGACTGGTAAATTTATGGAGAAGATTATTCTGGGAATTACTGAACAACACCTGAAGGACAATGCAGTCACCAGGTGAAAGTCCTGCTTGAAAAACTTACTTTCCTTTCATGACAAAGGTAATCCACTGAGCTGACCAAGGGAAGCCAGTTGATGTAATCTCTTGTGATTTCAGTAAAGCTTTTGATGCTGTGTCTCCCAGGATCCTTCTGGACAAACTGTTCAGCACACCCCTGGATAAACACATTGTGTGATGGATGACCAACTGGCTCATGTTTTGGACACAAAGGGTTGTAGTGAATGGGGTGACACCAGACTGGTCACCTATCACTAATGGATGTCACTAATGGAAGCCAGTGGGTATAATCTTTTTGGATTTTATCAGAACTTTCAATACTGTCTCTCTCACAGTATCCTTCTGGATAAAATATCCAATGCTCAGCTGGATGAACACATCATGTGATGGGTGAGCAACTGGTTCAGGGGTCAGGTACAAAAGGGTTACAGTGAATGGGGTGACATCAGACTGGTGACCTGTCACTGGAGGGTTCCACAGGACTCCATCCTCAGCCCTGTGCTCTTCAGCAGCTTCACAAATGGCTTGGACACAGGACTGGAAGCATTATTAAGTAAGGTCACAGATGATACAAAACTGGGAGGTGCAGTTGACTCCCTCAAAGGCAGGGAGGTCCTGCAGAAAGACTTTGACAGATGAGAGGACTGGGCAGGCACCAGTGATACAAAGTTCAACAAGGGAAAGTGCTGGGTGCTACACCTGGGATGGGGCAAGCCTGGATGTAGAGACAGAACAGGGAATGAGAGGCTGGAGAGCCGTGTTCTGGAAGGGGCCCTGGGGGTCCTGGTTGATGGGAAATTGAACATGAGCCAGCAGTGCCCTGGACACGGCAGCCAGGAGGGCCCCCATGTCCTGGGGTGCATCAGGCCCAGCATCACAGCTGGGCAAGGGATGGGATTGTCCCACTCTGCTCTGCTCTGCACTGGGGCAGCCTCACCTCGAGTGCTGGGGGCAGTTCTGGGTGCCACAACATAAGAAGGACATTTGAGCTGTTAGAGAGTGTCCAGAGGAGGGCCATGAAGATTTTGAAGGGTCTGAAGGGAAAGCCTTATAAGGAGTGACTGAAGTCACTTGGCTTGCGCAGCCTGGGAAAGAGGAGATTGAGGAGAGAAGAGAGGCAGTCACTGATCTCCTCTTTTAGGTGACCATTGACAGGACCCAAGGGAATGACATAAACCTGTGTCATGGGAGTCTTAGGCTGTATATTAGGAGATGGTTTTTCACCCAGAGGGTGGTTGGACTTTAAAGCCAGCTCCCCAGGGAAGTGGTCACAGCACCAAGCCTGCCAGAGTTCAAGAGGTTTCTGGACAATGCCCTCAGGCACGTGGTGTAACTTTTGGGGTTGTCCTGTGCAGGGCCAGGACTTGGAATTCGATGTTTTTGTGATTTCCTTCTAATTCAGGATATTCTATGATTCTGTGATTTTTTTACCACCCAGGTTTTTTTGGGTGATAATGTGGTGTTGCCTATCTTACAAAAACGTTATTCTCCCATTCACATGACTGATCCCACTTCAGCATTTGACAAAAGCACCTGTTTTTTTTTTGTGTTCCAGATATGAGCAAGACAGTGGCCATGACAGTGGGAGTGAAGATGCTGCCTTTGACTCATCACAGCCTTGCACACTGGTCACTTTAGGCATGAAGAAGTTCTTTATCCCTGCTACACCTGCTGCTCCCAAGGATCCAGCAAGCAGAATCCTTCCCCTGCCATCATGCTTGGGCATTTGCCTTGACTGTGACAGGGGCAGGGTAGGGTTTTACGATGCAGGCTGTATGAAGTGCCTGTATGAATGTGAGGTGGATTGCTCTGGCTTAATGTACCCAGCGTTCGCTTTAATGGGCGGTGCGGCTGTGCACCTGGAGGAAGCTGTCACAGCCAAGTACAGAGAGTACCACGATGACATCTAGTGCAGTAATCTCTTCCCATTGCTGTTCTGAGACAGAAAATGAAAGCAGAAGAATTCTACCTTTGCATTTAGTCCTGATAAATTATATTCTACCTACATGTTGCTCAAAAGCCTCTGGCCTGTGATTGTTTAAAATAAATGGTCCAGGCCCTTCCTGCACCAGAGGAATTCTCCTGCCTTTCTTGTGATCTGTGCAATGCTGTTCTCCACAGACTTCTTTTCCTGGAGGAAGCAGGGAAGAAGTCTGACTAGCAACCAAAATTTACTTTTCAGGACTAGCTACCAAAACTTACTCTTCGGGGTAGAAATCTGCCTTTTATTTAACTTAAATCCTTACATAGTCAGTTTTGTATTTAATAAAGTCAAAACTGACAGTGTGTGATTGCCATTCTCCTTTTAAGAAATCTGCCTGAATGCCTCTGCGGCGTCAAATGCTTTCCAGTTAACCCCTGAGCACCAGTTGGGCCTTTCAGCACAGAATAACATATAAAAATAAAATATGAAAGAGGATGAAATTAGAAATGGTGTTGAATGTTTAACTTATACTTGGAATGATGAAGGTAAACTTGAAACTGATTGCATGTTGTATACCCTTAATGTGATTGTAAGTTAAAACTCAAGTTCTGACACTCAGTGTCATATAGTTGGTGGCATAATGGTAAATTTCTTTATTCTTCCAGGTATTTACTATAAGCTATTTAAAAGAAAGTGCAATTGTACCTTAAATGTCAGAATTTGGAGTCAAAACCAGAAATGTTTGCATGTATGAATAATAGTACCTGGTATTTAGGCAAAAGCAAGTGAGTTGCTGACATGAGTAATTGTATGTTATTTAAAAAAAATCAGGTATTTCTTTAAATACTTGCTTTTATAGTTTTTTGGTTTTTTTTAATCTAGTAACAGCTTGGATTTTTCTTAGTAAGAATGTTAAAAATGCACTGGTTAAGTTTTGAGATCTAATTTCTGCCTTAAAGGATGTCTCCCTTCAAATTTCAGTTCCTCTGATGTTAAAAACTGTATCACATAGTTTTTCACAGAATCATAGAACCATGGGAACAGCTTGAGTTGGAAGGGACCTTTAAAGACCATCTAGTTCCAGCACCCCTTTTCATGGGCAGGGACATCTTCCATTAGACCAGGTTGCTCAAAGCTGCATCCAACCTGGCTGTGAACATTTCCAGGGATGGGGCATCCCTGGATTCTCTGGGAAACCTTCTCCAATGTCTCACCACCCTTATTGTTAGAAAATTCTTCCTTATATCCAGCTTAAATCTATCATCTTTTAGTTTAAAAGCATTGCCCCCTGTCCTGTCTCTCTAGGCCTTAGGAAAAAGTCTTCATCTTTTTTAAAAATCCTTTTTATATATTAAAAGGCCATAATAAGGTCTTTCTGGGGCCTTCTCCATGCTGAATAACTCCATCTCTTACAATGTCTTCACAGGAGAGGTGATCCAGCCCTCTGACAATTTTTGTGCCTCTCCTCTGGAACCACTCTGTACTGGGAGCCCCAGAGCTGAATGCAGTGTGTGTGCAAGCACACATTGCTGGTTCATGGCCAGCAATGTTTTTCATCCATCAGGATGCCCAAGTCCTTCTCTGCAGAGCTGCTCTCCATCCCCCAGTCTGTATTGATAGCGGGGATTTCCTGGATGCTTGGTCTTGGGGAACCTCATGAGATCCACATCAACACCAGTGCCAGTACCGACCCTTGAGGGACACTGCTCATTACTGGTTTCTGCTTGGACATTGAGCTGCTGACTGTGATTCTTTGGGTATAGCTATCCAGCCAATTCCTTATTCATTGAACAGTCCATCCACTTAAACCCTTCTCTTTCAAGTTTAGGGGTAAGAATGTTGTGGGGGATCTTATCAAAGCCCTTACAGAAGTCCAGGTACATGGTATCTCTTAGCTCTTTCCTTATCTGCTGGTACAGTCATTGGGTCACAGAAGACCACTAGGTGTGTCAGGCAGTTCTTGCCCTTGGTGAACTCATCTGGCTGTCTCTGATCACTTTCTTGTCTTCCCTAAGTTTTGACCTGTCTTCCAGGAGGATCTGTTACATGATCTTACTGAGAATGGAGGTGTGCTGCCTCTCTTTATAGAAACCCACATATAAAAAAAAGTAGGGTGCATGCACTGTTGACTTGTGGAAGAATAGGGATCTAAAGTGAAGGATGTTTCTAGTAAGTACTTGGTGCTTTCTAATTTGGGGATATGCTTTCTAATTTGGGGATATGCTTTGAATTTGGGGATAGTGTTGCATCTTGATGAATGTGTGTGAACTATGCTTACTAAGTACATGTATACAGCTGTAGAGCTGTGAAATGGGACCTGAAAATCACAATACAGTTAGGCGAATGTAGGTCATAATGCAAAACTTTTGCAGGCTTTGCTGTCTGAACTGTTGTACTGATCTGACCTGGAGTCCACCTCTCCCAGTGTCTTCTCTCCTAAGCCTGAGACTGTGGTCACTTGGAAAAAACTGTCAGAAACAGTTGTCTGTACCAGCATGAGCGTGACAGCCAGAGAGGCCCTGCAAGTGCAACTTCTTGTCTGGATCTCACCTGCAAATGTTTCTGTCTTGATAAGGCTGTGTGAAAGTGTACTCCACAGATTCAGTGTGAGTTGTGTGAGAAACACTTTGATGTCCCAGAAGCAGGTGTGAAGTATGGGGTACCTTTTGGAATTTTCTTCAGAAGGAGAAAAGACAAACTGTCTCTTACCAGTTAGCCTTTTGGTAATTTCCACTGTTTTTTATAGTTACCATTATAGCCTTTAAGTTCTGTCATTCCCTCCCTTTCATGTTCCCTCTTACTGGATTGAAGCCATTGCTCTTTCCTCACCTGCTGAGGCTGACTGAACAGTCTGTCCATAAGACACTCGGTTGCTGTGAAGGATGACAAGTTTTGTGTTTTCCTTCTTCTTGTAGTCCTAAAACCATAATTGCCTTTTATTTGGTTGATACCCAATACAACGCTTGTGATGAAGCTTCTTCTGCAGTGTTTTTCGTGCAGTCCTGATGGTTAACTGTGCACTCAGGGTTTTCCCTACCTGGTGTGTGGTTTTGCATTTGTTTATGTTGATAATGCTTGTTTACCTAGTCACTAAGTTCTGAGGGCCTTCTGCAGCTCTTTCATCTCTTACAGACTTGGATGTTCCTGAGTAGCTTCATTGGTAACACAAACATGCCCATGTTTTTGTTTGTATGCTTTTCCAGGTCTTGGAGCAGCTGAGTTGTAGTGAGACTCAGCAGATCTCTCTGCTGTTAAGACTTTTTGTTCCTTCCATTTTTTTTCTCCTCCAATATTTATTAAACCACAAGTCAAGCACTGAAAACTCTTACATTAGTATACTCTGTTGAGTATGTGAGTCATGATCTTACATGTGAGTGCAGCAGTCAGACAGAGCCAGGAAAAAGGATTCTCACTTCAGTAGCTGTGACTACTCCCCTTGTATAACTCAGTTCATCTACCAAACTGAGAATTGGCTTAAAGCTGTAGGTTGTAGGGCTGAACTTCATTTCCAGGCCAGATCTCCTTCCATAGACAAATGTTTCATTTTTGATTCCTCTGTTTCAGAAACTGGTCTAAATTAGAGAGTTTTTGTCATGGTTACCACTCCACATTTCCACATTTAGATTTTTTATAAGCATGCGGATTTGTATCACCGGACCTTTTGTTAATTTATGGAAATATTTGTAAATGGAACACTCTATTGCAGATTTAAAGACAGTGTCTCAGACTCAATAATCTAAAAAAAAGATTATTGGTTTGAGACTATAGAAGTAAGAAATTAAAAATTTAGGGGCTTTTTTCTACTGGAGTTTCAAATTCATTTAACATGTGTTCTGCTATGCAATTACTTACTCTACTGGACAGAAACTGATGCTACTTTAAACATTTATCTACCTTTTGATATATCTGTTTGTATTTATCTCATTCTGAGTTTAAAAATTGATTTGGCTTTTGGTGTTACTTGAATACTTAGTATGCATTCCAGACAGTACTCTTTGGTGCTTACTCCAGCTTATTTAATAAAAAACACACTGTCAAGAGGCACTGACAACATGCTGTGATATTCTTTCCACTACCATGAAGTGTCAACTTTCAGAAATACAGTTCAGCAGTACTTGCCTATACAGATAATTATTTTTTCAAGTTTCTCCCTATGAAACAGCACTTTACAATGTAGACTAAGCTAAAAATGGTGTGGTATTGTGTGGATCTTTGTGCAATACAGCTGTTTGGTGACTATGGTGTGACTTGCAAAGCTTCATACACGTGTGAATCATGTAGACACTTTTTAGATACCTAAAGCTTTAACAGAAAGGCCTTGTTTGAAAATATTCTGAAATGTAAAAGTGATGTATTGGGTTTTTCTTAATAAAAGCTGAAATACAGTATCTTAGTCATTCACATTATTACATCCCAGCTCCTAAGTATCCTGGTTGAAATAATTTTTCCTACAAAACATGACAATAGGTGACTTGGGGGGAGAAAGCCCTGCTTTGGTTCTCAAGTGTGCTCACATACCAGTACCTCTGATTTTAGGAGGACTATAAAGTAGTTTGGACTGACTGCCAGGCTTTTACTTAAGATGCTGATGTACACGACTGCCTGAGACTCCCTCCCTAGTCAGGGAACAAAAATGTGCATCCAGAGGGAACTTGGCTCTTAGGCATTTTCAAGGGAACCTACCCATTCCCTAGCAGAGGAAGCAGATGCTGCTTAGAGAGACTATACAGTCCAACCTGTACAGCTCTGCCAAAAGACCTCAGGTTGGGTGGACTTGCCTGGCTCTTCAGTTCTGAAAATTGGTGCCATTGCTTAAATCTACATTCCTTTGCTTCATTCAGTGTTTACATTTGTTGATGCTGTTGTTAGCAGGGTGTTTTAAAGTTCCAGCTTCCGGTGGTTGCTGCCCTCATGCCAGCTGTGTGTGCATGTGGAAGCAAGAGAGGCTGTATCCACAGGGAATCTCCTATGAGCTGTGCCAGTGCAGTTAAAGCAGCCAATACATGAATGTGTATTGTCTAGGAGAAGCAGACACTCCTGTGAAAGCAGGAGTATTGAAACCAAGAGCAGTATTCTGTTGAATTTCACAGAATCACAGAACAGTTAAGGTGTGAAGGGACCTCTGGAGATCATCTAGTCCAACACCCCTGCCAAGGCAGGGTCCCTATCATGGCTTAGGAATGGTGTTGAGTGTTCCCATAGAAAGAGCCCATACATGTGCTAATTTCTCCCTTCCTTTCCCACTGTGGCAGGATGGAGAGGAGAATTGGAGGCACAAAGAGGTAAAGATCATGGATTGAGAGAAAAACCAATAAATAAGAAAATTAACAGCAACAACAGCAATACTAATAACAGTGTACAAGACAGGTGATTAATTGACATGGGATTGCTCAGCACATGGAACCAGGTGCCTGGTTTCACCTGAAGGTGCACCTTGGTGAAAAACCCCACACCCCTCTGTCCCCACTGCACAGGGCCTGAGCTGGTATAGAATAACCTGGCTGTGCCCCTCATGGCTGCTGCAGAAGTTAACTCTGCCCTGGATGGAACCAGGACATTCAGCTAGAGCCAGGGAGAATGTGAGCACTTCCAGGTGGGTTTTGAATGTTTCCAGTGATGGAGACTCCACAACCTCCCTGTGCAGCCTGTTCCAGTGCTTTCCCACTGTCAGTTTAAGTTCTTCCTCACGTTAATGTGGAAGTACTTATGTTTGATTTTATGGCTATTATTCCTTGTTCTGTCACTGCGCACCACTGAAAAGAGTCTGACACCATCCTTTTGGCTCTCATATTTGAGACGTTTGTATTTATGAGGTCCCCTCTCAGTCTTCTCTGCTCTGGACTAAACAGGCCCAACTCCTGCAGTCTCTCCTTGTGAGAGAGATGTTCAGACCCTTAATCATCTTTATGGCCTCTGTTGAACACTCTCCACTAGCTCCTTTTTCTAGTACTGAAAAACTGGACACAGCACTGCAGATGTGGCCTCACTAGAGCTGAGTAGAGAGGCAGGATCACTGTGGGAAACCAGGACATCTCTCTTGCTGCTTTGGATGGGCTGAGACCTGGACAGGGGGCTCGGAGAGCTTGGCACAGAACCCAAGACCCCTCTGCCCTCGATCTCGAGCCATGGAAAAAGTTACCAACTTTATGTGAAGAGTTACAAACCAGGGAAAGTAGAATAAAATGAGTAGCTTATTACTGAGTAGAGAAATAGAATGTTAAGGTTTATACGATAAGTATACAGGGGGGTCAAGAAGTGTACAGGGGGGATCTGGATGGAGGAATCTGGGCATGTACTGCCCTCCTTCCTTCTTCATGGTCTCCATCTTCTTGTTGATGTTGGTGCTTTTGGATTGGTTTAGAGTAGAAACTCACTGTCTAACATAGGTGATAGGTATTGGGGAATAACTGTAAATAATGTCTACGTAGTTTATAGTATGTAAAGACAACACAGCCCCGGGGGCGGGCAGTGTGCCTTGGACTGACCTGCTGAGAGCATTACGGCTGGTCAGGGAGAACATGTTATAGATAAGAAATAATAAACAACCTTGGGAGCAAAAGCCAAGCAGCTCTGACTCTCTTCGATCATCTGGCTGTGAAAAAGGACTCTTGGGAACATCCTGGTCAGGGGAATCCCGAGAGATCACCTCCCTATTGACCTACTGGCTGTGTTCTTCCTGATGCACGCCAGGGTCCCATTAGCCCTCCAGACCACAAGGGCACTGCTGGCTCACAGTCAGCTTGTCCTTCACAAAGACTACCAGGTGCTTCTCCACAGAGCTGCTCTCCAGTAGGTCAGTCCTTGACCTGTGCTGGTACTTGGGAGTTATTCCCCAGGTGCAACACACCCTACCCTGCCCTTGCTGAACCTCACTAGGTTTCTCTCCACCCAACTCTCCAGCCTACCAAGGATTCACTGAATGGCAGCACAGCCTTCTGATATATCAGGCTCAGTTTCATATCATCAGCAAACTTGTTGAGGGTGCATAATACACTTTGTCCAGATAATTGATAAACAAGTTGAACAAGGCTGGATCCAGTACTGATCCCAGGGGAATGCTACAGACCACAGGCCTTCAGCTGGATTCTACTCTGCTAACCCTCTGAGCTCTGACATTCAGCCAGTTCTTGATCTGCTTCACTGTCCATTCCCCTCATGCACATTTCCCGAGCTTACCTATAAGGATGTTATAGGAGACAGTGTCAAAAGTGTCAAAAGCCCTGAAGCCAAGGTAGACAACATCCACAGCTCCCCTCACCAACCCAATCCTGCCATCACAGAAGGCCATCAGACTGGTCAAGCATGATTTCCCCTTGGTGTATCCAAACTGACTACTCTTGATCACCTTTTCTTTTACATGCTTGGTGATGACTTCCAGAAAGATCTGTTCCATCATCTTTTCAGGGAGGGAGATGAAGCTGACTGGCTGGTAGTTTCCCATGTATTCCCTTTTTGAAGATAGGGTAACGTCAGCCTTTCTCCACTTATTAGGAACCATTCCTTTTTCCATAATTTTTCAAAGACGATGGAAAGTGTCTTAACAACGATATCTGTCAGCTCCCTCAGCTCCTAACCCTCTTTGACCATGGGGAAATCTTCCTTTTTCCAGCATTCCTCTCTTAACCCTGAGGTCTGGGATTCCTGAGAGCTGGCCTCAGCAGTAGACAGTGGCAAAGAAGGCATACAGTAATTCTTCCTTGCTTGTGTCTTCTGTCACTAGGAAACCCATCTGATTCAGCAGCGGCCCCAAATTTATGGAAAAATTTGGGGAAATAATGGAAATTATTATTATGGAAAAAAAATTATTATTTTACTATTGTTATTATGGAAAAAAATTATTATGAAAAAAAAGGAAATAATGTTCCTTTTTGCTGCTGATGTACTGGCAGAAGCCCTTCTTGTTGTCCTTGATATCCCTTGCCAGATTCAATTTCAAGTGGACCTTGGCTTTCCTTATTGCATCCCCGCATACTCTAATGATGTTCCTATAGTTCTCATGTGGCCCTTTTTCTACATCCCATAAATTGCTTTCTTATGCTTGAGATTAACTAGAAGCTTCTTGCTCATCCATTCAGGTCTCCTGCCCACTTTGCTTGGATTTTTTATCATGGGGATACACTGGTCTTGAGCTTGGAGGAAGTGATGCTTGAATATTGACCAGCTCTCTTTGACCCCCTTATCTTCTAGAGCCCTAATCCATGCTCCTCCTTGAAGAGGCTGAAGTTAGCTCTCTAGAAGTTCAGTGTTCTAGTCCTTAGTGCTTTGCTTCCTTCATGAAGGATCCTGAGTTCCACCATATCATGGTCACTACAGCCAAGACTGTTCCCAGCCTTATCTTTGACCAGTCCCTCCTGATTTGTTAGTACAAGATCCAGCAACACACTTTTCCTTCTTGGGTCCTCTTCCACTTCTGTCAAAAAGTTACTGTCAATGGTCAACTTCCTGGGCTGGGTGTGCTGAGCCATGTTATCCCTCCAACAGTATCAAGGTGTTTGAAGTCCCCCAGGATAACCAGGATCTGTGACTGTGAGACTGCTTCCAGGTGTCCATAGAGAGCCTCATCAACTTCCTTCTCCTAATCAGGTGGCCTGCAGCAACCACCTACAACAGTGTCACCCTTGTTAGCCTGTCCCTTAACTCTTACCCATAAATTCTCAACTCATTCATCTACCCCTGGAAAGAGCTCAATACATTCCCCGTGCTCCTTTGCTTAAAGAGCAGTGCCATCACCTTGCCATGCTGACCTGTCCTTTCTATAAAGTACACAGCCATCCATAACAATGTTCCAGTAATGTGAGCAGTGAGATCAAGGCCCTCTTTAGGTTTCTAGTTCTTTCTTATTCCCCATGTTGCATGCATTTCTGTACAGGCATTTCAGAGAGGTGATCCAGCATCCAGGTTCCCTAGAAGGGATTTACCAAAGCCATACACACCTTGATATGGTTAGCCCTATAGTTCTCATCTTGAGAGGCAGCCAAGGGAAATTTGTCACTGCACTGGCTCCCCAGGAGGAAGCAGTGGCAGGAGCATTGCCACTTCAGACACAACACATCCCCTGCCCTCAGTCCTTCCATTTAAAGCCTGTCTCACCAAACTGGCTACCCTGCTGCCAAAGAGTCTCTTGCCTCTTTTAGATAGGTGGTTCCTGTTTCTCCCTGATAGGCTGTCATCATTAAAGTACAATCCTTTGTCATAAAAGCCAAAAACTCCTCGATGGCACCAGTCATGAAGCCAGATCTTTGTCTGCACTATGGGTCTGCTTCTCTGTCTTTACTTCTTTCTCTCTGTCTATTTCTTTCTCTTCTATCACTATTTCTCCAACTAGCATTGATGAGAAGAGGACTTGGGACACTGATATTTTCCACCTGCCTCACCAGGATTTTACAGTCTTCCTTGATCCTGCCTATCCCATCATTTGCACTCACATGAAATAGTAGTAGCGGCTACTAGTCCGTGCTCTTGGAAAGTTGGGCTGCTCTCTTGGCAACATCATGGATCTTAGCCCCTAGTAGGCAGCACAGATCTTTTGCTTCTCCATCAGGGTGGCAGATGGGACCTGCAGTGCCCCTTAATAGAGAGCTGCCCACTATGAGTAGGCTTTTGATTTGCCTGCTATTCTCTAGTATGTTGTTCAAAGGTATAAATGACAGGTTTGTTTTTTGACTGAAATGTAGTAAAACAGACAGAAGAGTGTCTGAGGAAGCACTTGAAAAGGGCTATGAAGAATATTTTGAGTACCCCACCAGCACATGAATGTAGAGCTGTCTGGTGCTTCCCAGGGTGTTTGCCATCAGGGGAAACCTGAGATAGTTAGTGGTCTTTGGCTCTGTTCCTGCTCAGAACCAAGTGTCTGAAAGTCTATTTTGAGGTTCAGAAAAACAAATGGTTCATCTGTGTGAGAGAAAATTTCAGTTTGCACTGGAGTCTCAAATTAGAAAGAAGTGGCTTTGATTCAGCCTGAAGGATATTTCTAGCTCCTTGGCAAAATAGTAAGGCTTTCTGTGTATTTATTGCCCAACTATAAACATTGCGCTGAGAAAATCCAACTTAGCCTGAAAGGATCCATTTGTTTTAGCAAGCCTGCCTGGTTTGACAGGCTTAGTCCTTGTTCTTAACCCTTTTATTCCTCCTCTCTCCCATAATACATTTGCATGGGGGAAGTGGGGGGCTTAAACACTATTAAAAATACTTCTCTCAAAAATTATTTTTTTCCTGTTTGTTAAATTCTTCCTCTCTTTTGCTCTAAAAATCATAGCTGTTTTCCCGCTCTTTTCTCAGACCTGAAAACAACTAAAGCAGCTCTTTCTGCTCTCTCTGCTCCTCTGTTCACTCTGACTGATGGAAAAAAGAAAGAAAAAAAATACAGAGCTATATTTAAACTAGATGAAGGTGGAGAGAAAGTGCCCTAGGTATAACAAAAAACTTTCAACTTGGTAGAAAAAAAATGGAAAGAAATGACAAGTATTTTCAGAAGACAGTAAAAATAATTCTTTTCTTCTTTGGACTCTATGGGTGACCATTCTGCATGGGTGGTTGAGCTGGGAAGGGAATCAGGCAGGCAGAGGAGGCTCTCACTGGTGCTGCTAAACATGGACAACCCACGTAACAGCTTGGCATACTGTCCAGAACTGTTTCTGGGGTTGTAACCCCCACTACAACCTAGCAGGCTAAACCAGGGGATCATTCAGTTTCTTTCTACATGCTATAATGTGCAAATGGCTTTGCTTCTGTCTGAGCTTGAATGAAAATATTATATTTAGACTGTGCTAATTGATTTAAAAGATGTCCATCTCCAACAAAAACATTGTCTCCATATCTATCCATCCTTTCTTAAAAAGAGAACTGTGGTATAAGTTCTAAGGATAGTATTTATAGCAATCTAATTTAAGTGAGTCATCATGCTTTGCTATATAGGATGCCACAAAAACACCATAATTAAACTGGTGGAAGAAAAAGCTTGAAAAATAATCTCATAAATACCCTTCAAAACCAAGGTAAGCAATAAACGAAGGTTGAAAAAATGAGAATTCATTTGAGAAGTCATTTGATAACAGAATTGCAGGGATTTGAACTAAGTACTTGGCTAGGAAAAACTAATTTCATTTCTCATAGAACCTACATCTATATATATCTTGGGTAAATGTGCTTATATTTGTGCTTAAGTGCATGTATCTTTCTTTCTGTAAAGTTACTTGAATACTCATGACATTTTTAGGAAAAATGTCAGAAGACATTGGGACTTATTCAAGTAATCCTTATAATTGTTCTTAGGCCCATCTTACTTGGAATTGTGTGTATTGCTGAGTTAACTGTGCTCACTGGAGCCAGGTATTTAGATTATCAAGATGACAGAGGATAGTTCTTTCCTTTCCTCACCTGGAGTGAACAGGGTGAAGGGACAGTTTACTTGAGACAGAAGGACCTGGGTCAGTGCATCCCCTCTACCTGTGAACATTAAGCTAAAAGAAGATGCGAAGATGTGGCATTGTACCCCAGTGGAGCTGACAGAATTACTTTTTCTTACTTTTTTCCTCACGAAGCCTGCAGACATCACAGACACTTTCAGCTCCCTCCCTGCCATTCCTTGGGAGTAAAAAGACTCTAGAGTTGGGAATGATGTTAGGGAGCAACTTTCAAGCCCAATTCCCGTGTATCTCTAACTGGGCAGAAATGCTCTGTGGCCATGTCCACAGGATGCCCATTCAGGTTCTGGAAGAAACTTTCTTGATGGACTGCCTGGGAGCTAACTAGCAAAGGAAACAGGTTTCCCACAGGCATTCCAGACTTGAGCTGAATTTGTCACTTCCTTCCCTATTTAGAAGATATTATAAATCAGGTGCCTCCTGCTACTTCAGGGTATTTATGCAAGTGTGAATTAATTCATCCTGGTTTTATTGTGAGTTTTTCCTGCTTCCACAGGGAAACAGGCAAACTCTTACACAAAGTAAATGTAACCCCAAGTGTGGATTTATCTTTTTTTCAAAATCACAATAGAGATAATTTTAGAGAGTCATTGAGACAGAAAAAAAAAGGATGAAGAAGGATAAGACTGGGACTTCTTATGAGAAAAAAAATCATGTACAGTACCAGGTTATTTCCGAGCACTTCATTTTTTTCCAGACATAAAAAAAGATGAGAAATGTATTTCCAAAACACTAGAGAGAAAAGCACGATTTTTCTATGTAAATTCTATTTGTTGTCCAAATACTGCAAATCCCTTCCAAACTCAGATTTTTTTTTTTTTTTTTACTTTATGCAAATTTGTATTTTGTGAGGTTGTATGGAGCCAGGCTGGCCAGCTCTAAGCCCCATCTAGTTCCCCATGCATTAGCCAGGCACCTGTGTACCTGGCAGGCACAGCACCCACAACAGTACCTTACTGCTCCAAATCAAGGGGCAGTAACACACAACATACAGATTCGTGGTGTAAATGCATTCAAGAATAACTGAGTATATCTTCCAGCACCCCTTTTGTGACTTGCTGTGAGAGCAGTGAGTACAACAGGACACACTGTCTTGTCGAGCCTTTCCACAGGGCCCTGCCATGTTTTTTGTTGGGTCTTGGATGCTCGTTTTGGGGCAGAGTGAGCAGATGCCCTGGCCTCTTATCCGGGTTGCTTGTGCTCTGCTGTTGTCCATGTGGGGGCATGGCCACAGTCCCTCAGAGTTTCAGATCTCCCTGCTCAGGGGTCTGTGATCCCTCTGTTGGTACTAACACTGAGGTTTTGACAGTTTATGAAAACTCCTCAAGGTGCCCTGGTGTCATCCTCTAGTCCAGGACACACCTGCCTGGGTTAGCTCCAAGTTCATCCTAATAAAGCCCTTTCTACTGGTGAGCTTGGCCCATAATAGGGCAGCAAGGAAGAAATGCTGAAATATTTTTAAGAATGCATAGTCAAAACATATTGATGGACAAGCAGAAACAAAAAGAGTTAGGAGAGATGGACTATCTGGTTTCTCAGCAGCCATCAGCAGTTTTTCCTGGGAGACAGGCTGACCCTTCTTTGCTCTGCTTCATGTACAGTCAGTGTGTGCTTTGCTTTGTTCAAACTGCAATCTCACAAATACCCATTGACTTCTCAAGGGAGAGGCAAAAGATTTAGAAGATTTAGAGCTGTGTGAAGTGCTCTTTGACTTGGGACCAAACGAGGCTTTAGTGTATTTTCCAGTGCTGCTGGTAGCACTGGGTTGTCCTCAATAGGCCACATGAGAAATGCAAAGGCACATGGGCTGGTTGCTTTGAAGTAAATCTGGGAAATTGCTCTTCTTTGAAATGCAAACCCAATGGCAAAGCCATTGCTCCAGTGACTGCCTCTCTGCTCCCTTTGATATGGCACAATACAATGCAAATGTATTCTAGAGAGTGACTATCAAAAGGCTTTGAGAAGCAAAGAAGAGAGATATCATACTCTTATTTTCCACAGCTGTTATGCTAAGCAATACACGGCCTGTTGAAATAGAGTTCAACAAGTAGGTTTGCAGAGACCAACTTGTTGAAAATTAAGTTAAAATCTTGCCCTTCCCCAGTGTGACTCAGTGGATGATTGTACTGTGTTTCTCTGTTCACATCAATATTGCTCCCATTTGCAACGTTTTTGCCAGAGGAAATTTAGGTTTGGCTTTGCCAGCTTCTATACTGAGAAATCTGCTTGAAGTTCCTACGTCATCACTAGGGAATTTGAGAATAATATTCTTTATCAATACAAGAAAGATTTCTAAGTCAGTTGGTTTCTTAGTTGCCATTTGTTCCTGCTGTGGAATTAGAAAAAAGTGAATTTTTTACACTTGATTTTTTTATTTTTAAAGTGATACAGAACTTTTTTCTCCCTGTGATTCCCTCATTTGTTGACGATAACAAGAAGAAAAGCAGGTTCTATTTGAGAAAAAAAAATGGACAGACCTACATTTTTTTCTAATTTCAAAACAAAATTCTATTTTATTTTAAAATAGACAAAATTGAAAAAAAAACCCTAACTTTTATTTTAAAAATGACAAAACTCTAAGTGATCTATGAATTACATCTTCCTGAACTGAGACTAAGAAAGCAGATATCTGATGAAGACATAATTATTTCTCCTTTTCAGTGCAGACAGGATTTTAACCATGTTCTTTAACCCAGCATATCTGTCTTTCTGGCCTGAATTTGCCCAATTTCCAAAGCAAGTTTAGGTTTCATTCACACATTTACTTCGTGTGTGACTAAGATGTTCAGCCCCAAACTGGATGAAGCTATAAAATGGGCTTTGTTCCATGACTTGCTGGAGCAAGTAATAGATCAGAAGAACACAGCTTTAAGCCAAGATACTGAAAAATGAATAAAGGATATGATTATTAATATTGCAGAAAGATTAGGTAATGTTCTAACTTTGTCATACAGGAACCTGCCAATTCTACTTCTCTTTTCTGTAATTAAATTACCAGAACATTTTTATCTCTCTGCCCTTCCACTTCTTCTAAAATATTTACTCTAAATGCCTTCAAAATATTGTATTTGTTGACATAAATAGCCGTAGAAATACTTAACGGATAATCAATGTTAATTTGCTTTGTTTAACAGCTAGGGCTTTCTATCCTAACAAAGTGCTAAGACTACAATATTGCAAGTTACCAAACTGTTGAAGAGGAAGAACAACCCTATTTTACACCTTCATTAACAAGCTCTGATCTGATCCGTGGGTAGTTCATTTGACACATTTAACATCAAAAAGCTTCCAATTATTTAAGTTTTGTGTCAATTTTTTTTTCAGATTTAATTATTAAAAAACATTGCTGGATTCAGCAGAAGAAAGAAAAAAAACATGTGTTGAGCCTCGACAGTGAAATACCAAATAATCTTTCTCATTTTGAAACACAGCTGTATTTCAAAAGTTAAGTCCTTACTTAAGAAAATACTCTATTGACAAAATAATGACTGATCATTTCCTTTTGCAAAAACTGCCCCACACAGCAAGGCTGTCAAAAACAAAGCCAAACAAATGCAACAAAAACAGTTTTGAGAAAGTAATTTAAACCCATCTTGATTGTATTAGTTTCAAGACCTTACCACTAAACTTTCACAGCTTCATAAATTCCTGAACAGACCCCAAAAGAGGAAAAGAACAACACATTTCATTAAACTCCAAACTAGTTTTCTGCTGGAGAGATGCAAGTGTATGCCCACATGGATGTCACAGAATTGTGAAGATCTTAACAACAGACATGAAAGCATACCACATTAAAAAGAAAAACTAGGTTCTTGCAAATAAATAGTCTTGGGTTTATGTTTCAAAAAAAAATCTCTGCTCTTTCCCTCCTCCCTCACCTGCATGTTTTACTTTTCATAGCATAATGATTTTTACACATAGTTATGACAGGTGGCTGAAGTTTTAACCTCTGAAATCATGGCAGCTAGCAAGATCATCTCTGCTTCTACCGAAATACTCAGGCTCAGTTGTAAATAGGTATTTCTTCAGCCCAAAAGCCTGGCACTGTGGTCTATGCAGTCTTCCAGGTCTGACAATTAATATAATTTAGTAGTGAGCTTAGTTCCATTAAATTGTTGTTATTAAACCTCTGCATAGTGATCAGAGCATCTCTTGTGAACTATTGTGGGTACAGTCCAGAGAGAGCCCTTCTCAGACAGTGTTTTTAGTGAAGTAAAATATTTAGTCCCCTATTCTTCGAACCTGCTATATTTTCATTAAATACTGGAAAGAAATAGGTAGAAGCTGTAAGTGCCTTCCCCTATTTTTGTAAGGTAATGCCTTGCACTTCTTCCAAGGGAAGCAAGCAGCAAAGTCTTCTACAGAAGGACCAGAGTCCATTTTCTGGGCTACTGGCAGGGTTGTTGCCCACCACACACAGAAGTTGCAGATCTTTGCCTATTTGGTTTGTCACCACCATTTTCACAACCAGGCTGAAGTTAGCAGGGGGCAGAGCAGTACATGCTGGGCAAAAGGGATTATACTGGGTGCCCTCCAAGAGTATCTGTGGGGCAGATGCCTGGGAAACTCTTCTGCAACAGTACCAGTGGGGCTCTGCCTGCGTCCTGGCCATGGCATGGCTGGCCAGCAGCTGAGGGGCACTGCTGGACCAGGGACAGCAGTGACCCCTTCTCAAGGGTAACAACCTGGAGGATTTGTGCAGACAAGCAACTTCTTTCTGCTTGACCTGATGACAGACCATAATGCCACAAAGAAAAATCTGTAAATGCCAAGGAGCATGTATTTCTACTTAGAGTGTCATGAAAGGCAAGGAAATTGGAATAAGAAAGGGGAAGTTGGAAATAGGATACCTGCTTAAATGTAAAATGTACAGCTGAAATTAATACACTGCACTGCACAAAGTGAGTTATGGGATTGCTGCAGGTGGTAGAGATACAGATGTATTAATTTGTGCTGTAGGAATAGAGAAAACTCTCTGTTAGGGTGTATTTCAATGCAGACAAATATAAATTCACTGCTATAAAGGCAAAACATTTCTAAATGTCAGTAAGGAAAAAAAGAAAAAAGTACTTAGAAGGCCAAAACTGACTATCTGAATAGTCTGTGTCAAAGGATGTCTGGTCTCAAGCACCCACAGTGCCAATCAGTTAAAAACTCTGTTGCTTTACAGCAAAAGATATTTGCTTCAACTTCAGTGTGTTTGACCATCCATCTGGATGAGACATGAGGGGTTTTAGGAATGTGGCCCTTCCAGTGACCTTGGAGCAACGTGAACAATGCCTGTGGCCCAAAACAGCTCTTGCTGAGGAGCACCCGAAATGAAATCCTACCATAACCAGAGCCAGCTGTTCCAAACTGTGATTCAAGGGACGCAGCCAAAGACCAGGAACTCCCAGTAGCGTAGCACGAATTCCTGTCTAGCGGCAAGGGGCGGCAGTCGTATCTACTGACTCAACCCCCCCGTGCCCAAAAAACTCCCACCACCCAAACCACAACACGAACCANCCAGGGATACAGCCGGGGTACCCACCTTCCAGGGATACAGCCGGGGCACCCACCTTCCAGGGATACAGCCGGGGCACCCACCTTCCAGGGATACAGCCGGGGTACCCACCTTCCAGGGATACAGCCGGGGCACCCACCTTCCAGGGATACAGCCGGGGCACCCACCTTCCAGGGATACAGCCGGGGTACCCACCTTCCAGGGATACAGCCGGGGCACCCACCTTCCAGGGATACAGCCGGGGCACCCCACCTTCCAGGGATACAGCCGGGGCACCCCAGCGGCTGCGCCCACAGAGCAGCTGCAGGCTAGCGAGCGGCAGCAGAGGCGCTGGCTTGCCAGGTCTCACCTGTGCGCTCACTGGTTGCCTTGGATGGACGCCCGGGGAGATCCCCAGCCCCGTAGCAAGCACCTGGGAGATCTGCAGCCCCTCCAAGAGCTGAGAAATAGAGGAGGAATGCTTTGCCAGCAGGTTCCCAGAGCAGAAGACAGCAAAGGACAAGTTGCTGTTGGATTGCCAAAGAGCTGCCGAGTCTTTGCTTAGCTGGGTTGCCCATGCAGAACTGGGACAGGTGAATCTATGATCTGTGTTGCTGGCAGAGCTGGGCACTATCGTGGTCTGGCTATCTGTGGCCATCTAGGTATGACAGGAGATGCAGGATTACCACCCCTGCACCACGTCTGCTTTCGTTGCACTGGTGCTAAGAGAACTGCTGCTAAGTACAAGAACAAATTGCAGGATGCATGCACTAGGTATGCATTAGGTACTAGGCAGGATATATACATTAGGCATACATCTTACAGGGGTAAAAATCTGCCCTACTAGTACCTACTAATATAAATAAGATAGTTCAAAGGCTAACCAACAGGCAAAAACTTAAGACAGATGTAGTGAAATAAATTTGAGGAAAAAGCGTATGTGTTCACTTGGCAGTGCTGAGGATCAGGCCTATGTATGCAAAAAGACATTTCCATCTGCATTTGGTTAATGCATCTACCAAACATGCTTCAGACTTACAGTTCTGATCTCTTTAGAAATGCCAGAAGCACTCAACTTTGTGCCACCATCGCAGGAACAACTAAAACTGAGATCTGCACTGGGCACTAGGTCTATTTTCTTGACTGCTGGATCAGCAGGTGGTAAGGGGTTGCTTATGTAAGTACATGTGCCAACCAAAAAGACTACACACCTTTTCACTTCCTGAAAGAGTGCTGAGTTCTAGGCATGCTTTTGAAACACCTTTTTTTTTTTTCACTCAGGATTAAATTTGAATAGATGCCAACTACCTTCCCTTCTGCATCCTCCCACGCTTGTAGCTGAGTGCAGTGTCCTGTTCACAGCGCCTAGGCAACGCCGGCACACCGCCTTTGTTCCTCCAGCCCTGTGCAGGGGGACAATATGGTCTGTGGGCAGCAAGTCGCCCCAGGTGAGGTGAAGCAGAGCCTTCCTCTGGCTGAGCTCTGGTTGTCTCAACTGGAGGCTGTTCTTGGCATATGTTCACTACATTCCCAGAAGGACATACAGCTTGTTCTAATACTGAGTACTCAATTTGCAGGCACTGTGTGTCCGAGACTATAAATAATTTTAAAACCAAAGGACTTGGAGAAGATCACACTACCATTTCTTAATCTGATAATGAATCCATAGGTGGAAAAAGGAGAACGCCCATTTACAGAACAGGCTTCTCAGTCTAGAGGACATTTTAAAATATTTGTTGTTGTTGGGGGTTAGGTTTCTTTCCTTTTGTCCTTTTTATGTATAGAAACTTTTCCCATAAGCTGCTAGGAAACTCTAACAAGTGGGTACTTAAGAAAAACAAAAGAAGTGGCCAAGCTCAGGGGAGGAGGGTTATCTGGTTGCACTTTTCTTATCTGGGAGTTTCTCTTTGAGAGGCAGAGATACTGTAGGCGTTGGGCAGGTGAAGGACACGCTGGGGCAGTTGCTGGCTCTCTCTTTCTCATCTTTGGAGGAGGACGGTCGGAGCTGCTGACTGGGGAAGGGAATTTGCTTCTGCTGCTGGAGTCCAGCCCAGAGATGCTTCTTTTGCCTTGGAGTGAGCCTCTGCTTGTGAGAGCAGCCGCTGAACTGGGACTTCATTAATACCCATCTCACTAAAAGAGGGAGCTGTTCCCCATCTGCTCAGGTGCCCAGGATCCTGAGCTCGCCTCTCCCTGCCCNCAGCCGCGGGGGAATCACCGCAGCTGCCCCGCCCGCCGGGAGCCAGCAGCGCCCCTGCTGGCCGCGCCCGGAACTGCAGCAGAGGGAAAGCGCCGCGGCCGAGGGGGCCGGGCCGGGGCTCAGGGCTCTGCCTGGAGTTAATGCCAGAGCTGGTGTTTGTTTGCTTTATTAGGCACTCTAGCAAAGAACTGTTATTCCTATTCTCATACCTTTGCCTCAGAGCCCCTAGATTTCAAAGTTATAATAATTCATAGGGAAGGGGGTTACATTCTCCATTCCAAGGTAGGTTCCCACCTTAGCAGACACCTGCCTTTCAAACCAAGACAGTTGTCTAGATGGGGCTGTAGCCATCTAAAGCAGTTTCTCAGGTATCTGAATATCTGGATCTCTTACTAAGCAATGCGACTATTCAGCTTTTGAAAGGCTCTCTACTGACAAATATACCAGCAAAAGTATCTTTTTTTTTTTACTTTCTTTTATGCAGCGCATAAGAGATATTTTTTTTCCATGATCAGCTCAGTAAATAAATGCTTCATAATAAAGAGACAACTACCAGAATAATTGATGCAGAAGGGTCTTGGCCATGGTGTGAGTAGATCACTGTTAACTATGTCCTGACATAGAGTAACATAACATGTCCTTAACCATTCCCCACATGGGAGTTTCCACAGATTCTTGAGATGGTACTGGTAGTGTCCCCCTCCCCTGCAGCAGCATAGCTTGCCTTACTGAATTTTTTGTATGATGGTGTTCAACAAATCACTCTCTTTCCTAGGCAGAAGTTTTGCAAAGATTTAAAGATCCTTATTACATCATTCCCTTTTTTGTCCTTTCTTTTTAAGGACAAACTCTCTGCCAAATTCTTTAATGTGGCTCTAAAAGTCATGCTTTCTAGCTTGCTGATTGCTTCCTCCACCCTCACCATGCTTCTAGTCCCTCTCAAGTGGCTCCGATTTTTATGGAAAGACAGGCCCAAAACTGAACACAGAGCCAGGGAAAGCAGGCAAGTGCTTCACGTCTCATATTTGCAAGCATGCCATGTAGAGTCTGAATTACATATGTCTGTCTTCTCACACTCTTAATAGCTTCTTGCCTGTAAGTTTTGGCAGATTTTTTTTTTTTTTTTCTCAAAGAGGAAAAAAATTAATTCAAGAAGGACACTGCTTCTCTAGGGCAGTCCAAAAACCTTCTAGCTAATTAAACATTTAAAAGTTATAAAACTATTGCTTTTGAAGGTGTCAACCAGAAGACTGTTTGTTCACCTGGCACTACTAAGCCAGTTTCACAACATCTAGGGCTTGATATCTGCTGGTTTTATAAACTGTGTGCTCAAAGATGGCCCTGGGAGAAGAACGGATTGTTTTGGCACGCTCAGCTGCTGCAGTGTCCCTCAGTATTTAATGGCTCACATTTCCAAGGGATCCAGCATCCTGACTGTCTATTTGTTCATGTGTTTTATCTGCTGTTTGCATCTTTGTGCTTTTTTTTTCATGGCTTATTACCTCAGCCTCACTTAGTAGCATCACGAGTTTATCCTACAATTAGCCCAAAAATTGTAATAATTTTCTCCTCTCTGACACATGCACGCTGATTTCTCTGAATCATCTGTGCCCTGCTTAAGTGCCATGCTTATGCCATCAGTGCTGTGTCATAATTAAGTGAAGAGAGATCTGTTTCAGGCCAAGGCTTCTAAGTCACATTTTCTGTCAAGAGCAGTGATGTAGTTCTGTATTACAGTTTTAAGCAGCAAAGCTGATTTAAGATGCTTCTGACCACACTACCACCAGCTGCCCGACTGCTTTTTTCACACCCCCAGCAGGCGTTTTATAAAAGGACAATGACTGATACTGCATGGGTGAGAATGAGCAAGATGCCATGGGAAAGGGTGAACATCTTTGGCAATTAAACCACATTATGAAATGTAATATGCAATAATGAGCTACATACTCTGTAACCAAGCACCAGAAGAGGCATACAGTGATTTCTTATTTTAAATTTCTTTTCTTGTATGATTTATTTTTATTCAGATCTCTTCTGGTTTTCTTTGATGATAATGCTTTCAGGTTTGTGGAATTCTCTTCATTATTATGCTGTAATTTAACTAGATAAGCAATTTTCTGATAGTCATACCAGGAAGCCTACTGAGAGCCTGAACAGTAGTGATCAGCACTGACTTTCAGAGTAGAGTCCCCTCTAAAGTCTGGAAGCCTTATTTTATTAAAAATAGGTATTTATATTTTGCTCAACAAATTGGGAATGTTTTTTCTCCCAAAACTGATTTGATAGGTGCTTTGAAAGTTTCCTCTGGTAATTTTTAGCAATGTGCCGCTTATTCTGTTGATCTACTGATGCCAGCCCATCAAATAGTACAGTGCTTGGTTACACCTTTGTGCCTGCTTCTGAATCAGGGTGAAGCAGAGGGTTTCCTCCACAGATGGCTGAGTAGTTATTTTGTGTTGGGAAGTACAACTAAAATTATCCTGATAGGGTAGCAAGAGAGCAAACAAGCCTCTGCAGGCTCCTCTGTAAGGAATTCTGCCGATCCATGGAAATACTGGTAAACTGAAGCAGTTGGGGAGCAGCAGTAGTGGAGTGGTTGCATGAGTCCTGGCTGGTCAAGTGTGGCTGCAGGAGGCCACCCTGTCAGGAAGCACAAGGCAGTGGCAGTCATGTAAAAGGGCTCTAGGGAGCCTGGCAGTGACAGTCACGGTTGCACAGCAGAGATTTTTCACTTCCCATAGAGGGGAAGGTTCATTCAGTGTGCATGTACATGATGGAGGGGTAAACAACAGAAAAATCCAGTAAGCTTGACCTCCAACATCCCAGTCTGGGACTTTGCATAGAAATGTGGGGCTTGTTTTTCAGGGCAGTTCTGAGATCCACATATTTTCATATGCATGAATCACACAAATGGGACCTAGCAGCCAGAAAGCAACAGGAAACAACAAAATGCGGGTCAGGTTCCAAATTTTGTTACACATTTCAGAGGTTGTACATAAATGCATGTTTAATATATGCTTTTGTGTGAGGGCAAGAGCATATCACTTAATACACCTCATTCTGTAAGAAGTATTTTTTCCTTGGATGTTTATAAAGATATCTTCATAATGGTCCTTTTAAAATAAATCTCCTCCTTTAGCAATTAGGGCTGTTTGCTATCATTCACTTACCTTTGGAAAAATCTAATTACAGACTGATAGGCAAAGGAAACTTAAAAAAATTACATTTTTTGTCTGCTTTTGGAGTTGATATTATCACATTTACTGATCTGTAGTAGCAGCTGTAGAAGGTAGCTGGTAAGAGGAATAAAAAATTGATATTTTAAAAAAAGTTCTTGCATCGTGGAACTTTGGTCTTTGCTTGAATTGCAATGAAGTGTTTTAACATCAGTCAGTGTTTCCACAAAAAGTGATTTCACGAAGCTGTTGCTTTTTTTGAAGAACTAACACACAACTGATTCCAATCAGTTTCTTAGTGGGTATATTCACAGTTCTAATACAAGACACAGTATTTCAGGTTACACAAATACTAATTTGCAATGTGTGCCAGGCAGCTGCCTACTTGTGCTCAGAAATAGATTGCTTCAGTGCTTTTCAATCACTGTATCTTAGCCACTTAGTGTTTTGCTGATGAACTTAGCAAGGTTGGTGCCTTTTTAGTATGGCCTTTTTAATAAGTTTATGGATAAAGCAAAATGTATGGGATGAGGACACTTGCTTTGCTAAGCTGTCTTTTAAGTATTTAAGTGTCCTGGGATGATTTTTCATAGTAAAAAACTTGGTTCTGGAGGCTGAAGTGCTTCTTCATCTTGCTATACTTCCAGTTTGGATAATAAGTATGTAAGGTTCTCTGTCAGTCATGGCCCTAACTAATGCCTTCTTCATGAGGAGTGATGGAAAACAACTGTTGTACTTTCACAATCAGGCTTGTTCTCTTATTTCCCCACTTTGGTAATGATATCCTGTGATATCATTCCACAGTAAGTTTCCCCTGGCAGTGGAAGTGATATAAACCTTGTCTTCCATATTGCTAGTAGCTGTCCATGCTACAATGTAGTGCTTACTCAGGTCGTTGTGCTGCTCCACTAAGGAAGATGTAGTCCAGGAGTTTCAGGGACCTCAGGGCATTCCTGGTCCAGCAGAAGGCCTATCATTAGTCAAAGGGTGAGACAAAGCATTTGGCTCAACACTCCACCAGGGCAAAGAGCTGAGTCACCCTCTCAATTTGAGTGAAGACACCTGATTTGTTTACTTGGATTACTCTCTGAAAAATAACAATTGAACACACAAAGGATCCTCAGGGCAATGGCAGTTTTGTAAGCTGGGTATTTGTGCTGTGACACTGAAAAGAAGTAGTGTTTACTTTGATGGTTAAAAGAAAAGTAATTTCATGAGATACAAAGGGCTGTGTCCACTTACAACAACAGTGAATTTGTCCCTGTTTTGTTATGACTGTGCCCCTCTGCATGGCAGATCTTCAGTTTGGATGCTGGTGTCTCTTTAGAATTTGTCAGTACTCTGGGGGCCCATTTTTANAAAAAAAAAAAAAAAGGAGGTTCTTCTCTTACTCCCTGTTCTGCCTAATGTGAAATTCCATGCTCATCTCTCCTCTTTCCTAACTTAGGGACTCGGTCAATCCATTACTAGCAAACGTCATTACCCTCAAACAATCTTGTCAAAATTCAGCTGGCCAAGACAAGCATGTCTGTCTGAACAGCCAACCTGACCAACTACAATACTTTTGCTCCTTAGCTTGCTTCCTGGCACAGTCTGAGTATGCAAAATTCATTATCCTGGCAGTCCATACATTCCCTTGATGTTTGAGAACACAGGAATGATTATTAACTAAGGAAGGAGAAGGCCTCCTGCAGCTAGGATCACAACCATTAAGTTAGCAGATAGAACCCGTCACTAATGTTTTACCTTCCAGGTCTCCCTATATTGTTAGGACTATTCTTAAAGATTGATGGAAGGCGGAAATAGATCTTTTTGAAGACCCATTCTTACTGTACACTTGGCCACTGTCCTACAAACTAGATGAACAACATAGTGTTGTTTACTAATTAGATAAACTAAAAAGAAGTTAACAAGCAATGTTCAGCCATTCAGATCACTCAGAACCTCCCCAGTCGGAAAGGCTGCCTGTATCATGATGTTTAAATGAATGTTTAGTGCATTGTAGTCAATACTGTCCATGTCTTTAAATAGAGATTTGTCACTGTGCCACTCCAAATGTCCACTTGGAGTCTCCTGGCTTGCTCTGGCACAGCGGATGGCAGGGGACACTCTCCCGTTCTTCGGGAGGTTGGGAGGGTGGCTAAGGCTCTCACCTTGCACGGGTGAGACACTGTGTGACACAAGTAGAGGTAAAGGAGTGGACTCCTGTCGGGAGTTAAATCCAGGTTTATTGAAGGATGGCCCACAATACTGGGGAGCTTCATATAAAAACACAGAGATGGGCAGCACAACAGTTTATAAACTGGGGAGGTAGCAGGGGAGGGGGTTTGTCCAGGAACCAATGGGGGTAGGCAGGGGTGTGGACATTGGGAACAAAGACAGCTGGGAGAACCAATAAGGGTAACTCAGGGGAGGGGCCCCGGTGCCTGAACCTATCACTCAACGCCCCTGGTAGAAGTTTCTAGAGGGAAGGGATGGGCTGCTGAGTGACAGACAGGACACTGGGGAGGGGTTGAGGGGATGATTCATCAGTTTTAAAGGAGTCAGGGGGTGGAGGTAAGGAGATTGACAGGGAGGAGGAGGGAGGAGGCAACAGGGGCAGAACCATTTCAACAGGGGGAATTGGAACAAACCAAAGTACAAACTATTACAACAACACATACAAGAACACAATACAACAGAGATTGAAAACTAAATAATAATAAAACCATTGAACCAGCTGCTGTCTTCAAAGGGTGCTGTTGACAAAGATGCTGGAGCATGAAGGAGAAAGTGCTGAGCAGGCAGCAAGCAGTGATTTACCATTAAAAACACATTTATTTGCAGTTACCAGATACTGACAAAATAAACATGAAATTTGGGCCTTAAAGGCCTCAGAAGAGAGTTTCAGCTCTGACTCTACTGTAACTGAGATGCTCCTCACTGTTCTGCCTCTGGCCTTACTGGGTGAAATGAGACATACCACACCATGGCTTTGGCACCTTGGTGCAGGGCTTAATTCATATCTTAGCATGTCTTTGCTGGAAATGCTGCATGACTGTGTGTAGTTTTGCTTTCATGTTATGTAACAAAGTGAGTTTGACTTGTGAAATGCCCTCTGAACCTGTTGGTAACATGCTCAGTTTTCTGGACTGTCATGAAAGTTTGAGATAAGTCTAACATGAGGAATCACTGCATAGGGAAACACAGCAGCTAGGCCTACCTGAGTATACCTATGTCTCTTACTTTCAGTCACTTTCATTTAATGGTTGAGATTTTGAAGCCTTCTGACATGCATTTTATCATAAGTCCCAATTATTTTATAGGGACTAGTTGCTCCCCAGTTTCTTTTTCCTTTCCCAATACTCTTCCTGATACACTGATTTTTTTACTATTAATGCTGCCATCACTGCTAAATCTGGAGAAAGGATAGTTTTGATGGCAGTAGTTGTTGAGGTATTCATCATTAAGAAAAGCTCTTTTGAAAGCAATGAGATGGTGTTAAAAATCAAGCAAAGACAAAGCCCAGGTCCTGAAAGGAAAATTATCTTAGAAGAAGTCAGAAATTTAGTACTACTTCAGCCAGAAGGAAGATGTTTGGAGAGGGGTGAATTCATGAACAAACAGCCTGATAATTCTATGAGATGTTAAGATTCAAGTGTTGGTTCATAAGAGTAATATGAAGTAAGCAGTATATAATCCAGAATTATAGCCAATTATATTTGAGGGGGACTTGCTTATTTTATTCAGTAGTATTACATTTTCCCTAATCCACAGCACATCCTAAGGGACAAATCCTCTTCCCCCAGCAGGGTATATTGATTCACTCTGCTTTCCTGACATTTGCACTGTTCTTCACAGGGACAAATGACAAGCCTGAGTAATTTTGCAGAAGTGCAGGTTGCAAATTCCTTAGCACAGGACTGACTGTGTCCTAATACGCATTAAGATTTTGAGGAGAGCATGGCCATGTCAGATGTATGAGAATAGTAGGCATCAATGAGATACTACCTCTATCTGCATCAGACAGCACAGTTTGGAGGCTTGAGTTCCGCCAGTCTCTTCCATCCAACAAGGGTACCAAGATGACAAGAAAATGCTTGTATTTGTAGCAGACATATCTGAGCTGTGTCTAAAATTGTAAAGTTATAACTGTGTGTGTTCCAGGAGACAAGGAAGAGTATGAAAGCCATGACAATATTTTTAGAAAGGTAAGTGAAATGACCTTTCACTTTTAATTTAGGTCAATCTTGAAAGTAATTTTGGGTCAATCTTGCATTGATTTGTGGCCAGAAGATGGAATGTTTAAAAGATTGAGGCAGAATTAATGACAGTCAATAGGGCTTAAATTAAAATAGGGTTTGTCAAATGTACTTAATTTAATTGCTTTAGATCATGGATTCGATTGATTAGAAGTATACTGGTTTTCTTGGACTTCACTTTTTTGGACACATGACAGTCTGCTATATTGCTTCCACAGTCTTGACCATTGTCTGCTTCAGGATTTTGTGGAGATTTCAGGTATTGTCTGTAGTTTGGTAGCCTTTATTTGCAGCTGCCGGAGCCCTAGTATGCAGCTGAGAGGGCAGCCTTGCCTGGAAGTCACAGATGGAGAACCCCAGCTAGCTAGGCAGCCCTTTGGAGTACAGCAAATCGCAGTCAATTTTTCTTTTGCAACTGTTATTCATGAAATTGTGGTGTATTCTTCTGTCATCTAGTGTGGATGCAGTTATCAGTTGTTCTGGTGACTCAGGTTACACTGAATTTAGGTGCTATCACCATGAAATGGATGGTGACAATATGTGAAGTTAGGAAAGCACTGTGAGAACATTTTGGAGTCTGGTCAATGGCCCTACCAAGTGAGATTTATCAGCTTGGTATCTAGCTTACTTTCACGGTATAAAAGTCCTTTCTGGGGTATCATATCTAACTTATTATGTTCTTATAATCTATTCATGAAAATCATAATGAGAGAGCATAAAAGCCAAAGTGAGAAAATGTATGCCTTGAATAACCCAATTAAGGGTTAAAGTAAATATTTTATGAGGAGTGTGCCAGTTGGCTGTTGTCTTTCTCCAGGATGTATGTAGATTGGCCTCAACTTTTAGGTTTCTGGCAGAAGATACTTGGTGTCCTTTCACAGCTTCTGCTGTTTTTGACTTAAATACACTTTTGAACTGATCGAACCTACAGCAGTAAGCACCCACCAATAATTACAGAAGTACTCATCTTCTCAGGTGTGATTCTTGACTGAAATGCTTAAGCTCATTCTAAGATATGCATTATGTTAGATCCTCAGCTGTTAAGGCTTTATTTAGCACCATTAGCTTATATGGGGCTACGGTCATTAACACCAGTTTGATTTTGCTTATGAGATGCCAATTCATGTCATTTCAAGGCAAGGACTTGAAATTCACTTTTCTCTGGTATCTATATTGAGCATCAAATGGAAATTTTTTTTAAAAGCAGACATGTCATCCATCGCTGGGGAACAAAAAGAATTCTTGATTTCCATCTAACTTCAATAAACTATTCAATTCTTGTTTCATAACATGGCTGACTAGATTTCTTTGTCATGTGCCCCCGTAATTTAATGTTCAAATCCAAACACAACAAAAGAGAAATAAATAATGGGATCTAATCCTCCAAAGTGTTTTTTAAAACCAATACCTTGACTATACCTAATGCTTTAGTATAGAATAGAAACAAAGACACATGAGGACAGTCAGCTGTCCTGTCAGCTCTACAAGGCCAATATTTGACACAGACAGAGGAGTAGAAACACACAGAAAATGCAACTATTTGAAAGAAATCCTTTTGGAAGTGCAACTTGCAACATCTATCTAGAGCATGGGAAGTGCTATACTCTAGTGAGATTCCTATAGTTACTGATAGAGCTGATATATTGACTACAGTTTTTAAGATAGTAAGAAATAAGCACATGCCTAGAAGTTTTGCTGACTACAAATTTATTTGAAAACTTACCTGAATAGAAATAGCCAACTAAATCAAGGGCCTGTAAAGTTTTTGCTGGTATTGCTTCCATAGCGAAATATTATGTGAAAAATCATGTGACTTATCCTAACACTGTCCTCTGTTCAGCATCTCTAAATCCTTTCTTAGTTTTACTCCCTGTCATCTCATACTGCAGTAACTAAAAACAGATAGCTGAATCTGTTTAATAAATGATAGTCTGAATTTTTTACCTATAGTGAGTAGATATGCAAAATGCATATTCATTTCTCTAAACAAAAAGAAAATCAAAAGTAGAAAATTCTGCATAATCGCTCTATCATAAAATTTGGTAATAGTTTACTTTAAAGAAGATAAAATACACTTCTAAGATCATCACATGTATTATTACTAGTCAATCGCATTTTCATTCATTGTACTTAGGAGAGTGCCTGATTTCATTATGATAATTTTCTAACTCAGAACATATTTGTATCTGAGCACTTTTTGTGAATAGTTATAATATCTACTTATTCAGATCAGTGGCTGTGTTTACAGAGAGAAGAGGACACCACAAACAGCAGAGATTTATCATTCAGTACCCCACAGAGTGATTGCACAAGGCTTCTGTGCTCTTTTCTCCTGAAAACACACTTGCCTGCTTGTCATGGCTAGCAATCCTGGTCTTCTAGCCAGTGAGTTCAGTGCTTAGTTCAGAGCATTGAATTGAGCTTTATTTCTTCAAAGCTGTGAGAAGAACTTGCAGTGGTCAGAGATCTACACATGCATCACAGTCAGGTTACTGATAGACAGCCCGCATGAAACAAATGCCACTGGGAAGAGCTCTGCTGAACTCAGAAGTCTTTGGATTGAATCTTCAGTGATGGGAATGGCAAGAGAGGAGAAATGGCATACTAGTTCTAACTTTGAGTGAAGAAAGCAGGTTACTAGGTCATGCTAGTCAGCTATCTGATGGGAATTACTCTTTCATGCTTTCAGGAGTTTTGTACAGCTTTTTATCTAGGGCGTATGCACAATTCATGAGCAGCTGAAACAAATAAAGACAAAATTGAACAAATAAAATAAAAAAGACATCCAAATATAAAAGAATATAATACAGTAATAAAGGAAAAATAATAGATTAATACTCTCATAGTAGAGGCAGTCATTCACTGCTATTATTCATGGCTGTAGTTATGAATATTAATAAACCCAAATAGCTGCATCCGTAAGTCAGACTATCTTTTAGAAAGGGATTTCTTTTATCAAAGACTAAGTCAGTGTTCAGATATTGTAGGGTGGAATCGGTGAGACAATAACCGGTGAACCCTCTTCAGGGTTCCTGAATTTTTACCTGGTGGTGGTGAAACATGTATTGATTTGTCAGGTCTTGGCTTATAAAAGAGGTATTAGAGGAGGAAAGAGAAAAATAACAGGCTGTGAAATCTGAACTTTCAAAAAACATTCCATTACAGCAGAGGGAGAAAGGGAGGAAGGAGGGGATGGGAAAGGACTGTGGGTTTTGAGATACCCCCGTGTAGATTGTTGCAGAACTCAAGAGTCCTTTGGGAGATTTGACATCCAAAAAAATTGCTCCAGTCTCCTCAGGAGAGGCTGTGTCAGTGTGTCCATGTGGAGCAGCTCAGGCAAGGAGGAATCTGGCTTAGACTGTGCCTAAAACAAAGATGTGTGACAAATTATAGCAGAGTTGTGGGAAATAAAACAGCAGTGCTCCACAGACAGGCCAGTTCTGCATGCATATCATGCTTTAAATTTTGACAGATCCAAAATCAGGCCAAGTCCATTGTCTGCTTTAGATTCATATTTGTGGTTAGAGGGCCATTTAACTTATAATTTAATGGGCATCAAATAGGAATGGAACAGAACTCTGTCTTTCATTTCAGAGTGAGCCCTTATAGCTGGGGGGGGGGAAAAAGACCTGAACTGCAACCTAGAAATGAACATTTAAATCTTTGCAACTGTAAGTCAACCACTTCAATGAGAGAATCATTCATCTCCAGGCAAAATTTCCAAGATCCTAGAACCTCTGCTTCTTTTCCCAAACAACTGCTCTGTTACAACTGTTATATATTTAAAGAGATATCTGCAGGGACCTCCCTGTCAAAAATGAGGGTACAAAGCAAAGTAGTAATTGAAGAGAAATGCTGTGCTGTGTGCTGAAAATCCAGGTGATGAGCACTGCCTGATGTCTCTACCAGCCCAGGACACATGGCAGGTGCCTGTTCCTGCTGTGGTTACCTGAATTTACTTAATGGACTTTGTATATAGCTTTTGATTTTTATCCTATTGTTCTGGTCCTGGCCAGGACAGGGTCAATTTTTGCAGTAGCCATGAGAGAGCATGACCAGGACCTGGAGGTTATTCTTTACCACCTCAAATAATTGTCAGAGGCAGAGGAAAGGGAGTGTGTTTTGAGGACAAGGGGTGCCTGCCAGCAGAGTGAGGCAGGCAGGTTCCAAACTGAGAATTTTGCATGTAAATCACTCTCTCTTTTGTTTATCGCTTTTATTATTAATATTGCTGCTGTTACCATTTGTGTTATTATCTCATCGCTGTTTCCAGTAAATTGTTCTTATCTCAACAAGTGATCTTCACCTTTTGTGCCTCCATTTCTCCTCCCCAGTCATCCACAGAGAGAGGAGAAGGGAGAGGGGAAGCAAGTGAGTGGCAGCATGGTTTTAGTGGGAGCATGAAATTGGACAACACCATTCCTAAACCACAACACTTCTCAACAAGTGTTCTTCTAAGAGTGTCAGGAATATGCCTAGTAAAAGACACATGAAAGTTTGAGAGTTTAGTTTGCAAACTATTACATTCAAACTGTGATTGATTTTTCTGAAGCGAATTCATTTTTTAAGTATTTTCCTTCTTCACAGATGATCGATAAATTTGTTGCTATCATTCATATTGTTTCTCCCAAGAGAAGGACACTAAAACAGTATATAAACATTAACATTTGCATATATATAACATGTATATCCTGCTGCGAAACATAGCCAACCACAGAAATATTTCAGGCCTGACCCCTCGGAAAGGTCCTATCCCTTCTTAACACAAGTAATCCCCTTCACCTGACAAAAAGGATGCCAGTGTAATACTAAATATTTGCTACTTAAAGGGGTTTTTGCCTTAAAACCTTGCTTTATTGCCATTTTAAAAGATGCTACTTTAGGAAATGGACGAAAGCAAAAATGTCACATTTTGGACTGTTTTATGAGTGTTTAATTTTGTAACTCTGTTCTGCTGATGCTTTCTTGATTTATGCTGTAACTTATATATGAATGCAGCAGCGCTGAGGCAGTACAGTACAGGAGAAAGGATCAACAAAGACTAGAAGTATTTCAACATAATTTTCATGCTGTGAAACAAGATAGTGCTTGCATGAAAGACCAGGCAAAAAAATATTTTCTGAATATCTCTTTCAAGTTTTAAGAGCTATGTGCTATTAAATATTTTCTTTAGGATATTTTCCCAATTTTTTGATATTCACTATTGAAATATTATGTATTTTCTTAAGCCTCTCAAAGCTTTAGGTAGAGAAACACAAGAGGGCACTTGAGTCCATTTATTTATTCAAGCTGGTATCAAGGAGAATCCACTCCACTACTCTAACCCCTTGAAGAGATAAACCAGCAAAAAGGTATTTTTAGCACTCATCTTTCTTGCCCAACAGAACAAAACTGAGGACCATTTGTAAAACCACTAGAGGTGGTGAACTAGAAAAGAGAGAGAATTGAAGAAAATGTGTTCTGTGCCTTGGGAATGGAATTTGCCTCTTGTTGAACAACTGGTGATCACCCCTATTTAAATTGAAATCCTGGGATTAAGCACAAGTATAGGCAATTTATAAAAAACATCTTAAAGAAGATTTTAGAAAATGATGATGCTGATTAGGTGATTTGCTTCCCTTTAGGTCTAAATCCGGCTGCGAGTATGAAAGTTCTGGAAATGTAAGCACATGAAGTATGATCAATTTTTTTTTTCTTAGACCTTTTTAATGAAATTTTCCTTAGGAACGAAGTTGAAGCCAAAGGTCCAGTAACAGTCATTCTGCAGTGGAAGTTGTTCTTAACTTCTGAGTTGGACTGTCATTATAAAAATGGGTTTATTCCAGCCAGCGAGGCTATATTCAGCTGCAGGATGTCTGCTACAGTCATCAGTTGATGCATTAAAAAAAAAAAGCCCTGGAAGAGGGTGCAAGGATAATGGCAGTAACCTATTTTCTCAAGGACCAAAAGTTTCATTACTCTGCTTGTAATGAGGTACTGCCAGTACTACCACACAAGCAGAAGATACCTTTAACGCACCAGAAAGCTTTATTATCTTTGCTGGTTTTCAGTGCAGTGGATTTCACATGTATTTTAATTTTTTTCTCTTTCTCATGCCCATTTTCAGTCTTTATTATTTTGGAGCGAAGGGGGATATTTCAGGCTCCCTGAGTTTCAGTTGTCCTTCATTATGATTCTGTATGGCCAGGAACATTTTGCTGATAGCAATATTCCAAGTGCCCATCCTTTCTGTACCTTCTGTGTCTCACTACAAAAACATGCTTTTCAGGTCAGTAACTGGACAGACTCATCTTAAGTATTGCTGTTGTTTTAAGCCCAGCTGGAAGAGAAACACCACACAGCCAGTCGTAAAGTTCCCCCATTTCTTCTGCACCACCCTAGTGGAATGGGAAGGAGAATCAATGTTAAACTTGTACGTTGAGAAAAGAACGATTTAATAGTTAAAATAAAATAATAGGGGATGATGATGATAATAATAATAGTAATGGAAAAAAATAAGTGATGCACAATGCAATTGCTCACTGCCCACTGACAGATGCCAGACCCCCCTCCTGAACCCAGACTGGCCGAGCTTCTGTGTGACTCCCCCCAGTTTATGTACTGGGCATGACATTCTGTGGTGTGGAATATCCCTTTGGCCAGGAATATCCCCTGTCCAGCTATGCTCCCTCCCAGTTTGTTGGCTTTTTTGCATACCTCCTCACTGGCAGAGCACAAGTCAAGGGAAACAAACAGTCCTTGACTTTGGATAAACAGATCAGTGAGTTATCTACACCATTCTCATTCTGAATCCAAAACACAGCAGTGTAACAGCTATGAGAGAAATACTGCAGCTGAAACCAGGACAAGTATTTAGTTGCATAGCTACCTGCCACAATGTGTAGCATGCCTTGTTAGGCCATGCTGCTGAAGGCTTTTCACTTGTCACCAAAATCCCTAGGCTAAGACCTCCCACAGTTAGGGTGCTTTTCTGTCTGGATAATAGCACTTATTCTTGGAGACATATTACTGTTTCTCAGTTTGATTAGATTTATTGACAAGAAAGCACTGAGTGTTTGTAGAATAATTTCACCCTTTTCTGTCGGCTTGTCAGGACCTACCACACAGTCAAAGATTATTTTTAGGACCAGAAGGGAAGACAATTTGACAGGAGCTCAAAGGAACTAGAGGCTCAGTTGCATAGGATGCAGTGGATTGTCTCTCATCAGTTCTCATTGGTATTGCTAGTTGCTTGGCAATGGGTGAACAAATATGAAAGTGATATAACACAAGTTCTTACTAGTTTAGACTCCCTTACATTGTGCTTGCCTAATTTGTTGGACATGTGCTTGATGTATCTCGAAGATGAGTCTACTCATTGAGAAGCTTGTTTCTTTAGATCAAGCTGTATAGACACATGAAGGGACTGTTTGAATGATGAAGGTTGCCACTTCGGTTCCTGGGGTCAGCTGTGTTGAAGCTGCATCATATATCACAACAGCAGTATGACATATAGTACTGGTGTACAACTGAAGAATTCCTTGAATATTAAGCAGTGCATAGTGAATCAAAGAAAACTATACACCAATGAAAAAGACAATTTTTTTCATTATCACACAGGAAATATAAATAACAGGCGTATATGCAAGGTACCAAGTATTACATTTTTCACAGATTAAAGTTTCAAAGAAATGATTATTTTTTTCTAATAATTAGCTCTCATATGTAGTAAATTGTCTCTTCTATATATTTATAACCATCTGTAGAAAAGATGCTAAATTTCCTAAGGCACGTCATTGACCTGAAAAGTTCTTTCTAGCCTAGTTTAATTTTCATTGTTTATGAAGTGAGTGGCCAAGACAAAGTTTTTAATGAAACCTCTCAAAGATGATAAATGTACACCTGGAAGGGAACAATTTTAAAATCTGTATTATTGAAATTAATTAGAGTGCCCATGGTACATCGGGTGGTTTTTTTTAAGCATTCTGAACTTGGCTGAGAATCTCCTAGTGAGTTAATTAGGGCTGAGTTGCCAGAGTGAGTGCAACAGAGACATGACCCTTAGCTTTGAAAGGCAAGGTCATGTATGTTACTATGGAATATTTCTCGGTGTACAGCCAGGTTGAAAACCAGTTAATATACCAAAAGTACTGTATATATAATACAAGCATATACACTGTATATCACAGACACACAGAAAATATGGTAGGGCATATATATACTATATATGATAAAATATTTTAACTGTAATGTCACTGTGCTATTTTAGTGTCAGACAAACAAAAAACAAAAAACCAAAACCATTTTGTAAATGATGCTCGGGATGTTATCAGCTTTTGTAATGCAACACATTTATTTGGTCACAGATCACCTCAGTCAACTCTGCACAGCTACAAGGGATTAAGAGAAGATGTGAATCTAGGAAAATACTGTTGTAGCAGGGTGTATTCACAGATTGTATTAACAGCAAACATATGTCTGAATGTGTTCACATTTTCATGCTGGTGTTAAGAATGGCTGGTATGTATAAGTTATTAAAATGTTTTTTATTTGTCTTGCAGAATAAACTATAAAAGATTAATCTTGGTTCCATTATTAAAAGGTATATATGAAGAGTTTATGAGTAGAGGTTTAACTTGAATCACCAGTAGAATATTTGTATTTAGATAAAGTTGCTTTCCATTTTGCTTTGAAAAGAGGATGGGATTGCTTTTCTCCAAACTTTACTAGGAGATGGACTGTCATTCATACAAAATGCTCATGAGATTTGAGATCTAACAGAGAAATGGGGTATTTGCAAGTGATGAGGGCAATGCTTGCTGATGCCTGCCTTTACAGTCCATGCAGACTTGTGTTTTGCTGTTCCTCTGCTGTATTATCAACTGAACTGCTGCTGGCCTTTCCCTGTAGGCTTTTCTCCTCCTCCAGGGGCTCTTACAGCTATTCTGTAGGAGGACTTGAGGCCAGCATGGACAGAAATTGCAAAAAACTAATTTATTTCTCTGACTCTGTCACCAGTGAGCTATGCAACCTTGAGGAGGTTGTTTTTATCACATAGCCTCTGAGACAAAGAAAAAGCGAAAGGGACTGCAGAGCTGGTGGCTCAAGAGATGCGATAGCACAAGCCCTTGAGCAGAGCAGTGTGATTGCTATCACCACACTCCTCGGCAGCACAGACACCCCCGCTGATTGCTGCAGTCGGGGGTGGGAAGCGAGGAGCTCAGAGCAGGCTCGTGTTGGGGAACTGCAGCTTGCAGCAGTGCAGCCCCGTGCCAGGGGTCTGGCAGGGTGACCTGCTCTGAGCAGCTTCCCTTGCTGAGGAGGTGTACTGCGGGTGGTGCAATTAATTATATCCAGGCTGATTGCCACAAAGCAATAGGTTTAAAAAGCAAACCACTGATGTGTGCTAACGTTCCAACAGCTTTGTCACATCACATCTAAGAGTTGTGTTTAGTTGACACAAGTGCCAAGGGTAACAAGCTGACAATTATTGTAAACATTTTCTTCCTTTGCTTCACTGTAACATATAAAAATCTAAAAGCTGCAGTAGCAATGTGTTTTGCTGCTGTTTTGCACTTTCGCCGGGGTGTCCCTGAGCAAGGATGATTGTTGAGACAGTCATTGCCTTTTTTGAGTTGCCTCCCTGTGACACCTGGGGAGCAGGGGGGCTTTCCTCTGCCTGGCCCTGCAGCCACGCCCCACTTCGTGCACCCTCTGGTGTTGACACGGCAGTCAGCAGAGCTTTGCTTTCTCTGGAGAAAAGCCATAACCGTAGCAGCTTGGCACACTCCTTTAGGATTCCCTGGAACACTGAATTTGGATAGATAAGATGACATTGCCATTAGCTTTTAGCTAACAAAATCAAAGGGCTCATAAATTATCGTCTTGGTAGCAAAGCCATATGAATGAAATCATGTATCAGAGTATCTGAGCTATACTTTTTTTAAAACCCAGAGGAGGAATCAAAACCACACTGAGATCTTCCTCTGGGTGCCGGGAAATCCAGCCAGGCTGAGGAGGGCATACCTGGCCCTGGCCCTCTCCATGGGGTAGAGGGCAAAGGGGCTAGCAGAGCCAAGGGGAGGGCTGTGCCATGTTCTGAAGGTCTCTAATGGGGTTCTGGTCCTGTCTCCCAGACTGCATTGGTGTATTTGGGTGGGGACAGCGAGAAAAGCTGTTGGTGCGGGGGAAACTGTGGGGCAGGGGCTGGGGCAGCATGGTCCCTCACACCTCTGGCAGGGGGGAAGAGGAAAGAAAATGACAGTGCTTCTTCTGTGTAGAGAGACAGCTACTTCAGTCATTGCCGCCAAACAGCCGGGATCTGCTGCTTGAAAAACAGAGAGCAATTTTGCTGTTAAGGAGTGTCTTGGTTTGAGAGACAAGTACCTGCCAGCAAAAAAACCCTGGAATCTCCCTTTGAATAGAGAATGTAAACCCCCTCCCTCAGATTATTATAATTTTGCAATTGGAGGCTCTCAGGCAAAGATTTGGGAGTGGGAATAACAGTTCTTTACTAGGAATATTAGACAAAGCAAAGGAAAAATACAAATGTAATAGCACTAAGAGACAAGCAAAACAAAAACAACAAAACCCCAGAAAATACCCTGACAGAGTCAGGGATGTGACCTGACACCCTGAGTGTCAGGGTGTTAAAGCAGTCCAGATGAAATCCTCCTTGAGTAGTAGATGCAGTTCTATGAAGTGGAAATAGTCCTGTAGGAAAGTCCAGTGGTGACGAGATGAGTCCCGTCTTCCTCTGGAGAAAAATCCAGTGTCAGGAAAAACACGCAGGGCTTCTGGTACTCCCGTGTCCTTTCAGAGCGGTGTCCTCCTACCGAAGTGTCCTGTTCTCTGCTGTTCCCCAGGAGCAACCTGCTGCCCCCTTTTGTTTCAGTAAGTATCCATAAGTACCCAGCAATTAGTTACCTAGCAAAACCACCAGGAAAAAATTCCACAAACACAAAAGAAACAGATCCAACCCCCAACAATGAGTTAGTAACTATGTCCTTCAAATGCTGACTTTTCCTCTAAGGAAAAACAATAAAACAACACAGATAAGTAAATACCTGCTCTGAGAAGAAGTCCTGCAGTTTTAAGGGAGATCCCAGAAGGAGAACAAAGGATCTTGACTGTCTTGCAGTTATGTTGGCAGTTGGAAAACACTATGAAAGCTGCAGGCACCAAGCAGTCAAACAGTCAGAGCACTGGAATTGTACAGTAGACATAAATGTTGTGCCATATTTGTACAGAGAATCAGCTTTCCAAAGACATGTGTGTGATGACAGCCTGTGGTTCCCAGAAGTGTAGGAAAAGTGGGTGTCTTAATTCTTCAAACATTGCTCAGAAATTCAGAATAATAAGATATTTTGATTCTTTGTTTGCAGCTTCTTCCTGCTGTTTGCAGTTTCTCCCATATAATCTTCCTGATCTCCTTCCTTTCTTCTCTGCCACTGCTTGCAGGCAGGTTACATAGACAAGAGCATTTTACAGTAAGTAAATAATAGTTTCTTCAGCACACTGCTGAGTCAAAGCAGGCACAGTAGTGTTAATTGAAAAGGCTGGGAACCTTTGCTGGTTATTAAATGTATGTGCCAGTGGGCTGCTGAAGTGACTGCCCAGACAATACTGTCCTACCAGGTCAGCTGGGAGCCTGGAGAGCTTTGTGGGGGCTTCGTTAGTGCTGAGCAGCACAGTGTGTGGGGAACCCTCACATTTTATTGTTTTGCTAATGGTTATTTGCTTAAAAGAACAGCTTTTGAAAATTAAAATTCGTAAATGGGATTGAATTTTGTCAGGGCTGCTATTACCTTCTGTGTTAATTGAGTACTAACCAATTCTGAATAATATGCCTATCAACATTTATCTGCTGAGTGGCCAGGCTAGAAATGCACTGAGTTTTGGCAGGATAATAGCTGGGTTCTTGTGAGTAGACCAAAGGCTTTTCACATGCTGGTAGGTGTCTTGTTCCAGAGGGCTATTTCTCACTGACCTACCACTGAGCCATGTGGATGGCAGTACTTAAGCACTAAAATAAACTTTTATTTGAATCATCAGGGTCCCATTTAACTTGTACCACATGGGCAGTGAAGGTATATCAATGCAGCTCACAAAACCTGAATGGCCAACACTTGAAGTGGGAACTCACCACAAAGACAGATGCCCCTTCTCACTCAGAAGTCCCACTGCATGGCTCACCTGGGGCAAATAGGCTTCAAATACACTACCCAGAGCAAAACATAAGGTGTAGGGTGGAATGGTGCCATACTGCTGCATCACAAACTTCTGTACATGCAGATTTCATCTCAGAAATTGAATTTTTCTGGCTAGTTCCCAAGTAATTGTCTTGACTGATTGTCCTGGCATTGCTTTTCTCTAAATAAATGTTGTCCATAAGTAAGTTAGATAAATACTCCAGGTCTTACAACTGTCAAGTTCTTGAGCTTGATGTTTTCTCAATCTCATTGGAATTTTGTTTTTGAAGACTATTGTTAACTTCTTGTGATTCCTCTATATCACTGATGTTTTCAGGATTGTCCAGTGACAACACTAAGGGGAATTTAAACTTTTTGTTCTATAATGAGAGAGGTACAATAAAAAGCATCCCAATAAGCCTTTGTATGAACACTGATTGGTGACATTCTGAGGGACTTTTCTGCCTCAATTGGCCTCTGGCCCAGTGAGTCATCTTGTCTGACCCAAGTTCCTGGGAGCATGGGTTTTGTTTTTTTTTTTCTTTGATACTACTTGCAGAGAAATTATTTCTTTTAAAAGGCTCAACAGAATTATGAAGAGAATAGTTGATCAGACAAAATCACCTACTGAAATAAACTATGCCAGTGAAGTTTAAAGAAGAAGTCTTTTATGGAGACTGTGGTGTTCACGGTAAGAAGCACTAGGAATATTCTATTTATGATTTGTAGCTGCATAACTGCTTCTGTTTTTCTCACCACTGAAGGTGATTTAAATACAAGGAACTTGCCTTTAATGCAACTGTATACTTTTGATTATGCCCTGAAGTTCTCTTACTGTTGTGGAAAATAATAGGCAGATGTACCCATTACAGCTGATGTAAGATGTTGCATCAGTAAAAGAAAAAAACCAACCAAAAAACCCCAGCCAGCCAACCAACCAACCAACCAAAACAAACCAGAAAACACAAAAGAAGCCATTTGACTTTGGATTAATGCAAATATTCAAAAATTATTCAGTATAAGGATGTAAAAAGGTCTTAATAAATACCAAACATCATTCCTTTGGCCAAAAAATTAATGTTAGCAACTTGCCTATCATACAACTTTCTGAAATCAGTGTTGTCAAGCTATTGTCTGTGGAGCAGACAGCCTAAGAAACAATAAATGCAAGATAAAAACAGAACAAGAGAACTGCTTAAAAAGTCAGACTTGCATTTCAGGAAACTTACTCAATGCATACTTTTAAATTTGGAAATGCAATTTAAAATTCACAAGACAGAAGTATTCTTCAAACTGTAGGAGTTTCCATCTTGCTTCCAGCTCTGTGCACAGTACAGCAAAGAAGGATGTTTCACTTTCTGTGTCTTTCTAAAGAAAATCAAACTGAAAGGGGAAATTCTGACCCTCTACAACTAGCAAGTAATGACATTTGGAGAAAAATGGGGAGCTTATATGATTTGCAGTCCATATGCCACTTGGTCACTAGCAACTCCAAAAGACATTGGGGTATTTATTAATGTCTTCTATTATAGTCACACCCATTTTATCTGTTTTTCTGGATTTTAAGAACCACTGTGTGGTAAAAGCTGAATATCTGTTAGCTGGAAATATTGTTAGATGTCTCATAATGATATGTGAAGTCCATAAGTAATTTACCAGAGTAGGAGAAAGAAATAAAGGTTGCATATGTGGAAATGAGAGAACATGAAGTTTAAGAAGGTGAAACAAGGGTTTCAACAAAGCAGTTACTTCAGGATGATGATTTGTAGCAGTTTGGGTGTGTTTTCTCTGTTTCATTTGCCTTGAGTGCAAAAAGGACAAAAATTCTCCTATTTTTAAGAATCAGTACTGTTAGTATTATTGGTGAAATGTCTTGGCACTGTTTCAGAAACTTAAGACAGAAAACTGTAGAATTAATGCATGTGTGAAGGCCATTTATTGTAATGAACATCACTGTAATCAAAGTTCATTCTCAAATTAAAATCTGAAAAGATAAAAACCAATGAGTCTTGAAAGTACCAATGAATACAAATCTGCATATGTTGTAAAGAGTGTCAATTCTGTGGCTATTTTTAGAAAATAATTTGAAACTGTAGTAATAGTGATGAGACTGTTTGAATGTCAGTAATAAATTGTGCTGAATAACCTTACAATAAAAGATTGCTTTACTAAGAACTTTGTGTGATTAGGTTTCATATAGAAGACTGTATATTTTGTGTGTTCACCAGTAGTAATCACAACATAATCACAGACTGCAGCTGTCAAGGAATGATTTGGGAGATTCTACTGTAAACCAAGGAAGAATGGAATAGAAGGTATGACATTTCTGGATCTGCCAGGCCAGCCTTTGCAGAGTATGCTTTGCCTTTGCCAAAACTTTCTTGTATCCCAAGGTCCTCATGTCAAAAGTAGAGGTCAGACCTGAAGACTAGTCTCATCTGACCATAGATTTTAAAACACAAGTAAGAACTGTGAGTTGAAGCATAGCATTTGAAGTAGTGTTCTGCCAGTGCAGCTGTGTGCTTAAATTTCCTTCATTACTATTTCCCTTTGAGAATAAAATTTCAGCTGAATTACTCTGATTCAGATAAATGACACTTGTGCTGGTCCCACAACAGGTGCTGAGGAGTGGAGGAACATGATTTGGCAGATTCAAGAGAAGACTAGCCTGTGACTTCAGATCTCTGAGACCTTGAGTGATCACCTTGGTCTGAGATGAGCGCTATGTTCGTAACATGCTCGGCACAAACAGAGACTTGATGTTTCCCTAGAAAGAAAAACCTCCACAAACAGAACATAATCTGTCTGCCGATAACTTTTCAGCTATCCACTTCAGTAACTACTTTTTCCAGTCTCTGTGTTTGACTATAGCAAGGACTGGATATCCTGTACAGCCTGTCTGCCTCCTGACCCTACAGACCCTGGACAACCATATCCCAGAGTATCACTGATATGAATATCCAGGCTTTTGGGAAAGTCTGATGATCTGTTCTCCTGTTACAATCTCATGCAATAGATCTCATGCAGGATCTATTCTTTCAAGAATCCTTGGGGGTCAGGAAGACTGGCTGACTCATCTATAGCTGTAATTTGTATAGTTGTAATTTTCTATTTATACAGGGCTAGTACAGAGAAGTCATTGGAAAATTCCAGTTGTCTGTCTCCTGAGCAAAGTCAAAGCCTGACTGGATGTCACAGACAGCAACCATAATGCAAACCTAACATACACTGTCCACTTTGAGTCAACTGTGTGGACATCACTGCTTCCAATCAAAATGCTTACGGTCTATAGCTCTACTGATGATAAACTCAAGGCAGCCCACATAATATCTGAAAGTTGCCATCAGTTGCTTTCTTGTCACAAGCTGAGCTGATAGCATCCATTTTAGAAAACATTATCACCAAACCCTGTATATCTTATTAAAATCTCATGTTATTATATAAAGAACCATGCTCTGCTCTGTCTTTTGGCAATGATGAACAAGTCTCACTCTCCAGCTGCATAGTCTTTTGGCAAATTGAGATCTCCTTCTAAGTCATCTAAATATTCAGACCTCAGAATAGCACAAAGACAGCACTTCTGAGGATAACTAATGATATCTCACAAAATTCAAATTCTGGCCATCTACCAGCATGCATTTTGCTAAATCAAAGGGCAGTGTTCCTTTGTGAGCTGATCTGATACTAAAATTGAATGCAATTAGAGGCATGCTGAATAGTTTACCAGAAATCAAGATCTCCCCTGACTCTGTAAATATTTCAGACTGATTCTGAGGAGAAAAATAAAACCTTAACTTCTGTTGCCATGTCCAAACTTATTGTCAACATCACAATTTAAAGTGGGGTAAATAATGTGTGAACTTCTGTCCTGTCAAACCCTGCGATACAGATTCTTCCTTACTTAATGATAAAAAAAGGAAGTTTTTCTATTTGTCGCTATGGGGCAACCTATTGGAAACTATCTAGTGCCTGTCACTGTGAGGGATATGTTAAACAGCTGCAAAACAGCAATTTATTAGGTGCCTGTACACTGTATTTCTTTCTTTTGGAAATAGAAAAAAATGTGTCTTGCAGACACATAGCCTGATGGCATTAGCACACCGTAAACTAGGGCTTCCCAGCTTTTTTTTCCCTTGGGTAACACATTCAGTGGCAACTGTGGTCATACATGGAGCCTGCCATTCACTGAACTTCCAGCCTGGATGTGTGCCGAGCCTCTAATGCTCTGGAGTGATGTATATACTGCAGCCTAAAAACTCATTGCATATGCTGCATGTCCTGGTAAGCTTCCTTCATCACAAAACAAACAAAAAGGTAACAAAAAAAAAAAGTCAGATGGGAGCATTATGCAACTATAGAGCACAGTGGTTATTATTAATCAGCTCAATGTTGATTTACAGATGTACTCCTTATCATCAGGGGACGTTTAAAAGCAATTTTGGGTGAATTGCTTTGTGTGGTTTCTCTACATCTGAACCTTTTCTCTCACACCTGATTGCTTCACAATTACAGTGGCAATGACATTGCCCTATTGTTCTTCCCCTAGCAAACAGGCACTGCCTTATTGTTCGTCCCCTAAAAATACACATTTGAAAAAAGATTTCTTTGTTGTGTCACCTTTTTTGACCATAAAAACAAGAAACTTTCCTTTGCTATGTTTTGGTAGGAATTTTGGAATCTCCTATCAACTTCCTTGTAACAAAATGGGCATTTGCTAACCAGCAGCTCTCAAAAACCAGCATGGCCTGAGAACCTTAGAATCACTTTATCCTTTAGAATCTGTTTATTTTTGATGGAATAAATGTGCAAAACCCAGAGTCTTGCAAGGTATTCCTAACAGGTGAAAAATATGGCAATTTGGTTAGCCTGTTCTCTGTATTTCTGCTCTTCGTAAGTGTGCATGCAATCCTGTCTGCTTGAACATGGGAAGAATCCAACACCCAGAGCTCCAGCACTGCCTCCAAGATTCTGGCAGCTGTCGGCCTGACTCAGAAGTGTGTTTAGTTTTCTTGCAGTGCAGAAGTTTGAGGATCTTTTCCTCATTTGTTTGCAAACTCTCTTTCTCAGCATTGTTTATGTCTCGTATACATCTGTGAGAGAAGAGAACCCAGAAAGCCATTTTGCCTATGGAATGTAAATTCAGACTCAGACATTCATGTTTTGGCCAGGCACATGCACTCTGTGTTTCAGCTGCTAGAGAATGGGTAACAGCCATTTCAAAACCCATCCCTTAGAACTGCAGAAATTAAGCAAGGCTTTACTCATCCTTGGGAATCAGGTAATGCTCCATTGTTGGTTCTTTTGAGCTTCGTCTCTACATGGCTGAGAATAGCTAGAAGACTTAGGAAGGAAGCATCCAGTGCATGGAAATCCTCAGTGTTGGCAAGAAATGTGTTAAGTGTAAGCTCTGATTGCTGCTCTGTTTGCCAGTCTTTACCACTTCATTGCCAGTCTGAGGTGACAACATGGCTGAGAATCTTACTTGGATCTGACATGATCTGAATCCACACGATTCTTTATTTGAGAAAACTTTCAGCAGAACTTCTCAGCAGGTATAAAGAAACAATTTTTAATTTTTATAAATTTTCAGAAGACCTTTAGCATCCTTTCTGGCCCATTTACCCAACCAATTCAGGTTCAGTTTTCTAGTTGCAATGCACCTGAAAGAATGCCCTTACAGGCTAGCACCAGTTTGAGTGCTGAAATTCAGAATAGGTAAAACCCCATATCAATACCTAGGCTGAGAAACAAAGTGGATTTCTTCACTTCCCATGTCCTGTGAGAAGTGTTCACATGTAGAGTTGTTTCCTTTGTTCAGAACATTAAAAGCCCTCCTTTCTTCTATACAATTCTTTACTACTTATTCAAGACTAGTGCTAATTCAGCTCCTAGCAAGGAGGGCATGGGGCATTAAAAAAGCTCAGGGAACCAGTGCACATTTAAACTATCCCAGCAAGAGGGTCTATCTGGGAGCTAAACCAGCAACATGAGCCACTTTATTGATCCAGTTATGGGGCTGTACGGAAGAAAGGAGTTGTGAGTCACCAAAATAAATGTTTGCCATCCTTATTTGGATAAACTTGGACTGGAATCAGCTGCTTAACTCAGAAGCTGGCAGGGACATGCATGCAAGCACACATGCACAGAGGAAATGAGTGAAAAGGAAGCACTTCAAAGCAGGACAAACCCAGGAAAACTTTTCAACCTAAATGCTTATTAGATGCAGTAGGCATCTAGCCAAATCATTAGTGAAAGGTGAGATTAGTGCAGTGGAAGGCCTGTGCCAAGTCTATGTGTTTCTACAGCTTACACTGGTTCCTTAGATTTTTCTAGACCCATCCTACCAGAATAGTTTTGTACAAACACTGAGAAGGAATGACTGTCCTATAAAGCTAAATTACAGAATTCTGTGATCATATGTCTGTCTGCAAATACCAACCCAATACTTGAAGTTTTGGACTCAAAATTATTATAATCAGGTTAGTGACATGAAATTAAAGGGGAGACACTCATCAAATTTAAAAAAAAAAAATGCCTAAAAGGAAAAGGAAATATATACCACTTCACTCACCCCATAGTGTCTAATTTGCTTGTTTTATTGAATCGTCACCAACAAGGACATTAGTACTCTAGCTTGTGTATGTCACTCCTGTTTTAACAATTTAGATGACTCATCCTGAGGAAATAGAGTGAGAGACATCTATTTAGCTTTATATTGTGCTGTTGTTGGAAGCCATTAAGGTTTTCTAATTTAAAATCTAACAACAGGTAAAACATATTTGCAACTGTCCTTAAAAGGGGTGGGATGGGGATGAGTGGGAGATTGATCTAATTAAAGAGAACAACTCTGTCATCGAGAAAATGAATAAAGCTTGGGGTTTTGAATGTGAGAAGTTCAACAAGGGGCAGAATGTACTCAATTTAACTCAACTTCAAGTAAGTGAAGAATACACAGAGGCTTATCTCCTAGCTGGGGAAAAGATAGAGAATTTATCTCAGATCTCTCAGTATCTGATAGTGCAATACACCAGA
>WBNO01005584.1:0-15550 GCA_013400575.1 Peucedramus taeniatus | reverse complement strand
CAGGCAGTCCTTTAATTAGGGGGGTGATTTTATCCAGGTTAGCAAACAACAGCATGGGAGAAGACAGATGGAATTCAAGATGTCTCCTGTGTGTGAATTGGAGTCAAGCTGCCTTTTGCACACTCTTGATGGGTTTATCCAATGTTGGAATGGAGATGGATATGGATTCTCCCCTCTTCAAGGGGTCTAAATGATCTCCTTATTTTGTCTCCCACACTGATGGATGTGGTGACTTTTTTAATGTACTAGAATCTGTATTCTTAATTAGATTGATTCTATTGAGATAGACACAATGCCCTAGTATTACTTCATCCTCATTCTTCCATTGCATTGTAAAGTGCATTTCAAGCCTGCAATTATCAACAAATTTAGGAACATTCCTTTGACATAATGATGTTGAGGATATAGTCTTGAATCTCTGCAGCATTACAGCAATGGTGTTTGATGTCTACTTGCTTTTTTTTAGGGAGTTTTTTTATTTGCTGGAGAAGATGGATAAGAATGGGAATTTACCAGGGGTAATCTTTTTCACTCCTCCAGATGCACTATTGCGAAGCACTAAATTTGTATTTGGTGTAGTGACCAAGAGTCCTTGTTATTTAAGACTAGAAAAAATTGACTTATTTTAGTAGGCATGTTTTTAACACAAGAACAGACACAATTCCTATTTAATTTCTTTTTTGTTGTTGTTGACAGTGGGATTTCACTTTTTTTCATTTGTTTGGTGTTTTTAGGGATCACAAACCTAGGCAGGGTGTCAAAAGAGATAAATGAATCTTTACTGTTATACTAATATCATTATTTTTCTTTTCAGACAGAGCAATTTTCAGTCACCTTCCTTTAAGGGCATTAAATATGTGGTGACTCTTTAGATCCTAGGTTTCTCCATATCATTTGAAATGAGGGAGTCATTACCTTTGTATGCTTTTTTTTTTTTTTGTCTTCGGTGTGTAACATTTAGGCATCTGTATCTTACTATTTTAAAACCTCAAATATGTACAGTTTTTCTGCCACCAGTCCAATTGTCTTTGTGTTTGGTCCTGACAGCTTACAACAAGTTTAAGAGGTCAATTTGCTTTCTATTTCAAATCTTCCATCTTTCCTAACTAGAGTCTGAGACTGGACTATAAGTGACATCTAACTCAGCATCATAAACTCTGCTGAACTGCTTCAGGATTTGTTCCCCTAAATTCATTAGATGTACCTGAGAATGACATTTTATATACTAAGGAGGAGTTAGGGATTATTGCTTTATTCCTTGGAGAAATCATAAAGTGAAATAGGAAGGTTTTCACATTTTGGTAAATGTGAAAGGAATATATGACACTGCTTTTGCTTATATAAACAAACTTTTCTATCACTGCTCTTGGAAATAGGTTAGTAGTACACATCTCCAAGACACACGGTGTCCACATTCATTAAGCCATGTTTTAAAAATTTTCCCATACTTTCTATAGTAAATTATTTAGATTTAATAGCAAATAATAATTTTAATACATAAGATAAAGTTGAAATGAGTGACTGACCTTGCAGCAAATGAATCATCCTACCCCAATTCCTTTTTCTGTTTTCTCCTAAGTCCACACCCTGTTACTCAGTCACTTTCTTATGTTGGAAGTTCCAAGTCACCTTCAGTATCTGAAGTTATCAGGTGTGCTCTTCAGCAGCATTTCTAAAATCAGAGAAGACTTGAACCTATGTACTGCAAGCGTTTACAATTTGCAGCTGTTTATAATTTATTTATATTTATACTTTATGCTGCATAAAAAAGATAAATCTGCAGCTCATCAGAGTCCTTTTGGAATAGAGATTCACTATTTAATGCATTTATTTGTGTGTGTAGTTCATAGTCAAAGGTGATTTTCTGAAGGTTCATGGTAAAAGCAAGGTAGTATTCTTAACAGTGAAATTTGGAACTGACAGATGGTTCAAGAAACCAGACTGAATGTTTTATATCAACCCATAGTGTAAAGAAATTTGAAAAAAGTGAAACAGTAGATTTCTGCTCAAATCCTTTGTAGATACCTGTGTGCATATATAGAGATATATATGTGACATTGTGAACAATAACCTCCTACTTAGTTGAGCTCTTGGTTACAGAAATAATTTTGTTCTCAGTACAAGGGTGAAAACTAACTTGAGCTTTTTGCTTCAATATGTTGAAGCAAAGATGGTACCAAATTTTCTGTACTGCGTGTGATGCTGATTTCTACTCTCTACTCCTGCATTCTCACAGGGTGTTCTATAACAGACAGACTAATCCTTGGGCTTGCTGTCTGCTCAGTGACCCTACATCTCAATCTGGCAGAAACCATACGTTAGTTAGAGCCCATTCAGGAAAACAGAGGCTTGAACAATGGATAATGAAATCTCCTTGGGGGACATGTCAGACAGGACGGACCAATGGGGGCATGTAAATGGGTCACATCCTTGTCTTTGTTCTTCAGTAATCCAGAGTGACTCTGTGGTTGTCAATAGGTAATGTTTTCTAAGGAGAAATTCTCTTAACTCCAATATGTGAGCTCTATAGAGATCATTAACCCTAATGGATCTTCATTATACATTACAGTAAGAGGAATTAGTCAGTAATATCGGCAGCTAGTAATTCCCTGATTTTATTCAATTAATGATTTTGCATTATGCAAAGGAATGAAGTAATCATTGCTCTGCTTTTTCACAGTCATCCAGGTGTCTCTCCAGACTCTTCCTGGAAAATTTACTTCAATTGTGGTCCTGTTTTGAGACATGGTGTGTTAAATCCCAATATCTAACCACCCAGGGTACTTAGAGTATGTCAACATAGAAAGGATTTCAGTACTATGAAGATTCATAGCTAAGACTGTTTCCAAAGGAATATGATACGTAAGTTATAAACATTAAGGAATGCATCTTAAAAAATGTCAATTACTAAACTGAATCAGTGCAGTGAAATTCTGCATTCTTTCTCCACTAGTAAGAATAATGATTATACCTATAGCCTAATTTACAGCACTAATTTCTGCCTGTCAGTGTATAACCCTTTCTTTTTTCAGAGTTTATTTGTTTAAAATACACAGAAGATTTAAAAAAATTCCTGTATTTTCTACGTAACAAAGAATAAAGGTCAGTAGATATGGATGTAGAAATATCAAAAGATGCTGCAATTAGTTACTGAATGCTGGCCAACTTTATTGACAATTACTATGGAATTTAAGATCACTTCTCAAGGATGTATTCCATTAAGGATTCCATTCCATATTTTCAGAGTTTGTATCCTGTTCAGGTGCTGCTTCACATTAGAAGTGTTATAGAAGCTGTCAATGGTTTAGCAATGCTCTGAAAGAACACTAGACTCTCCGTTCTATGTTGGTTTATTGATTACATTTTAATTTCTTTCTAAATGGTTCTGAAAGTCCAGGAGTTATCATGATTAATAGTTGTCAGCATGATCAGTTATGCAACTGACCCTATTTTATAAACATTGCTGCTTCTATGTGTCCGTAATACCAAAAGGTAAGCCAAGCATTTAATTAAAAGCCGAATAGACAGGCAATGTCATATATTTTCTAATCATTAAAAAATAATAATGTAGTGACTCTCCTTGTAATGGGTGCTAATATCTTTATTTTGAAACAGTTTTTCTGTTCCAGTCATAATTAATATACTGATTCATAATATTTAGATTCCTTTTAAAAAAATGCACTGAAAAAGCTATTTCATTTTACTTATATATTTCTTGGTGAAAAAAAAACCATTATAAGTGTCATTTAAAAAGGCAAATTTAGTTACATTTAATGTAATTCATTAGGTTTTTTAATAAAAAAGAATTTTTTCTTTGCCTTCCTGTGTTTTATGTTTCCTTTCTGTTTAAAAACATTTCCTGTAACTGCTACCTCTTTTTGCTCTTCTGAAAATGTGTACAGCCTCAGAAACAGACATTTTATTCATGGCAGCCATTTTTCATATCTAGTATTGGATGAAAATTGTAATAAAAATTTTGGAGTCTTTCAAGTTTTTGGTTGTCCTTGGTCTTTAAGACACGAGAAAGGTAACATGGTGATTTGGAATAAAGAATAAAGTAAAGAAGGAACAACAAGTGACACTTGACACTTGAGTTTTTAAAATTCTCTGCTGAAATGCTACCTTTGAGAAATAATACCCCTCTCAAATGCAACTTATAAAAAGTTTCATATTGAAAGATTTCTTAATTTTATATAAATGTCAGGTCAGCATTTGAGAAACAGTCACCCCTGAAAGAGGGTAACTCAGCAGTAATCTAGCACGAATTAGGACAAAATGTAAAGAAAACGCTATGAGAAGACTTATTGCAAGCATACATTTACAAAAACCTCTGGTCTAATAAAAGCAGAAAAAAGAAAAATCAGCAAGAACCACTTCATAATCCTGCGTTAAAAGACTTTTAATCTGAAAGTTGACATGTCACACTGTAGGATAAAAATAATTGATAGGATTAAGGATTACGTCATAAAAATTGGAGGTGTAGAGTGGTAGGGAAAGGATGAATATTTTTGAAGCTCAAGACACTGACATGAAATCCATGAGCTAATGAATCAGTGTATGTTCAGAAGTCACAAACCCAGACTCTGTGACTGATTCATGTGACGTTACATGGACTGCTTAATACATTTGGTCTTTGCTCGCTTGTGTTCAAGATGGAAATAAAATACTTGTCTCTCTTTCTAAAGCACTTCCAACCTCTGGATGACAGTGTTTGGGTTTGTATGCTGTTGTTAAAGCTGGAATATTTTATCAGCTATATTGCCATCTATAATGCATGTAATGTACAAAAGAGGAATAATTTTTCCTTTTTCTCTAGCACAGGAAATGAAGTGTTATATTAGAGTATGTATTTATGGTTTATATGCCAAATAGCGCTACATTTCTCTTTGTTTCTAATAATTTCTCAGAGAGTGGTAAATGAAAAGAATGGTAACAGACATATAATTGTTCACTCATATTTATGCTTGAAGCAATATATTCTGAGTGAAGTCCTAATCAGTAATTTTTTTTTTTGTGTGATTTCAAATTTGGTGCTTAACATCAAGAAGTTTTGGGTTTTTTTGGTTCTGAAGTAAAGCAAGCAAACAAACAAAATTGAAATTCTGATTGTCTCTGTTTTCTCTCAGAAATCAAATGAAATGGAAATCCTCCCATGTCCCCATCACTTCAACTGCCCCATTTTAGTTCCCAGCTAAATGCCACAAGAGGAAATTGGAAATACGTCTCCCTTTTCACCAAAGGAATGCCCCAAATTCTTTGAATAATCCATATTAAAAAGAACTACACCCATTTTTTATTCTCACTCACTGTACACACCCATTTATTTTCAATGACCACAGGTTCGCCAAGCAAATGTGTACTTCTTCAATTACTACATAAGCACATACAAACACATACTAGCTAAAACAAAGCAGAAAAACAGTTTTTATATACAAAAGTTCAGAAGTGATTTTAAACAACTCATTTTATATGTGAGATTAGAGCATTCCCTATGCTGATAGATATAAGTTTTCTTGCAGGTTTATTCCTCTGGAGGTCCAACCAAGAAAAAGTAGAACCTTGACCAACGCTAACTTCCACAGCCAATGAACCTGTGAAAGTCTAAACAGGCAAAGGAATCATCTGCCATTAGCCAAGTTTAGAATTGCCCATCAAAACACATTTCAATTTATGCTACACTAAAACCACAAAAAGTCTCCTAATGGACTGCCTTACAGAAAACCATGTCAATTAACAGCATATTTTTTTTAAAAACAAAACTTCTTGTTTCCTATTGATGTTTTTTCTTCCTTTTATTGTCAAAACAGAACCATGTGAAAGGAGAGGAACACCTCAATTTCACTGTGGAAAAAGGTAAATCTCTGAATCAAGGAGTAGTTTTTAGATGCAATAATAGGATTCACAAATTAAAAACAAGGCTTGACTCCTGGTGACAGATAAAATAATGAAAATAGCATATCATTTTAACTACTTCAGCCACTCCAAAATATCACAAATATGAAGGCTTACTAAAAATACATTAAAATATTTAGTAGCATTAAAAGACCAAGACTATAAATAAAATATATAGTCTTAATAATAATAGCTAACCTATTTTTAATACATTACTATGTTTTATCCTATACATCCCCCTTTGTTTCCCAATTTCCTAAAAAAAGACTAAAGAAACTGAACATATTTCTGTGTGCTCAGCTAATTTGTAACATTCATACAGGCTTCTCACTGATAAGAGCTTGTAGAGATTATTCCAGTTTCTGTGGTTGCTCCAGAAGCTGCCAGAAGGACCTTTACAATATTTTCAGTGATGTTGGTGAGACGTTTGACACATTCTCTGCTTTCCATCTGAAAAGGAGCCCGTCCAGTCAGTCATTTTTCATCCAGTTCTCTTTTTATGTTAAATGTCTGTATCAGTGTGATCTTCTTCTGTCCAGCATCTTAAACTGCTGTGCCTTTTCCTAACCAGCACTCCACTGTGGCTGCTTGGGACAGCTGCCTTTCCCAGCAGCGATCCCTCATGTTAACTATGGCAGAGAATTGCGCTGTAACCTCTGTGGCCTTTGTAATGACAAGCTGATTAGCACACAGCTTCTGTCAGGGAGCGTGTGTTCAGCCTGTTGGAAGACAGATTTCCATAGAAAAATGGTAGACAGCTGATTTCCAGAGGCTTAGCAGAGCACTGGATGCAAGAGCTGAAATCTACATGAAGTATGTGGAATCATATATGTCTGTATTACCATACAAAGGTTGGTGACCAGCAAACCACATGAATTTGCTTCATATTCAGCACCCTCCAGAAAAGACTTGTTAAAGTAATTATGTGTACATAGTAATAATAACTACGTAGTCCAGTAAATATTAAATCTTTTCCCAAAACATCAGAAGATCATCTTCCTCTCAATGGACTTTTACTGTAATAGATAAAATAAATGTTCCTCATCCACAGATATAAAAATCAGGTAAAGATTATTTTTTTACAAATGTAGGGATTGAGACATTAATCCAATGAGCCGCAAAATGCTAAGGAAACAATTAATAGTATAATTTAACTGGAATCTATGTGCACGGTATTGAGGCAATGAAAAATCAATATAAAATGATTTTCAGAGGGAATTAAAAAATAATATTCCACAATGTCAGTCACCACATTTTTAAGCATAGAGGACAAATTTGATGTTTTGCTTCACTGAATTACAATTTCTTTTCTTCACTGTTTCTATGTACTTTTCTTAGCTTATGAAGTATTTAGTTAAGCACTATGCAGCATTCTGATTAAAAACAATGAGCATAATCACCATAAAATGATATATATGTTTAATAGTTATTTTTTAATCTAATAAATATATCTGAAAATAGAAGCATGTAGGGAATCATCATTCAGCCAGAGCATCCTGGTAAACTAATCATAAATCCATTTTCAGCATGTTATTTTTGTTAATAGTTTGGAAGTATAAATAAAATGATTGCCAGTAAAAGCTACAGATGAGAGAAAATGGTAGAGTTCTAAATCTGCAGAGGAATCTTGCTTAAAAAACTAGCTCACTTTTATCTTCACAAATTCCAGATTATTTCTCAGAGTTCACAGAAAAAACAGTGAAAATTGCTACACTGTTGCAGGCATCATGCCTAAGAAAAGGACTACAGGATGAAGGAGCAGAAAACTGTTTTCAAAAGGAATGTGGTGTCCTTAAGTGCATTATGCTAGGTACTCTTAGGAAATGATGATCCTTTATGTGAACACAAAATAGAAGGGGAAAAATTTATTACTTCAGTACATTGCAGTTTCAGTGATGGTAGAACATGAGCCAGATGTGTGTCCAGAAGGCCAATGGCATCCTGGCTTGCATCTGCAGTGATTGGGTCAGCAGGATCAGGGCACTGATCATCCCTCAGTACTCGGCACTGGTGAGGCCACACCTCAAACCCTGTGTCCAGTTTTGGGGCCCTCACAGCAAGAAGGATATGGAAGGGCTGGAGCGTATCCAGCAAAGGGCAACAGAGCTGGGGAAGGGTCTGGAGCACAAGTCTGATGAGAAGTGTCTGAAGGAGCTGGGGGCGTTTAGCCTGGAGAAAAGGAGGCTCAAAGGGGACCTTATCACTCTCTCCAGCTGCCTGAAATGGTAGGTCTCTTCTCACAAGTAACAAGTGACAGGATGAGAGGAAATGGCCCCAAGTTGCACCAGGGGAGGTTTAGATTAGGAAAAAAAAGGAAAAAATTTCTTCATGGAAAGAGTTGTCAAGCAATGGAACAGGCTACTCAAAAAAGGGGTAGAGTCACCATCCCTAGCAGTATTTAAAAGATGTGCAGATGTGGCATTTAGGGACTTGGTTTAGTGGTGGAATTGGCAGTGCTGGGTTTATGGTTGGACTCAATGATGATCGTTTCCTATCTAAACAATTCTATGAATAAAATTAAAATTTTTGCAGTAGGAAGTTCATTGCCTGTCTTTTAAAAGGGATGCTTGACAAATTATGTGTTGTCAAAGTTAGTAGATAAAGAAATATCGTATTTCACCTTAAAAATCTAATTTCTTTGACCTTCTGAAGTCACAAGTAATGATTATTCAGTAATGAGGGACTTTGAAAGATTCTTGTTTTTTTACACCTCCTTTCAAGTGTCTACTAACATTCTCTAAATATTTGTATAGGTAAATATAAAGAAACCCGCAACAACCAAGTTAGGAACTACCATGTATTTAACAGTTTTATAAATCAGCTTACTTTACATGGCAAACCAGGTTCTAAGAGCAGCCTATTTTTACATTCATTTTTCCTTAAAATGTCTTTGTTTGACTTCATAGCACAGAAAAACTATGAGGACCTCCAGTTTTTAGGATGTACGATCTCAACAAGGCTGTTTGCAAGATTAACAGTGGTCCAAGTACAGAACACTTAACATTTGGGAAAAAAAAAAAAAAAAAAAACCAAAAATAATTTTGTAGATGAAAGTTAAATGTATTTATGCAACATGGGTTGTTATGTCTCAGGGTGTCTGATCGTGGAAAGTTTTCCTAAATGGATGTGGCATCTTAATAGGACAGCATTACTGACTGGTTTTTGATAACTTGACAGTAGAGTGCAAAAGAGTATTGCCTTTAAGGCAGTGAAGAATTAAGTATTATCCAGAACCAAAACTGTAGATCTTGACAAACTGAGTTATAACAATGACACAATTCAGTTACCTGAAAACCTAAATCCGATAATGAAATTTGGTTATAGGGCAGTGGTGCCCCATCCCATTACAACTCAACTATTGATATGGAAATAATGTTCTCTGTAATAAGATGTGGTTCTTAGAACGGCATATTCTATGCCAAATGGATATCTGCCCATGATTTTTATGAACACATGAATTATGTGTATCCTGAATTTCTGTTCATCTCAGAAGGGAATAAAGCAAGTTTTTTATTCTTAGTGACAATTTAAAACCAAAATGTGTTTTACATATTTAAGGTTTCACTCACCTCTCATCACCTCTGCTATCTTCTCCCTCCAATTCCTTCCCATAATTAGAAGAAGGTCTAGAGGTAAGACTTCTATTTGCATAGCACAATGATTATGCACAGAAGCTAGTTGATTCTTTTCATTTTCCTAATTTTTTTGCTATTTACTTCGTGCATAAATTTATAAGATCTTAGTTTGGGGAATTCTTTGGATCATAGGCTTAATTATTGGAGCAAAAAACCTCCTTGTCTTGATTCAAGCATTCTATTGATGATCCATGTTTATATGGATAAAACTGTAAAACAATATGAAAGTTTTCTCTGTTTGCAAGTTTACTGCACCAATTTTTAAATATTCAGCACAATTAACAGTTTTTTCTGGAGTAAAACTGCTCCACGTAGATGCTTATTTCCCCTTTGTCAGTGTTGTAATTGAGAAAAAGGATTTCTTATAGTCTCACACTCTCAGACTTATCTGTGCCACTGTCTCTCAGTGATCTTAGCTATTTTAAATAGCTAGTAATAATTTATATTTTCACTGTCTCAATGTGCATAATATGCTGTGCCAGATCAAAGGCTCATCCTGCTCTGTACCCTCTCTCCATCAGTTAGATGGAGTGCTTCTCTGCTCACTGGAAGATGCTTGAGAAAAGAGTACAAGAAAGTGAACAAATAGAGCATTTTAGGAATTATTAATGTACTGACAGAAAGCAAAACAGAACACAGTATTATTTGCTCATATCTTGAATATTTTTGCTAATTCTCATTTCTTCCCTATCTGGAAAACAAAAAAAACCCTAACAAACCCATGATTAAAAAAAACTCAGGAAGAGAAAACAAACAAACAAACAAGCAAGCAAACAAAAAACCTAAGACCCAAACCAAAACAACAACCAAAGAAACTTCCACAATTCTCTACGGGAAAAAAAAAAAAAAAAAAAAAAAAAAAAAAAAAAAAAAAAAAAACACCAGAAAAAACTCTTCAAAACCCTTCAAAATGAAGCATTTTAAAAATGAAAGATTCAGAGCAAGAAGATACTTGAAGATAAGGATTATTTTCAAAATAAGTTAGGACAAAGTAAGCTGAGACACTCCTGACTGAACTTCAGGGAGTTGGAAAGAAGCTGTAATGTAAATAACTATCAAAATAAGTGTTGATGAGATGGTAAGCAAGCACTTGTTTGTTTGCTTCTTTTACTGTCTCTTCTAATATACCTAGGTTAGAATTATTCAAATGTCTTCTGCTTTGTGCATTCTCCCATTCATCCATGATTTTGGAGACTTATGTAATTCCTTTTTCTATGTCTTTTCTAAAACCCTTCAGTGTATTTACTCTTTCCTTATATGCATTTTTTCCACATTTTAGACCATTGTTTTTGCCCGTTCTCTAGTTCTCTTTCCATTTCTGTTTGCTTCCTTTTCATACAGCAGTCATAACTTATGTAGTGTTCAAAACAAAGGCATATCTACACAATGGTATCCCATAGTTGCCTTATTTTTCCTGCTAAATTCTTACATCTTACTTAAATTTTTGAACTTGTTTCCAGAGATCTATCTATGATCTCTAGTCAGGAACTAACTACAGTCACATATTACCAGATGATTTTTTTTTCTTAGTGTTAAAACCTGTGATCCCTGAATTTTATTTGTGGTTTGATATCTCAGTCATCCAGGATAGAAAACCTTCACAGTTCTTGATGGTCAGCTTTGATAACTGATAATGTAAAACTGTGCAAAAGAGACTTTGCAATTTTTTTATTTTCTTCTTGTTTCAGTGTCCTTTGTGAAATCATTGAACAATTTTCATCCCACTACTCTCTTTATTTTTGAAAATTACTTTTTTTTCCCTTGATTTATATATTAAAAAACTATCAACTGAAATATCTGTTTCTGGTGCCTATTATATATAGAAAGGGTAGTATCAGAACTTTGTGTGTGTTTTCCAGTGGGATAGAAGCAATAGGCCAATAAAGCAAATTTTATCTATACGATAAAATAATTTAGAGATTATTAAGAGAGGTCTGTTGTTTATTATCAGTCAGCTATGAAAGTCACAAACAGGCAAGAGAGGGAATTATTTGTCTTGATGTTGGAAAGACAGCTTCATTAAACTGGCTAATTTACAGACAAAATTCAAAAGAAGAACAATATAAATTGGACAAAGATGGCCATTGTATATGACTACCCACACTGATACCCTATTTGTAGATTATATTGCTACTACGTGCATTTTAATATTTGTGAACAAAAATTCACATATTAAGAATGAACTGTGCTGTGAATTATTTGTTATTGGATGCACATTAACAATTTATATGAATTTCATGAACTATTCTTTGTGAAACTTGCACATTTTCTAACAGTTATATAATTCATTCAACAGAGCAAAAAGAGGGGAGCAGGTTTTAATGATATAATTTTGTATTTTTAGCTGCGCAAAACACATTATATAGCAGTTGAGATCAATCTTGAACACTGACGAAACGTTCACCCTCAGAAAATTGTATTTCCACTGATAAATGAAAAATTGATACTGCTCAACAAGTTTAGAAAGCTTTCTGGTCTGTTGCCTTTTTTTTCAATCAACTATTTCAGCAGTGCATATACTGTACCTTTGTGTGTATTCATGTGTGCATCTTAACACGTGATTAATACATTCACAGGCAGAGACAAACAGATAGTTTGGCATTTGTGAGCAGGTGTTTTTTTTAGTATCAATAAATACATAATAGAAATAGTATAAAAAAACATTGCCATACCATAGCTTTCCTATACTTTAAGGCCTTAGTAGATTTTTGTTGTTGTAGATAGCAGGGTCGTTCAAAATTATTGCTTGGCTTTTGACGTCTGTCCCATAGTGGTGAAGTAGCTACTTTTCAAAACTTGGTAAATTGTAAGTAAAGTGTTTTGAGAGCCCTGCAGGTGGAAAATAAAACCAGTTATTAATAATAAAACTGTTAATAATAAAACCAATGTTTTCCACATGAATCAAAATACATGCTTATGGAAGATGTAAGCTGTGTCTAAGATAACAATGTTAGCAGAAAAAGAAGAGATGTACAGATAAGACTATGAGGCATTTATAGAAGGTATACTGATGGTTAAGCTAATTAATTATCAAACTAACCAAGAATGACCTGGCCTCCAAAGAAGATGACCAACTAATAAATAAATCAAACTGCCTTGCATAAATATGCTTCTTCACAGCTCACAATTTCCCTCAGGAAGTTTTGCAATGATCACACCTGTAATTCTTTTTAGATTTTAAACCCTTTATGATGTCAAAGGTTGCACTTGACCTTTTTTTTTTTAGTAGTAACCTGTAATGACCAAGGAAAACATGGTAATGACTTGGTGCAGCTGCTATAGCTAGAAATTTAGTGTAATAAAAAGATTTGTGATAATTGGAAAAAAAATAAAAAGGAAATGGCAATTAAAAATTAAAACAACAGTAAATGGCTCTGTTGTAATTACTACTTTATCTACTGCATGTGAGACATGAAAATCAAAAAATTGAATCATTGCAAAAAAGTTTGTTAGTTAAAATAAATTGTTTTTTGAGGCAACATTTTCAATTAATATTGAAAATTAATATTGTTATTAACTGTTAATATTCAATTAATATTGTTAATATTTTCTGCCGAAAAATAAAATTTTGAACTTTGGGATACGCGTTCAAGGACTTCAAACAGATTTTTGACTGGTGGGCTTTTTATTTCATCAATTATAACTTAGTATACGATATTGTTTTGATTTTTTAGGTTCTGCCTGATCTAGAGGAAAAAACAGGTATGTTGTACTTCCAACATCAGAATTACAAAATTTCCTATAATTTTTTTTTGTTTGTTTTGTTGGGGTGGGGTTTTGTTTGTTTTTTGTTTAGTTGGCTTTTACTTTGGGTTTTTTTTTGGTTTTGGTTTTGTTTCTTTTTTTCTCTTCCTATCAATGTAACACTATTACACATTATTCCTAGGGCAAAGAGTTGTGTCAGAGTATATAGCTTAAAAATTGGGAAGATAGTAGTAAGGAAACTATGATAAATCATTTTCTGATTCTATGTTCTATTTCCACTGTTGTTCTCACTCTGAGAAAGGAAATAGGATTATGTAGGTGAGGTCACCAAGAGGATAGGGCTTGCACCAGAGAAGAATGTTTCCATGGTGTACCTAATTTTGTTTTAAGATATGGCAAATGGGTTATTATTTTAATCCACAGGGACTTGATCACTGCGAAGCCACAATGACACCCATGGCATCAGATACCGAACAAGATAAGCATGGTTGTGCTTGTTCACAAAGTCATGTGAGGGACAGTGAACCATTCATGCCCACCTCAGTTAAAGACTGAGTTACGTTATACTGAGAGAGAGGTGTGCACAAAAACTATAGTGTTTCAGGCAGAAACTCATGAAAAAAAAAAAAAACTGAGGACTTGTCTGGCATCCTAAAGAAAGCTTTTCAATGCCAGTCCTGCAAATCCATTTCCTATGATTGCCACATTTAACAATTCTGTTTTGTCTTGGCCAGATATCGATTCATCATTAATAAAAATGTATACAATTTTTATATTAAATATTCAGTTAATTCTAGCTAGAATATTTTGCTACAGAAAAGCTTTAAAGTTTTTTTCCTCATTCCCCATTTCAGAACATCCCTTCTATAAGGCTTGCTTCCATCTGTTCTGAACAGTTGGTTCCAAGTAGATAGCAATTAGACTGGGTTTTAGTTTCTTTTCATTTTGGTGATGCAGTGTTTTTAATCTTCACATAAACAAGCATTAAAATACAATTCTGTTTAGGTAAAATAATTGTTACAGGTAATTACCTCTAGCATAACTTTCCAAATTTTAAAGTAAGCATTTAGCAAATGTCAGTCATAAATCTGACCATTTCCAAATTTGTGTAGATTGAGATTGCTTCTTTTCACTTTCTTTTGCAATATTTTAAATCCCCCATGCACAAGAATATTAAAATAATAATTTAAAACAGTGAACATCAGCTTATTATTGTGTTTGCTGCTCTGGGGTTTATTTTGTTTTGCTTTGGGTTTTTTTTCATATCAGCACTAGGAGAGAATTCTTCTGCATCACACAGCATGGGTGTCACTCATTCAGATATTATGCACTGTTGCCAAGTATGGTTTCACAACTATTTCTTGCAGCTCTGTCTCAGGTGTCCTTTATCTATGTTGTAAGTTTGTTTTATTAATTGATTTTGGTCTTTTAAGTCCATGAAATCAGATATCTGCAAATTCTCATCTGCAAGTTTTAAAAAATTAATGTATTTGTTTTTCTGTTCTTCCCCACGATTTACGTACATTTTTCGTCTCTCTGAAAACTTCTGTCACCTTTCTCTAGGCTCTGGCTCTTAACAATTCAAAAAAAGTGGGTAAATAGTAGGGTAAATAGTAGCCCCATTAACTCCAAAATACACTGTTTGTTTGACAAGTTTTCATAAAATAAAATAGGTTATGGTTTTGTACTATAGTGAAGCAGTGCTATTCTCTAATTTTATGTCTTCCTAGAGGATTGATTCTAGACTAACCAAGCCTCATATAGAGAAAACTTATTGAATTACAGGATTTTCCTCACACTCTGTATACTCAAAATAAAGAGATACCATACACTGCATAAGGAAACCCCAGTATGTATCTTGTTAACATAAATGAGACTGAGCAGCCCAGTCTAAGTGAGTATGAACTAAGTTCATATTTGTTTGCATTCCCTTCACAATTTTGTCTGCTTCATTGTTTGGGGTCGAAGCTGATTTAATATATGTGCTAAAAGTAACATGGCACTTAATCTGTTATTACTTGGCTGTTTATGACTTTGGTATTGCCAAATATACTTGGTGTTTACCTGGAGTTTTATAAAATAGGGTAGTGATGAAGGCAGTAGCATGCATGCAGCCAGGACGCATGGATCAATAACTTAAATGCCGCAAGAAGATCTAAAACTCAGCTTTTGCACAGTATCACAAAGATACGAGGAATAATTGTAATCTTTCATTAACTGTAGGGACAGAGGAGGGAATAAACCATTCTATTTTCTTCCTGTGACATCACCTAGACTGGAAAACATCTCTCTAGTCCATGTTCCACTTGGTAGACAGT
>WBNO01005583.1:66353-86514 GCA_013400575.1 Peucedramus taeniatus | reverse complement strand
ATTTGATAGTTTTATTTCCATGATGAACTACAACAAGTATTAAAAGTCTAAATTCTTTTCTAAAATCAATTTCTTCATATTAGCTACCAACTCCAAATCTCATTGTTTTATTTGCTACAAAATCAAAAAGCCATCCAACAGAAACCACTTTCCCAGGAGGTACTAACAGTCTGCAATAATTTGATTCATCTGGCAAAGGAAAACAGCTTGAGCTTCTTTATCATCTTCTGCAGGTGTGCTTACTAGATCATGATCCAGAAAGACCCTTTCAATACACCTGCAGTGCCTCAGCTGACAGCACTGAAGGGCAAGAATCCTTAAACTTCTGCTGTTGTGGTTTTTTTTNTTTTTTTTTTTTTTTTTTTTTTTGGTTTTTTTTGTTTTTTTTTTTTTTTTTTTTTTTTTGAGATTGTTCAACTAATTTTTAATCCAATAAACAGCATGTGATTTTGTTTGGGACAGACTCATCACTCCTCCTTTTTTCTTAATCCCCAAGTTTTGCTCTTCCCTAGAAATGACATCAGATTTTCTCTGCACTTACATGATTAGCTTAATAAAAAAACCTTTTTGGTAAAGCCAATTGATTTTGTCAGTTGTGCCCATTAACCTTGCCATTCTAACATGTCAATATTTTACTGGGACAATCTTTATATTTAGCTAGTCTTTTCACCATGTTTTCTCAACACCCTATTCAAAATGAGCATATCCAGTTAAGAATATATGCTACCCTTTTTTTTTAGAGAAGTTTTTTTCAGGCTCCTAAGTCTGCAATGTTCTTAAGGTCCTCTTTAGGCAGGTCATGTAATTGATTTACGTGCAGCACAATTTCTGTAGACTAAATATTGATCTTGATCAAGAACTGTAAATGTTGTTAATACATACAAATTATTAATTTCCTTTGGAGATTATATAATTTGGGGCAAATCTCACTGTTTTCACTCATGTAAAGAGTTCCACTGATGTCAACAGAATTTTGAGAGTAATTATGAACAAGATTTGATTGTGTTGACCAAAATACAAAGATCTTCTCTACCTTGGAGGGTGAAGGCATTGTCCTAGTCATATACAAATCCCCTAAACAATCATATCTTACAGCAGAAGCTTCCAAATCCCTACAAAACTCTTGAAAACATTCTTTCCCAACTTTTAATTTGTGCTGATGGTTGAAACTTTGATATACCACTTTATGTTTAAAGGCACATCATTACTGTCTATAACCTCTACAACTGTTGAGGTTGTGTGCAAGGCTGCCATTGAGAAGAATTCCTACGAATACTTCAACCTAAAATACATGAGCACATCCAGGTATTTTTGGCACACCTATACAGAGAGATCCAAGAAACAAAGCATATGTCATGTCTCTTAGAAGGTGCAGCAGGAGCAATTTCGAGCTATTTGCTTCTGATAGTGTCCTCATTGCCCCTAGCTGCAGATGATTGGCATTGATGCAGCCTGATGCATTGTTCAGTTGGCAATACTTTGTCATGTACATGTTTAACTGCTAGAAAACAGTGTTTCTTAGAAAAAAACCTGATCTAGTTATTCTTAAATTGTAGCTACATGACAAGAAGTCAATTAGAAGTAACTACTAAGAGAATCTGTTCCTGGAGCTTCTACCCTGCACCAATCTCCACTACTGAACTCTTCCCCTTCCTCCCTGTTCTGTTTTGGGGTTCTGGGGCGAGGGGGAGGTTTGGATGGTTTTGGTTTTGTTTTGTTTCCCTTTAAAATGCAGTGTGTTCTTAATGCTAGCTGGACCTTTTTAAAACCTGGCAATTGTGAAGGGCAAGATTAAGATTTACAAAGAAATGGGAAATCTACAATTTGTAGACATCTAGAGTTTCCTGGTACAAGAAGCCTTAGTCAAATAGTACTTATCTTAGTGTATGCTCTGTGTGAAATTAGAAACATGATGTATTATTCCCATTTGGAGAAATTATAAACAAAGATTAACCAAGTTTTTCTAAAAAAAGAATTCCAATGCCAGTCCTGTCAATCATACAGTTAGTGCCTAGTATAAAAAAAAAAAAAAAAGCCTACAAAAAAGATTATCACAGAGTAGAAAGACTTCAGAATTTAATTTAAAGGGGCAGGGATTTTAAAGGTATCTGAATTACTGGGAGCAGGAAGAGCTTTCAGGGCCTGATCTGTGACCTGCACTTCTCCACTTCTGACATTAGTAGTGCAGGACCCAACAGCTTCTTTAACCAAAACCAGTTTTTGGCACCCTCTAGAGGTTTTGCTCCCACAAAGAAACAATTCAGAAGATAGATACTTACAATAAAAATCAGAAGAGCTTGCAACCCAGAACTCAAGCCTTGAACCAGTGAAGCTTTTTACAAAAAAGTTTATGCAAGAATGCAAAGCTAATACATCATAAAATCAATTCTGATGTCATTCTTTGTGATCAGATTGCTCATCTCAGTCCATCACCCCAGGATTTTTGGATTTGTAAGAACAACTAGAAAAACAGATGATAATTAATTCTCCCCTCTTAAAACATAGGGAATCATCACACAACTGTATCTTATAAAAATAATGTTTCACTTAGTTTATGAGAAAATTAACCAACCTGGAAGACAGCTAGCAAAACAATAGCTCACGCATCTATGCAACACTCTAAAATAATATTCCAAACCTCTGCTGTCACATGGATATATTTTTATAAAGTGGAAGTTAAATTTTGTTCATGTTCTCTGAATAAAAGCAGAATTAATAACCCATTTTGCCATCATTTTTCCAGACACCTTCCCACAAAATCCTGTCCATACAAAATATGAAGAAAAAGAGCTTTTCATTGCAAAACCGCCTTCTGACTTTTTTGAGCAAGTTAGTGTTAGGATGCCATTTTCTATACTATGTAACTAGTATAACTAGTTCTATACTATATAACTGTTCAGATCTCAGTAGATCATGCTCTTCAGGTCCAACACAAATATGATAAGGAATCAAGCATTAATTTTCTGCTATCATCACTTTATATCTAAAAATAAATTTCAAGCATTTCAAGCAGATTTACACAACTTCCTAAAACAAAGCAGAAAGCATTAGCTCATTTTAGATGTTTCATTATGAAAGAAAAAATCCCAACAAAACATTCTGCAATCTGAATATAGAAGAAGCATTTCTCATCATCAATTATATCACAGAAATTCTGACTGTGAAGTGTTTATTTTTAGAATTGTTTGAAATTGCAAGCCATTAATCCAGAGCTTTCCAACCACTGGTCTTTTGCTGCAAACATCTCATGTTGATTTTCTTAAGAAAGCAAATTTAAAAAATCCCAGAACACACAGATTAGGGCATCCAGAGTATCCCAGGAGTAAAAGAAAAAAGAAGGAATGCTATATCCTTGGCCCAGTTCTTTTCAACATGTTCATTAAGCATCTGGATGCAGAACTCAAAGGAATACTAAGTAAGCTTGCTGATGACACTAAATGGCAAGGAGCTCACGACTCCCTTGATGGCAGACAAGCCCTGCAGAGAGACCTCAACAAATCAGAGGGCTGGGCAATCACCAATTGTATGAAGTTCAACAAGGAAATGTGCTGGGTTCTGCACCTGAGATGGGACAACCCTGGATGTATGGACAGACTGACTGGAAACGAGATGCTGGAAATCAGTGCTGTGGAAAGAGATCTGGGGGTCCTGGTCAGTGGCAAGCTGAAATGAGTCAGCAGTGCCCTGGCAGCCAGGAGGGCCAATCCTGTCCTGGGGGGCATCAGGCACAGCATCACCAGCCAGGCAAGGAAGGGATTGTCCTGCTCTGCTCTGCACTGGTGCAGCCTCACCTGGAGTGCTGGAGGCAGTTTTCGGTGCCACAATATAAGAAAGGCATTAAGCTGTTATAGTGTATCCAAAAGACAGCCACAAGGATGGTGAAGGATTTGGAAGGGAAGCCATAGGAGGAGCAGCTGAAGTCACTTGGTCTGCTCAGCCTGGAGGAGACTTGAGGGGAGACCTCATTGCAATCACAACTTCCTCATGAGTGAAAGAAGAGGAGCAGGTACCAACCTCTTCACTCTCGTGACCAGTGATAGTCCTCGAGGAAACAGCATGAAAATGAGTCAGGGGAGATTTAGGTCGGATATCAGGAGAAAGTTTTGCACCCAGAAGGTGGTTGGGCACTGAAAAAGGCTCCCAGGGAAGTTGTCACAGCACCAAGACAGCCTGAATTCAAGAAGCAGAAGGGAAATGCTCTCAGGAACACGGTGTGATCCTTGCAGTGTCCTGTAGATGGCCAGGAGTTGAACTCGATGATCCTGACAAGCTCCTTCCAACGTAGCATGTGCATTTTCTATTATTCTGTACATATACTTCTCCAGTTCCAGTATCAGACTAATTTGAGACATACTCATCACTTTATTTGAATTAGGCTGCCATATCAGTGACTGGTGAAATGAAATGAAGACCAATTGTTAACAAAAATCATACAGCATCTGCTTCGGAGAAAACTGTAATGAGACTCTTGAAACATCCTGATGATGGCTCCTAAAGGACACAACTCTAGCTACTGTGAATTCTGAATTTCAGGAGACTAGCTCTTGAATGTAGAAAAGGCAATCTCAGACAAGGCTGAATGGTGATGCACAGGCACACTTACTGCAGTCTTTTGGGCTCTCTTGGAAATCATGCAAAGCTCCTTTACATCCTGAAATGTCTAAGTCTTCAGGCAGAATTAGGCTATTTCCTTTCCATCTGCCTGTCAAGAAACAAGCCATGGTAACCAATACAAGTGACTTCCTTGGGATGACCAGCACATTCAGCAAACAATCTGAAGACCACACACAGGTTCCCATTTGCAGAGAAACCAGTTGTCTACTGTGTTAAAAGCAAGCACCAGTGGAAACACATCCGGCCCACACCCAAAATTCTTCCATGGTCCTAAACAGCTTCCATTCCCGATTTAAAGCCTTGTTCTTTGTTCAATATTAAATAACAGTTAAACTGATACTACAGTCCATTAATATTGGAATTTCTTTGAGACAATGGAAATGTCAATGCCTTAGTCAAAGAACGTGAATTATGAAATACAGCAGAACTGGGCATAGCCGTCCAGACATGGCTTCATCAGTAATGGATAGAATGAAAAAAGTCACCTCCCTCTGAATCCCAGAAAGTTGTTAGATCTTTTCTGCCATGAGAGCACACTGCTGCAATCCACCAGGAACTTCAGATCCTTCTCTGCAAAGCTGCTTTCCAGCCAGCCGGCCCCAGCATATAACTGGCAAAAGAGGTTATACCAACCCAGGTGCAAAACTTGGCATTTTGGCTTCATTGAACTTCACAAGGTTTCCTTCTTCTCTTTTCTCCAACCTGGTAACATGTTTCTGAACAGCAGCACAATCCTCTGCTGTATCAGCCAGATACACCATCTTATCAATCTGGTGTATCCTCTGAGTTTTGTATCAGCTGCAAATTTGCTCAATGTCCCATCACTGAGATCAGGAACAAAGATGTTCAACAATACAGCATACAACAGAAACCCTTGATGTATAGTGTTAGTGCCTGGTCTCCACCTGGATGTCACGTTGCTGACGACAATCCTTGGGCCCAGCAGATCTGACAGTTTCCAGCACATGTCACTGTTCATTTATTTCTTCCATACTTCTTTAAAATATTGAATATAAACAGATGATGGAATACTGTCAACAGTCTCCCATAAAGTCAAATAAATTACACTTGTTGCTCTTCCTTCATCCCCCATGGTCATCATATCTCACCATTGAAGGCCATCAGGCTGGCAAAGTTTGTCTTCTCCTTCATAAATCAATTATGACTACTCCCAAACACCTTCTTGTCCTTCATATGTTTGCAAAGTGTTTCCAGGAGGGTTTTCTCCATCACCTTCCTAAGGACAGAGGTGAGGCTGTCTTGCTTGTACTCCAGATCATCCTTCTTGACAGCAGGGATGATGTCCGCTTTCCTCCAGTCCTCAGGAAAGTCCCATGATAGCCATGACCTTTCAAAGATAATTATTAGAGATTTTAAATCTCATACAATCAGTAGGTAAGTAGAATTTTTAAAGTAGATGATGGGCAGATGCCATGATAAAGAGGGTTGGTATAAACTCCTCCACTCTTCAGCGAGCAAATATAGCAAAAATGCATGAAAAAGAGAGAGATATCACTTTCTGTTGCTAGAAGAAACTATTGTCTAGAAGATAATTCTAAAGCCCAAATCACCTGTTTATTAGCATTTGATCAGATATGTTCTTGCATCTGCAACAGAGTCCACACCAGAATAAAAGGAAAGGCCCTACTTGAAACATCCTGAGACAGCTTGATAGTCACAGACCAATAATGTTACGACGATCATGATGAGTGAGCCCAGGTTTTCTGTCACTAACAGCAGCTTGTGCCCTAAGTCAGGAAAAGCAGAATCCAAAACAAGCTAGCTAGTAACTGAAAACACGGGAAATAAAGCCTAGAGCAAAGCTTTTGAGAGGAGACTAAGTGATGTCAGGGAAAGATGCTGAACTGTGGAACAGTCTATTGGAGTAGAAAAAGATTTGCAGGCTAACCATTCTCTGAGTACGTAAAAAGTACCAATACCATGGATAAAGGAGGTAATGTAGTCTACTATACTCACACACATGGGTAAACAAACTTAAGTCCTAGAAACTATGGGTTTTAAACTGAATTTTCTCTTCAGATCATATCTGTAGGAAACACCGTTGTCATTCGTGCTGTAGTTTCCCTTTTGAGGTGTAAGTGGTTTGTTAACTCCACAAGCCTTGCTGATTGTAATCTGACAACCTAGAGGAACAATGGATAAGAAAAACAAAGACATGCTTTGAGCAGCTCCTAGAATAAAAATGTATAAAACCATGAGGAGTAATTGCCTTATGTACATGCTTTTAGGATAGTGATATTTAGAATAATTAGAAGGCAGATGTTCTAAAATTCACTGTGAATTTCAATAGACCATGCTATCAAGGCTGACTACAAGTATATAAATGGATCAGAGTTGAGTAAATTAGATTTCTTCAGTAAATTAAATTAATTTTGCTCAGCAAACCTTCTTTAATTATTACTTTGACTGAAAGAGCAGCAGCTACAAAAGCTACAACGAAAGTTTCATGGAATTGGTTAGATTTAACACATTTTCTTTTTCAAATTAATATTGCATTAATTATGGTTTTGAGAATGTATTATATTGCTACCTGTAAATTATTCCAGAACAATAAACACAATCTATAGTATGTCCATAACCATTATATATTCTTGCCATCAAAGTCATTACCTATATTTGTTGAGATGTTTTACTTTATTTAAAACTTATGAAGTGATAAAGGCAACTTTTACCTAATAAACCAATTACAAAGAAAAATCTATGGTTACCTTCTGATCCACTGAGCCAAAGCCTAGGGTGCTCAGCCACCTTAGCCCCTTCCCTCTCTCTTTCCTTTTTGTTTCTTTTGTATTTTGTTTATTTTGCCTTACAAAATGAACACCAAGAAATACTACATCAGAAAAGACCACTTGTGAGAAACCATCTTAAAAGCACTGAGATATTTTCAGACAAATATTAGAATAGTATTAATGTTTTGTGAAAGTGAAAAAAAATGCGGAGAGATTGTTCAAATATTCTAGGGCTTACCTATGCTAGTTATTTCACTGAAACAATCTCTAAGTACTCCAACATCAACTTGACCCTTATTAAAAGAAGAAAATCTAAAGATGTAGGGAATTCAAGCATCTTCCTAATCTTTCTGCTCTGAAATGGCTCCTTTTTGCTTGAAACAACAAAGGACTGAAAAGACTACTACTACTACAGCAAGGCTTGAGCAGAAGTTGTCTGTCCACTTCTCTTTTAGTACATAATGAAACAATAGCAACCTTTGCCTATAAATGAGTATAACGCCATTCCTTACACATTTTATGTTAATTCAATCGAAGTAACAGTGTAGTAAGGGACCAGCAGCAGGGTATTTGCTGATGCTTTTTAGGGCTTCATTATTCTTGCCAAACCAAGTTCTAGTTTTGTTCTTTAAAATTCTCACAGGGAAGGGATCTAGTACAGTTTGCTTCCCCCCATCCGCTCCAAATTACTCTCTTTACTAATTTTCATTTTCTTAAAGATATAGAAAAAGCTCTCTAACGACATTTTCTATTTTGGAAAAAAGCCTCCTACATCACATAAAATATGCTGTTACTTGTTTTGGAAAAAAACAGCTGAAGTCAAACAAAAGTTAACTTTTATGCCACGCATGCACTGAGAGCCGTGTAGCAAGAGCTTTTTGCTTAAGCAACATGGAAAGGGCTACATGCTCTAGGAGACAGAGTACCTAAGCAACCAGGATCCTATTTTCATGCTTGTTCCTGACCTATTTTCAGCCTCTCTTGACTTGTTTTCCCTTCAGCAGTCTCGTTAGATAGGTTTTTGAACTTTTCAGCACAGTGACCATCTGTGAGTATGTTTTGGACAGCACAGGTTCAACAGGGCGGTGATCTAAGCATGGTTGTCAAAACACTGATGTAATACAAAATACAGAGCCACCACTATGTTTGATTGCTTAGATGAGTCCAGTCTGTTCCTCCATCTGCATTCTTGCATATGGTCTCTCATACATGGTGCAGTTAATGAAGCTGCAGCATGCAATCTTCTAAAGGCGCCCCAGGAGAGAATTGCTTACACACCACTCCGCAGAGGCAGAGAGGGCTGGAGAACAGTCCAGACTGTGGTTCTGTTTGTTATTGTAAAAAGTCACAGATAGACTGAAGAGTGTTGAGCTCACTCTGTATTTCAGCATGGGAAACACTGGGATATTTACAGCTAGCTTAAAGGTCCTGTTCTAATCTAGGGCTAAGGTCCACTTCCATAACAAAATTTGCCTACTGAAATTCAGTATCAATAAGAAGCAAATACACCTCCACTCAAACACTGAGAAGTTTGGTTTCCTGTAGGCAGAATGGTAAGAAAGTTTGAAACAACAGCTGCAAACAGGAATACTGAAGGAGTCTCCTGAGACTTCCATTGTCAGCTAGCCTGCATCTAGAAGTAGCTGCTTCGGGCCCTTCACAGTATCTTTTTGCGCCATAAAATTATTTCAGGAGTAAAATAGTATCATAGGCTGTAGAGTGCATTAAAATATTAAAAATAATTTTCAAAGGCAAGAATGAAATTCACAAGGTCACAGCAATTTCCATTATATTCATTTAACCCATTAATGACTGTTTCAAGACAACCAAATAAAAAGTCTATTCAAAAAAAGGAAGCCTGCATGGCAGAAATAAATAATAAAGAGATGAAAAGTATTGCTTTATATGCTTGTTACATTTGGGGTAATATCTGAATGTCATACTTAGGTACTACTAAAAGCTCTGCAAAAATCTTCAAACTTCAGAAGTCTTGGATGTATAAATGCTCAGACTTTAAATTGCAAGTCCCTTTTATTCTTCTCTTCTACACATGTATGAAAAAAGTGAAGATTAAAACATCAGAAATATTGAACAATGTTCTATAAATTCATTCAGCAAGGTAAGTCACCTTTTTGAAGGAACTTCAGAAGGATTCATCTGCAAAAAAGAAAAAGCTTTGTGCTGGCCTTCCTTTCTTCAACTGTTCCTGTGAAATGCAGATGTATAGCTGTGCCTCTGAAATACACTTTGTATCTAAAACCTGGTATTGTGAAATCAATCACAAGTCTCTAACCCTTCCCTTTCACAGACTATGGACAGAAGTGCAAGCTTTGGATACTGATAACACAATCAGAAATAACCGTTCTTCTCTATGCTTCTTGAATGCATATATATTTATTTGTGGGATATTGCTATTCAAATAAAAGTTTTAAAATAAGAATGAGAGATAATTTGGACTCCATGAATTTCCCATCATTTTGTTAGGAAGTGTGGTAGCCACCACAAACTCAGATTAGAGGAAGTTCTTTACTGTTTTTAAGAAAAAAAAAAAAGTTTGTTTTCTTGCAGTGAAACAAGAACACTACAGTAGTTCATAATAGTTATTGTACAACCAACTTAAGTAGATGGTATAAGAGAGACAGACATCCATCAGCATCTGTATCAAGGTGCAGGAACATACTTAAAGGTAGAAAAGTCTCCATAGAAGTGTCACAAGTTTTCAGTGGCTGTTCCCATTCAGACAAAAAATCAGCCTCAGCAGTAAGTGGTAGTGACAGCAGCTCAGCTCACCTGTAAAATTCATCGAGAACCTTCCATGTTGGAATGGTATGACTTGAGACGTGTTTTGGGTCAGATAATAGAAGCAATATCACTGCAATAAATCTTCTACTACTTCCATGGAGTTTGAGGGTGGCTAAAAGAATTTTATTTCTGCATCCTATTCCCTTAAATGTGCAACTTACTGTAGTTGATGTGAAAGAGTTAGAGACTCATAATGTAATCACAATAATAGGTTTTAGACACAACATTTATTTCTGAAGCACAGCTATACATCTTCATTTCAAGATTGGGTCACTTTTCCATTTGTCCCATTCCTCCTGGTCAACTCATCTTTTTAATATCTACCACTCATTCTCTTTTGTTTAGCAAAAACATGTATATACAAATTAGACACTCCTAAGCAAAACCATATGACCAAAAAAAAAAACCCCTTATTTTTGGCCATTTGCCAATACTATTCAGTTATTAAATCCAAAGTGGAACCAAAAGATCACATTTAAGTAAAGATTTATCAGAAAAGTATTTGAAAACATGGATACTTGAATGTTATGACGAGAATATTAAACCCTTCAAAAATCAGGAGTCCTTGCTTCTTTATTACAGTATTTTATTGGAGGCATGCTAAGTACCTTATCAAAAAGTGAATTTTAAAACAGCAGAAGGGGAAGAATAAATTGCTTTATTCCCAAGAATATGTATTTCCATAAACTCAGTCACTTGTTTTAGGAGATCTGTACAACTTCCTAGAGAGCAATTCCATTTGATGTCTAGCATACTACACTATCAGGTAAACAAACCTTATCCTTCCAGAACTATACTGTTCTACAGGTCAGGAAGAATCTTTCAGTAAGATAAGTTTGCTAAACCAACTTATATTTTGATATTTTTCTTCTCTTTTCCACTTCTCCACCATTTTTACCTCTACTTGTAACTCATATGTTGACCAAATAGTATAAAAACTATTAAAAGCTACTGAGCTTACTTGTCCTGTCTGTTTTATGATAACAGTGTAATAACTTTAATTTTCTTTAAAAAAAAAAAACAACAACAACAAAAAAAAAACCAACAACAACAAAAATAAAAAAAAACCACAAAAACCCCTCCACCAAACAAAAAAAAAAAGCTGAACCAACAAACCAACCAGCCAAAAAACCATACCAAAAACCACAAAACAAAAGCCACTGAAAAAGCTCACCCCAACTGTTTCATGACAAACATTATCTTGTGGAATTACTAAAGAGTCAAGTGAAAGAAGGTGGAAAAAACAGAAAAAAAAATGTTTTTACTAAGGGACATCTAGCAAAACACAGGGGTCCCATGGTATCAGTTGGATTGCTGTTACCAAATTCAACAAGAGTACAGCTGGGTTTTGCCTGGGGGAGATGACAACATTACATTGCTTTTGAGATTAATATGCAAGCTTTGTAACGTGCATGCAAGAGAGGAATTTTTTACATTTTACAGAGGTTCAACTAATTCCATATGTGTTTAATGCTCAAAAATAGAATATATACACGCATGCATTTCTTAAACACGTTCAAACTCTATTTTGCTTATCTGTGGAAGGTGTTCTGTTAGAACTGATTCACTTTAGTAAATAAAACACTCCTAAAAATGTATTTCTAAAAGTATTTGCTAGAAATCATCAGACTGGATCAACTACCTGTGTTAAGAGATTGAATTAGCATCTTTCCTATTCAGTGACAACATGACAACATAGTAGTTATGCCTTCCAGTCTGTCTCCCTGTCCCCATATTCCCATCCAGGGTTTTTTTTTACCTGCTATAACCAGTATCTCAGATCTCCTTCTTTTCTTTGGACACTATGTACAGTAAAAACAAACAAAAAAACCCCAATTGAAAACTAAACAAAACAAACCCCAAAATGTAAAAGCAATTTATATTGCAGACTCTTTGGCTCCTTGACAAACATCATTGCTCCAAGTCTGTTCTGTCAATAGATCACCAACAATCAGTCATTTGGGGACCTGAAATATTTCCATCACCACTGATCAAAAGCCAAGTAGTTCCTCCCTGGATATTTTTAGAGGGAAGAGAGTCTCAGGCAGAGCAATCCATCAGCAATGTCAGCCTGAGGACTCCAGTGGGCAGAACACAGCTGTGAAGGAAAACCTGCTTCCCCTCACTGGCCAGCTCTCCTCTGAGTAACTAGATATAGGGACTTCACACACAAACGGGAAAATCAGGTTCTTTGAAGTGGCTTTGTTCAGCCAGCTTTCCAATGAAATGACACCAGCATGTTCAGGAGTCAGAGATGCCAGGTCTCAAAAATCCAAGATGTCCCAAAATCCTAAGAGCAGGACAAGTTTATGTTGCACTTAACTGTCACTGTCAGGTATAACATATTTCTCAAATATCAGTGTTGTACTTGCTCACAAAAAAAAAAAATTAAGTACATAAATTTTATTCTGGAAATCCAACTAAATTACTTTATATATCTGTGTAAATTTTTATCCACTCTAAACTAAATTGAAGGTATTAAACATGATTGAAACCTGGAATTTTGTTTTTACCACAAAAAAAAAAAAAAAAAAAAAAAAAAAAAAAAAAACCCAGATGCTTCTCTGCTGAGTTCAAATACTGTTCTTCTAATACCCATGAAATAGAAGAAATATTTATTACTCACTACAAAAAAATCACATCTCTTACTGACTGGAAAAAAACCCACAAAACAAAATAAAACAAAACAGCAAGACCTATACATGCACATACTCCAAGACCTAGGGATAGAAAAGCAAGAATTAATAAGCAGATTACTCTTGGCTACTTTTATGTATAAGGCATTTAGAGAGAGGGAACATGTAAGCCAACCAATCAAAACTCAACCTCGAAAAAAGCAAAGAATAAATGTAAAGGTTACATTTTACACCATAGCTTTCCATTTCATCCACATACAGTACTTGCTGAACAGATCTATGCTACGTAAGATACATAGAATATAAGGAAATGTTTGTTCCTCTCTGAAATTAGGAGTATTAGCCATCCTTTGGGTGCTCATTATGAGAGTCTGCATTGAGAATTAAATGCGCAGGATCCCAGTGGAAACACTCAGGGGCTAACGAACTTCCACAGTTTGACCAGAATTGCATGCTTTGGAATTTTTTTTATTGAAAAAACTATGTAATGACACATATTAGGAAGGCCTATGTACCTGAGAGTATTAAACAATTGTTTATCAGAACAGTGCATTATGCTTCACAAATATACCATGTCTTCATGATACCAAAGATTTTTGGGTACCATGAGTCTGCTTTTAATGCCAGTTCTTAAAACTTGTGATTCTAAATTTACCCTTTGATTAGACATGCATGTTTCTAATTAAACTCAACCTGTCCATTCTTCTTTGAAGAGATTAAAGTCAGAGTCCCCCAAGACTCCTGAGGCTCTGTGCAATAATTTACTTGTTCTTGGTAAAGGCAATAGAAGTCAGAAGTGAAAAATAAGCGCAATAAGCTGCCAAGCTTGTCAGAAACACTTTCAACCAAAAATACATACTACTGAATCTATAAAATCTGTAAGGGACTATCATGTTTATTATGGCAGAAAAAGAGGAATTGGTGTTGCCTATCTCCTACGCATTCAACTGTAGGATGTTGTAATTCATCAGTAAAACAAATGTATGTGTAGTAGCTAATCCTCAAGGTCTGTGGTAATTACAACCTTTTTTTTTTTTCCCAGAATGTGCCAAACTTTATTGTCTGAAAATCACACAGACATAGCTGAGAAGGATCTGGAATTAACAGGGTGAGCAGTAAGCAGGACAGGACTTCCAACCCTGTTACTCAAAATCCTTCTGTTGGGAATGTTAACACCATTAACATTTAACATTAACACCATTAACCAGTTAAATGTCAGAAGTAAAGAAAACAGAAGCCAACAGTCTTCTGTTGCCTTAATTGTAATGAAAATTTTGAGAACACATTCTACATTTTTGACACTTATAAAGAAGAGATGCACTATCACACTTCCAAGTTTCGTCCTGTACCATCAGATGACATACATCAGCACTGCAGTGGAAATCCACATATAAAATCACATTATTCTTTTAACTCAGGCTTCAAAACCGTTTGCAGCAAGAATTCTACAACTCATCAATTACTGTCAACCTCCTTCATTAAAACACAAACTTTTAAAAATACCCAGAACTTTTTTGTTCAAGTCACTGCATTTCTAAGCCCACTAGGTCAGACAAGGTTAGGCACTGAACTGAAGGTTCTGGTTACCATCATGTGGTGATCAAGGATACACGTGTTTTATCAAAAGTACTCAGAAAGTATCAAAAATGACTAATAATTTTGTTAAATTTTTTTCAGAATGCTCACAGACTAACCTAGATTTTGATTTGTAAGGATTCACTAGATGTACCACTCTGTATTTAATAACTACACTTTTTAGGTAGGTACCAACTCCAACTTTCCATGAGACTTCAATTTCTCGAGCACACAGAATCTCACTTACTACAGTACCACGCCATGCACAAATTAGATGGCACCATTAGGTACGTTCAAAAGTTGTCCTGAAGCTTGGTTGGCATAAGAAATGTGAGAAAGTGATGGTGTAATGAATGTCTCCAACTATCTGCTTATATAAGTTCCGGCATACAAGACAACAAGGTTTGTACAGACAAGATTTACGTCTTGTCACATAAATCTAAAATAATGTATATATATATAAAAAAGAAGAACAAACCAAACAAACAGCAACAACAACAAAAAAAATCCCAAACAAACAAAAAACCAAAGCTACTTATAGATCATATAGCATATCAGAAACACACAAATTCATGAATTCCAGCATTTAGGTGGAAAACTGTTAAGAAAAACTAAAAGGCTCACATGTTCTAACATCCAGTGCATATTTTTTTGCCTTTCAGATACCCAGCTTCAAAAACTGTAGAACTCTCTTGGGAAGCAGGAATTAAAATACTTTGAAACTCATTGTCTGGAGCCTTGAGTTACCTCCCAGACCATCCTTGCCAGTCACCCTTCCAAACTGCTTGCTGGTTCTGATGGAAAGCACATACTTTTACAGGATGAAGATTACAACCTATAGTCATCCTAGCAGAGCTAAAAGGTACAGCAATTTTCTACCACCAGACTGAAACTTATTTCTAATTATTTTCCCAAGCATCTTAATAATTTGAATGAAACTATCTAATAGAAATCTGATATAAACTAATGTGTAAAGGTTTAGTCTCATTCAGTGGGTCTAAAACAATCTAGAATCCCATCAGAATATATATTTACACTACCTGTTTATTTTCTTTGGCTCCCTTCAAAAATTCAGCCTTAAAGGGATATCTTGGCTACTTAATTGAATAACAACTGACAGTATTTGAACAGGAGAATATACCCATGGCTGAAAAAAGATGTTTATGTTACATTAAGCAGGCAAATTTAAGCTATGCTGTCAGTTACCAAAAGTAATTATCTTGACCAAAAGAAAGTTGCTGTACTGTGAAGATTTTTGGGAGATGAAGAAATCAATTGTAAATTTGGCAAGGAAAAAAGAGTAGAAGACAAAAACATCGAAAACATAGGAGGGGAAAATGCAAAATTCTCCCCTACAGAATGTTTTATGTAAAGCCCCTTTGGGTCTCAGATGTTCCTGATTTTGGATGCTACAAGTCAAATTCTACATACTGCTTTTTAAAATGAATTAAAACAAGTGGAAAATAAAAGTTCATTATATATAGAAATATTATGATTAACACAATAAAACAAAACAAAATTTAACATCAAACACGGTTATTTTATATACATGAATTTTATAAAGTTAACACCATTTTGGCAGCTCTGAGAAGTACAAAGTTTAGAAGTTTCATTAGAAACCTGGGGGGTTTCTTGGGGGACTTTAGGTTGGGTGGTTTTTTTTTTTTTGTTTTGTTTTGTTTTTGTTTTTTGTTTTTTTTTTTTTGCAAAAACAAAACNTTTTTTGTTTTTTTTTTTTTTTAGGAGCTTCAATAAAATAGGCAGCAACCAAAGGACAAGACAATACATTCTGTTCCATGCTTTATGTGTCTTGAAGTTATTGCTTATTACTATAATAGAATTTTGTAAAGTAGAACAGGCAGATTAAGAGCTAGTAGGATGCACTAGAAGTTACCCTGACAAGAGCAGTTTTAAAAAATATTAAATGCTTGCTCTCAGAGATAATGAAATGTTTCTCTGTTTCTTAGTTCTAGACTAAGCTGGCAGTTTATATAATAAAAAAAAAATCTATTAACATGGCAACTGGTTTACATAGAAACAAATAGCATATTTCCTTTTCAATACTATTGAATTTAAATTTTGTCCAGCATAATGCCAGGCAATCTGGTCAGGCAATCTGCTTTTACAACCCATTCACTACACAAAGTTAGCACATCCCAATGGGACAGAAGAAATTGTTTCAATGCATCATGGTGCTTCCATATTTCTTTCCAGGTGAGCCTAACTACCAAGGAGCCATTTAGCCAAAGGGTTGTGTGGTTCTGTAGTGTGAGCAGAGGACTACTTACCTGTCTTGCACAGAGACTTCCTACTCATATGAGAGAAAATACTTTTCCCAACATAGCCCCGTTAAAATAGGCCAGAAATACAATATTTTTCCTGGTATAATATCTTCTGTCATGACAAAAGCAATCTCTTCTTTAAAAGCAAATGTGGTATAGTCCTATTTGAGAGTCATTCTGTCACTTAAGAAATAAATTTTCCATCTTTAAAACTGCTCCCTCTATTAAGGTATGTTGTTCACTTGTATATTATTAATAATTCTACTACTAAACTTAATATTGTGCAGGTAAATAAGCATCCAAAATTCCCCCTCTAATAAGATCTTACTGAGAACTTCAAAGAGAAAAAACAATCACTTTAATTTTTGTCAAACCTCAGCTGTAACTTCAAATATCAAACTCTTCATGACTTACAAGCACAATCAATGAGCATCAAAACCACAGGTCCTTATTTAAGTGAAGAGCACGGTAACAATGCATTTTCCTTATCTTGCTGATACTCCTGAAAACAGTTGCTTCTAGGATAGAAACATATACTTGAAATCCTAACAAAGATATGCTGGAATTTCCACAAGTGATCAGCTTTAAAAATCATATCACACTGAACCATGAAATAGAAAATGTACCTGAAATTTAGTGCAAAATTTAACACTCATGAGTTCCGCTGATTCTGTTATCTGCTCCATTTACATGCCAATCTACACCCCTACCTAAAAAGGCTTTTCTTAAAACCCTTAAAATAAACTACCCCAGCACTTCTTTTGTAGCATAAGTTGATTTTACACGTGTCTTGAGCAACAAATACTGAACACCAAACCATAGTCATTAAACTGCTAGCATCCATCAGCAAAGATAAATTATACAAATCAGAATTATGCAAAAACCTTTTTTTTTAATTGCTACTATTTCTATTTTGTGCAACTATCTGTTAGAGTTCATTATATGAGGATGAAATTATCTTGGTATTGTTATCAAAAAAACCCCACAGCAGAAGTCAGAGGCTTGTGTCACCGATGAGCTATTTATTGCTTTTAACATCTATTAAGGCATCTGAGAAACAGAACTCGAGAATTGTAGCTGGAGTCCTATCCCAAAAGCATCTTTCTTACAATCCACAAAAAGTCATGCAACTGGCATTTGGAAATAAATACATAGCTTCCTACTAGCAGCTTTGGGGGGGTATTTCCCTCGGTAGGTATACATAGCACAGCCCGCTACTCTTTTTTTTTTTTTTTCCCCGAACCTCTCTTATATAACAGACTGCAAAAACCATCTCTGAACAACGTGATCAAGATGTGATCTCCTCTTTTGGAACTACAACATTCAACATAATCACATTCAACCCAGTCCCAAGCTACTAATCAACTTCTTACTAATGACGATGATCGATCGCAAGTTCTCTGCAGTTTTGCAGCTGATAGTCAGTCAAGGCTCCCAAAGGATCATGTCATTCACAGACCAAAATGAGACAGCTTCACCAACTCGGCTCAGAAATTAGTCTTACAAGGATATTTGATCATCGTATAATGTTTTGCTTAAATATCACAGTCTCTCTAGGTGTTTTGGGTTTAGTGTTGGGGCTCCTCCCCAGATAACCTGTGCAAAGGCAACAAAAGCCCTAAAGCCACTTGAGTCTCAGAGGCCCACAAGTAGGATACACAGCAGCTTTCTCTGGAGACCTGCCCTTAACCCCTTCGTGCCATATCATTTATACATTGCCAACTAACTAGGCTGTCTGAAAAAGATAAACTCAGCCTACATAAGTTACATAATCAGTTTATTTTTTAAGAGAGGATGAATATATCCTGAAGTACAGAATGATTAAAGATTTTTTTTCCCTCTCTTGATTTTGCAAAAGACACAACAGACTTACATAAACTCCATATAATTCTGGGTTGTCCTCCCTCTGTCTTGAGGTACGTAAGTCTTGACGTACCCTATGGAAAGGTTTGCTACAAAGCAAAGCTCAGACTGACTCACTGCTTTCACTTTACATACAGGCTACCTATAAAGACTTTGAAAATAAACCTGCAATGTAAAGTTTTTACTTTACCTTGTTATTGCCAATAAAAAGGCATACGTGTTTTAAGGGGCACAGATATCAGTCACTACAGCCACTAAAGTTAAGAGCTGCGTGTTCAATAAAGGAGCCCATTCATTTCTCAATATTTCTTCCAAGTTTTGATTTTTTTTTTTTCTGTAAAGTATAGGGTTAACCGTGACACCCTGAATCCAAACAAAGCACACCCTAACAAAGTATAACAAAATGTAACGGCACAAGACACTGTATTACACTGTTCCCTGTATTCGTCCTTCCAGTCCCTCCAGGGGAAATTTAACATGGTTTCTAAAATTATCCCTCTAACGGCTTTTTTCATTTTTCTCCAAGATCCCTGGCCAGATGAATTTGTGTATTGCATGTACTGCCTGTGCCGCTGCACCTCCTTCCTCTGTGGTGACTTGATTCAGCTGAAGCTACGATTTGACCGATCGATGCAAGCACATTACACACCAGAATAAGAGTAAGGTAAGGGTAAAGGAAAGAAAAGCATCTCTCCTTTCAGCCATTAAATATAGATCAACGAAACATCACAGCGCACATCGCGGCTCCCCTCCCCACCCCCTCCGCCCGCTCCTCGAGCGCAGGATTTCGCAGACGGTGGCTTCAAAGGAAGAGCACACACCCCACACACCCCTCCTCACACACACACAGACACACACACGCAGCACAGACACACAGAAACACGCAGCAGCCGTCGCTCGGAGCCGCCCCAGGNCAGGGCCGGGCGCTGCCCCCGCCCGCGGGTCCCCGGGCCCCTTCATCTTCTTTCTCCTCTTCTTCCTCCTCCTTCTCCCTGGCCCATGACTTCACCGCCGTAACGAGCACATTAGTGCAGGGCGTCGGGAGACACTGTGCCGCGGATGCCCTACATAAGCACCGACTAACGTAGCAAGAAAGGGAGGAAAGCGATGGAGGGGGGAGGCCCCGGAGAAAGAGCCATGAGGAAATAACGCACTTTGTTACCTTTCGGCTGAGGGCATAAACACCGCTCCTTGCAGCCCAACCCAGCCCGGCCGCCTCGCCGAGGGGAGCAGCGCAGGACCCCGCACCAAGAAGAAATATCACGCAGGCGGGAAGGGTGTGTGGGGGGGAGGGGGACGGACCTGGCACCATTACGGTGCCTGTCGTACTCACCGATCGGCGCCGATTCAGCCTGCTTGCTCCCAAACATATACCAAAACCCAAGAGCAAATCCTCAGTCCGCTATGCGAGAATGAAGCGGTGGAGCGGGGGGGGGCGAGCGACGGCTCCGGGCTTCACCGCAAGGTCCTGACCTTGCCCAGCTGCAGCATCTTCGGCTTGCCCCCCCCCAGGGCGTGCGTGTGCGCCCGTGTGTCCCCGTGTCCGTGCGAGCGCGCCGATCCGGGTCCGAGGGGCTCGGCCGCAGGACAGCTGCCCGCTGGCTGCCGGGGCGACGAGGGCTCGGCATCCACCGCCCCG
>WBNO01005583.1:36001-66153 GCA_013400575.1 Peucedramus taeniatus | reverse complement strand
GGGGGGACAGAGGGGGGCGGGCGGCCCCGCTACCGATGAGGCGCCGCCGCCTGTGCCGGGCGGGGCTGAGGTAGGGCCGGGCCGGGCCCCCCTGGCTCGCCGCAGAGGGGCGCGTCCCCGTGTTCCCTCAGACCCCCGCGGCCGGGGGAGCTCTCTGATTTACCGGGGAAGGGGAGGCAGAGGGGAGGGCGCAGGTGTGGGAGCGGACCCTGGGGCGGGGGTCGTCGGTGGGGAGCAGCCTCTCGGCAGCGATCGCGGCTCCTGCTGTCGTGGGTTGGGAACTTGAGGTCGGCCAGCCGAAACGGTGACAGCAACAGGGAAGCCAGAGCTCGTTCCCCAGCTCGTGTCTACCTCGGGTCTCTCTTCCCATGCTTGGGAAACCTAGGTGGAAATCCTACCGTGTTTTCAGAAGTCTTCTTGCGAGCAAATAGGGTAAGGAATATGGAAGTCATGTTTTACTCCTGCGCACGCTTAACCCTTCGTTGAGAAACTTGTGCGGAATGCAATTGCAGCACTCACCTGAAAGTTGCCACTCCACGGCTCCTTTCAGCTCGCCGCTCGGAGTTTTGGTACCTGAACAAAACCACCCAATTTTTTGGTGTTGTTGCCCGGGGTAACTTCTGCTAATTCACGCTCGCAGCGGGCTGAACATTAGCGCGGCACTGGGGACAGGCACAGGCGCGGCCGAGGCGCCCGTCCGGCGCCTACAGCCGGTCATTTGCTGCCCGAAATCGCGGTCCCAGCACCTGCCCCTCAGGGAGGGTCCCGCGTGTCCCCGGGCCATGGCCAGGGGCGGCCAGGCGGCCCGCTCCCGCGGGACACGGCGCTCCCATCCATCCTCCCCGCGCCCCTCCAGCCCCGCTCCGCCGCGCCGGAGAAGTCGTGCCGGGCCCGCAGCGGGCTCGGCAGCGGTACCTGCGGCCGGGCTGAGCCGAGGCGGCAGCGGTACGGGCCGACCGCCGCCACCGGGCTGCACGGCGACTCGCTGCTGCCACCTCTCGCTTGGCGTTCTCGTAGCTTTCCCAAACTGCTGCGAGCAGGAGATTCACCTGGCTGAAGATCCCACTTCTCACCGACGGATGGTTGCGGTGGCTACCCCTCCCTTAATGTCACGGGAAGGCCGGAGGCTACGTCTTCCCAGTGCCAGAATGCCTTGTTTTAGGCCTGAGGTCACTTTTTGGGGGGCAAGGGGGGTTTATTTGCATATTTATTGGACCATATAGATGACTAGTATGTGTCCTTTCCCTGGGTTAGGTGTAGGTGGCCCATCCACCTGTCATAAAATCGGTAAGTTACAGCTGAGGGTGATTCAGCCTGGCAGCACCCCTCAATGCCAATCCAGATTTTGCCCAACTACTAGGAGGGGTGAGAGGAGCACCTCTGGGCTCAAGTCTAGAGTAAGCCCAAAACCTCATTGTCAGGTTCTGGTCTGGCATGCCTACTGAGTTGCAGCTATAGAGGGGAGATTTCTGGTGGCAAAACACAGCAGCCAATCCAATCTTGACATGAGTAGAGAAGCAACCAAGTAGCCCATAGTCTGAACTTTGGGTTGGACCAAAAGTTCGTTTTGTCTGCTAAGTGCAAGACCCTGGATTTGTGATTCCCAGCCTGACACAGACATCTAACTCTGAACTGAAAATAATGGATCCCTCAGTAGTTACCTGGAGTCACTGTCTTACAGTTAAACTTCAAGATGTACTTGATATTAAAATTACTGGGTGTCACAGTATCGTAGATATGCCATAGCATCATGTGATCCACCTTCTACAGCCCAGCCTCTTTTTCACAGCTCAAAGGTCTTTCTGTCAATAAAGGTGAAGAAGATTGAAAGACTAGAAGTAGGCTGTGTCCTCCTTCCATTCCCCCTCAAATATTCCCATGTAATAGGGACATTTCATGGCCCTGGGGACTGTACACAACTGACCTAATTGAAGGATAAGTAGTGTGTACTAGTGAAGGATGAGCCTAAGACATCTGATTCTCCCCATGCTCCAAAGGTTACACAGCTGGCTATACTGATCTGAATAGTTGGTATGGAAGCTGTTAGCCTGGAAGTTAAATGTAGTAACAAGAAAGATATATAATAATGTAGACCCTCTGTAGGGAAAGTGAGGCCTGGACGCAGAAGGAAGAATCTGGGAGGTGTCTGAAATCTGTTTTTCTCTCGCAAGGTTTCCTCCTTTCACATCACAGTTTTGCATGAGAGGGATTTCATCTCAAGATGCTGCAAGATTCAAAAAGCTTCTCCTTTTCCTGTAACTTTCCTCCCTGATTCTCCCTGTGTCACATTTTTGGTGTTCCCTGATACCAGGTGGGATCAGAGAAGTGGCCAGGACCAAGCCCTGCTTATGGATATGGAGAAATGTAACATGGGAATTAAATCAGAGTTTCAATATGACTTTTTACTGCTGTTGCTGCTGTCACAGAGGAAGAGTAAGGGAGATCAGTGAGGGTTAAGAATGTAGAAAGCAGTGAGATCAACTTCTGGAAGAGGTTGCATTCCACAGAGCTTCTGGAAGAGGTCTGCCAACTTCATTCTCAGTGACTAAACCTCTTCTTCTGACAAGCCAAAAGCATATGTAGGTGGAAGCTGTTCACTTTTTTGGTCAGTCACAGACTTCCTGGATAGAGACAGTCTGTTTTCTCAGGCTTCTCAGGTCTGTACCTAGAAGTGGTGTATCTATTCTTATCTTTGGTTAACTTTCCTGAGGGTTTGTTCAAGTTGGAGTTTTGTTTTTTTGTTTTTTTTTTTCCTTGAAAAAGATGGAAATAGAAAAGGAAATTATCATATCAAGGCAAATATTTTCTAGCACAGGAACTGTAAAAGCATCTTTGCCATTTATATCTGCCTGTTAGATTTACAAAGGTTCTTTAGCCTCCAATTTCTATTTGATCAAAGTAATGGCAAGTAAAGATTTTAGAAAACAGAAAAAAAAAGAAGTAGTGACATGGATAGAGTTAAATGCAGTAATAGAATTTTCAGATAATTAGTCCTCCAAATGACTGTATTATGAAAAACAATAGCAGTAGCAAATTTTTCAAATTTACGCTCAAGGGTTCCATCTTAGAATAGTTGGTTACCAGTGATAGTTTTCCCATCCTGCTAACTAAAAATATATATTTTTCTCTGTGAAAAATTTTGTCATGAGGTAAAGGATAAAGCTAGCAGTGGAGAAACGCAAGGAAAAGTCCATTAGTCAACAGTTGGATGAGTCATCTAAAATATGGGATACCTAGGCACTAGTTGTGTCTACATGTTCTGTCTCAAATCATATTTAATTTTTGATCCTTCTTAGAACAGAGTCTGGAAGCTTGAATTTTTTGACAGAAAGGAAAACATATCTTTATTGGTTTGATTTTCTTTAAGATTATGTTTAAATTTAAATATATACTTCATATGAAGATTGTTGAGATCCTCTGTCATGGTCCAGGTCCAGCAACTTCTTTTTGCACACTGAAGTCAATGGGAACTTTCCATACTAAAAATGTAACTGGAGTGAAACTAGCTATATGTAATAGTTTCATGTTTCAGACAATCTTTAGGAAATCTAGAATAAAATTGGGAAAACTATGTTTTTGCCCTTTTTAATAAACTGAAAAATCAGTCAAGTATGAATGGTTTTTAAGTTTAGAGCAGTACTTCAAAGAAGTTCTTGCAATTACTGTCTTATCGCTTTCTAAGAATTATTTCAAGGTGAAATTATTAAAAGATATTGACAACATCCACAGAAATACATTTCAGATAAGAAAGAGCATGTTTCTTGAGTCACACAGTATGGTGTCTTAATGAAACTAAGCTGGTAATGAGTTCAAATAATTGTTCCAAATTTCTTCTCTTTTATTTGACTTTGATGTTATCTTCAAAAAGTCAAATCATCCTTGAATTACAGTAATACTATATGTATTTTCCATTTTTCCTAAATTGTTGCACAATATTGTATAACATAAAAGTACCCGTAAATCCTGGGATGAGGTTGATTTTCTATGCCACAATGATGACATGACAAGAGAAGGTTTGCATGATTGTATTTGCAAAAGCTTACATTCTGATCTCATGAAAATATTTTTAAAATAGAAGTCTCCTAAAGAAATATAAGGTATTTTCAATTCTGAGGCACAGCTGGCTTCAACTCAGTCTGATTATGAGTAAATTATTGTTGAAGTGCTAAGCTTGACTGGCAATAGGAAGATACAATTGAATTTGTAGTACCTGCAGATTTTGTAAATGAATCTGTATTTGCATTGGGAGAGTTGGCTTTTATGTACTGAAGACAGCTCACATCCCTAGGACCTGACTGAGATTTTCTTATTCCCAAGTTCATCCATTAATGACCAGATAGGCAGTAATGAACAAAATCTCTTTGAAACAGCTGCATTTAAATATTTCTGGACCTACCTTACTTAAAAAATCATTGTAAAAAATATTGTTTAGTGAATGCCCACCATTACTTTCCTAAAAATTTGGCATTTTGAGCATGTCAGATTTTCACATGAAATTATACAAAAGGTTAAAAATTCAATTGAATTCAATGGTGTGTGGCAGTCATGATCAATCAGAGCTCCTATTCACAGTTTAGTAAGAAAACTGCATTTTTTAATAATAAAACTTCATTTAAGTGTTCCTGATTAATGAGCTAGTTGGAGTTTTACTTAACTTTAAAGAAAAACATAGTGAAAATATTAAGAGGTTAACAGACAATGTAGGTGCTTTTTTCCTATCAATTAAACAGATCTGATTTAAAGAGGGCCTGGGGTTTTTAGTTTGTGGGGTTTTTGATTTTTCTGGTATATTGTCATTTGGAAGATGGAAGGCCAGAAGTTGAAATGAAACTTAACCTAGTGTAAAAATTGTTCTTTTCAGCATCCAGTAAAACAAAGTTTGCTGTTATAAATTCATATACCCTGGATATTAATAGGTTATACAAAGAATGTTCTGGAATCATTTGTAAACCCTAATCCCATGAAAGAAAATAATTTCATTCTGTCTTCACATCACCCAGTATTACTAGCAGTACGATGTCAACTCGGCTGCAAATTGTAATCTATGGATTGGATATCTATGGATGTTCAAAACATGTTTATCCCTATTATTGTCAACTGAAATGACAAGCCATTCTCAGGATACATCCTTTAATACATTTACAGCTATAAAAGCATTTAGGATTAAGGTATAAAACTTACAAAACTATATTGTGCTTTTGGATTCTTTTTTCTCTTTTCTGTATTTGTATATTGAATAAGTCCATCTCAACAAAAAAGACCATCCTGCAAAAAGTCAAGCAGAAATCTTGACACAGATTCAGAAAAAGGTGCTGTTTTAATAAAAATTAATGAAAACTTGTTCATGATGATTATCCTTTTATTTAATCAATTTGTGTCTGTGTTTTACTTTGTATCTTTCCACAGTGTAAAAGACTGTCAGAGTTCAAGGAACCAGTAGATTGATTATCTAGTTAGACCTCATATTGCATAAGACTGAGATATTACCTACCCTGAAGGCAAAATTAATGACTTGGCATTATGGAATTATGGAATACTGGGTCATTTTCTAATCTGTGTTCTATCACATTTAGTAAGTATCAGGAAAGATGGAGCTAGTTTTACTTCACTGTTATACTCCATGAACATCATGCTCCAAAAGTGACATATATTTACCTTTTCCAACCAGTGTGATTTTAATTTTCTTGGAGAGTCTTGGTATGTTTTTCCAGTGCTCAGGAGAGCTTCTCATCTGACACTTTTTCAGAACCTTTCAAACTCTAAATTTAATTTGATAGTTTCACTAACAACTCTTATGAAAACCCACGTCTCTGAAGCTCCATGGGTGTACAACTGTTAGCAAGGATAACTTACAAGAGTTGTCTTATGTGGCATGCACGTGAGTGTTTCAATGTACAGGAAGACACATGGTAATATTCCCTATACCTGAAGTTTCTTGGATAAGCCACTGGTACGTTCAAAATGTTTGCCCCACCAGTGGTACTGAGGCTGAAGTCACAGATGGGGGCTGTCTGGAGAGCACTGATGGCAGTGTGGACACAAGGCCCTCCAGCATATCCTGTACATGGTGAGGCCCAAAATACATAATTTCCTTTTGTTTCTCAGCTGAACTGTTCTGCACTTCATAGCTGTGAAACAGATTGCCTTACACTTTGGCCTGATAATTCTCTCTGCCAGGCCTCAGTTCATCTGAAAAAAAGGTTGGACTGTGTCAGATCATCTGACTCATGCCTGCTACCCAGTTTTACCACTATTTGCTACAGGCTGTCTTGCATAGTTGGCTATCTCTGGTCCTATACATGGTTTGTAAAGAGGTGTGTATGTCATCATCCCATAGAGTTTTCAGTAGCAATCTTACTTCTACAAACTAAATTGTTTAGAAAGAATAATTTTCAGCAATGAAGGAGGACCAGTTGCTGCAGTTTAAATGGCCATTCACACAAGAGTTGAAAGGCTGACTGTGCAATGGATGAGTACAATACTGAATTTTTCCTACGAAAGTTTACAACATCATGGTTTTCTATCTGGGAAATTAAATTTTCACAATTATGTTTTAAACATGGAAATAGTGAAAAAATCAGTGACACAACATTTAAACAACTATAAATTATTCAGCTTGGTACCATTCCCAAAGTCTGTTGCTGTCTCAGATTCTTTGTGATAATTTTCAGCACATCTTTTAAGTGCATCAAGAAAATACTTTGTGCACAAGGGGCAGGATGTGTTTTTCCTCATTTCCTCTTCTACTCCTCCTCTTTCAATTTAAGGGTAACAGATTTTGAAGGAAAACTTGAATTTCTTACCCTATGCTTTTTCAGCAGAAAAACTAACTGCTTATTTTCATGTAATCCTGTTATGTAAATCTCTGTAGTACTGCACACCTGACCTCCCTTGTGGTATTTTTAACTTAGTGGAAAACAGAAAGATATGTTTTATCAGCACCACCTGCTAAAATTACAAAGGAAAAGATAACTGTGGTTAGTATTTTCTTACCTTTTATGAAAGAAGAAATAAATGTAAGTAATAAGCTGTAAAGTAGTATCAAATTTTAAGAGAGAAATAGGAAGTTTTATGATCCTAATGTAAAAATTTTATTATCACTGTTATTATTTATCAGGTACTTCTTAATAAAATGCATTTATATAAATTTATGTAGCCAGTCATTTTTGCTAAATTCTGAAATTTCCAGAACTTCTACTGTGGCTATACATTATGAAAACAACTGTAGCTATTCAAAAGTGACATAGTCAGTCCCAGCATCAGCCCTTTTGGAGAGACACTGAAAGCATGCTGTGACAGCTCTGATGAGCTCAACAGCAAGAATCCATTTTAAGGAGTAAAGCCTTTTAAATGAGTTACAACAGATCTTTGACATTTCCCATGTCAACCATGTCCCTCTGTTCCAACTTTTGTCACATGCAGAGTTCAGATGGTAAATCTTTTCCTTTTTCACTCTAAGATATCAATTTAGAAATTTGTATTAGATTTAGTGACCTTTGATTATATTTATGTTATTCGTGATGCCTGTGAGATTTTTCAGCTGTTATGAAGCAGCTGAGAATGGTACCGTGGTTTTGGAAGTTTGAACATATTCTGTAGAAAATATAGGAGAGCAACTATCCATCTTTGGATTCTTTTTTCCGTTGCTTATTCTAAGGAGGGATTGGCAATGGAGTTGCCAATTTAATCTAATAGTGCATCAAGCAATTGTGTGACACACAGTAGGCTTTGATCTTCATACACTTAGCATGAATTGTATGGCTAGACTGTACTTGCACTTTGTCAGGGTAGCTGTTTCTTGTAAAAAAATTATTAAACCACAAAACAAAGTGTAAGAGATGTCAAAATGCTGGTATTTCAGCAGTACATAGTGGCTAACCCCCTTCACATTTCAAAAGCTGTAGTTTTTTCATACACAGAGCTCAAAACAAGAAGAATCTTAGAATCACAGAATGCTAAGGAGTTGAAGGTACCTTAAAGATCATCTAGCCCCAACCCCTCTGCCATTTACCTCCCAATAGACCAGGTTGCTCAGGGCCTTATCCAGCTGGGCCTTGAACACTTCCAGGGATGATGCACCCAAAGTTTCTCTGGGCAACCTGCTCCAGTATCTCACCACCCTCACTGTAAAGAATTTCTTCATAACATCTAGTCTAAATTTCCTCTTTCATTTTGTGCTCATTACTCCTTGCCTGTTTATAGAACACTGTGGTCTTATAATGGCAAGCATTAATTTCAACAATTTGTAAATTTTATCCTTCACTTAGGTTTCATGTGTAGAAGTCAGTGTATTACAGTGAAGGAAAAAATCTTTTATCTGTAAAAGATATTTCATTAGTGGCTGTTTAGCGACTTGTTTTTCAGATATAACATTGCATTAGTCTGTTATGAAAAATATGATCTGGAATTTTTAAAGAACTAATAACAATCTCAAGATTGTCACAGTCATGGGAATAACAGACAATCTGTGCATTTTATATATACATATATATATATATGACATGGTCATAAAAACAGAGTGCTGAGGGTCTGGATAGTCTGTTACAGATCCTCACTGAGTCAGGATATGTCTGCAGCTTCCAAACAAAAGATTTATACTGTTTCACTTATTGAATGGGGATATCAAACTTGTTAGATTAGGCTGAGGTTTTTGGATGAGGAGCAACATATAAGCATGATAGAAAAACTCCCCCAATATAGGCAGGGTACCCAAGAATGGGCAAGTACAAAGAGCCACCACAACATGAATGTCTGTGAAAGGGAGACTGCCCTGACCGTGACTCTTTCACAGGCTTCTCCTCTCCCACTGGTTTGTCAGGGAAGCTCAGTTTTTCCCCTTATGAGTAACTGGCAAATAAATGTGATGTTACTGGAAGAGGTGAAGTTGCCCACCAGATGCTGCAGATCAATATACTTTTTTTTATGAAGAATGACACAAACAAGGTAGTCCTGACCATTTTAGTAAAAGTCCTGACTGCTCTTTCAGCTCGGACAGGCAGTGGATGTTCATCATCCTTCCAGAGCAAGGGGGAAGGCTATTCCACTTATATATCAAAGGTGCCTCCTTTGACCTTAATTTCTTGTCTCTATAGACCTTTGATCACCTCATTTCACTTCAATGTTATTGTCTACATCAGCCAACTCTGTCCGCCTTTGTTTTGAATCCCCTAACAATCCTATAGTCAGTTTCATCCATTGCCTTAAAGCCCCTTAAAGATTCTGAAAATGTTTGTTCTTTTCTGAGAGACCTGTGACACTCTTCTCCCTCTCTGCACCCCTTCTTATCAGTTACAAAAAGCTGATGGAACCTCTCCAAGGCCATGAGTGATTTGTTCAGTTGTGTTCCCTCCATCTGTGAGCTGGGAGATGTGGTCATAGATCTTGTCTCTGTTACCTCTTTTTCCGCAGGGTCTGTGAATCGAGGTGGGGTTTATTACTTTTTCTGGTATTCTCTTTGTTATTTTTTCAATAATATCCTCAAAAAATGTCCTTACATTACAAATGTCACATACCCTTTATACTTCACACAGCTTTTACTTTCCAACCATCCTTACAGTACTTATCAATATTAACACAATGTTTGAGCAACTGGAGCTCATCTTCTTAGGAGAACTGATCTAGATGAAAAAAACTAAGCCAGTTCTTTTTGTTCGAGTCATTTGTTAAGGGGATTCTGAAGGTAACATCACCTGTATTGCTCTTTCAAGCAATACAATGTGCTTTTTGAAGACTCTGAAGAGAGCAACAGCTACATAAAATTACTTTGATTTTTACAAAGTATTTTACTGGTAGAAGAAGTGCACTGATATTAAAAGAAAAATACCCCTGGTATTACAAATAACTTGCCACTTGGATTATATAATAATTTAACATGAAGACTCAAAAACAGCTCCAGTCCTGTGAGCTTTTAAAATACCCCATAATCTTCAGATCTTTTAGTGCTGCTTTGACAGCTTTTTTACAACAGCAGCTGAGACAGTCTGCATATTCTGCACAGAACTCCCATTATTCAGCAAAAGCTGATAAGCCAAAATATTTTAGCTGCAACCCTCTACTTTTCCCAGGGCATCTTTCTGAGCTCTTTCTAGGTAATTTCCCTGCTCTAGTGCATTACATGAGAACTTGCTCATGTGAATTCATTTCACTTAATGTTTTTTAGCTGTAAAACAGAAATTATTAAAAATGTTCAGTTTTCAATACTTATCTTTTCCTACTGAAAGAGAGCACTTGAAGAACATAAACCATTATGTGAAGAGAAAAACCAAAACAAAGGAGCTGGACAAATTTGTCTCAATTTTGATTGATTAAAAAGTTTTGACCTATTGTAGACAGCCTATCAAGATATTCCATGTACCTCAACCCCTTCCCAGAGGCAGTTTACCCTTTCTTGTTGTGTCCCCAAGTGACACAAACCAGACCTGTGCTCACCTTAAGGTGTTCAAACTTTTGAATGAGCCACGAATTTGATAGACTTCTTTAATCTAGAGGTCTAGATAGTAAAAGAGTTGGGAGGTGGGAGTTAAAGCCATTTTGGCCTTTCCAAGAATTACGTCAGGAAAGCATCCTACATCCTAGACATAGTAAAATACGTGGATGAATAAAGTTTCTGAATGACATGGCATAGGCTTTTACAGCCTACAAACCTTTAAAACTCCTCTGAAAAGAGTTGATATTGCATATTGCATAGTATAATACAGAAAAGAATATCTTCCTAGAAACTGGTGATGATTTTATTTATTGCAGATTCCTAAGAATTCACAGACTGAGGTAATTTCCCTCTAAATTTGATCCTCACATGCTGAGCCAGCCAGCTAATCTAGAGATCAAATATCCACCAGGTCTACTGCAGATACATTTCAAAAACTCAGGGAAGTTGCTTCTGGAGGCAGTAGTAAAGAAGAATTATTGTCTAGATAACTATAGTTTTCTGGCATGGTTTACCTATCCAGTGGATACCATCCTTTTCTGAAGGGCATTTAAAACCATTAAATTCCCCAAAACAGATCTTATCTTACCTAAAATATTCACTGTACATAGATGATATTTAATTTTCTCCTTTATTCTTGGTATATGGACAACAGGACTAGGTAACAGGTGCATAGTGTGGACACATGGATGGCTTAAAATTGTGCTGTCTTTCAAAAATGATCCTCTGAGAGTAACCTTTTCATGCTTACATAGTTTATTTCTTCCCATAAGACTGACTTCTAACAGGTTGCTTTTCCCCTTTTACTTGCATAACTGCACACTGCATTCCTAACTATTAATTTTTTTTAATTGTGGGATCATCTCTGCAATTTATCAAAGTAATTTTGAGTTCTAAGTTTATGCTTCCACATGCTTGCAGTCTCACCTGATTTTCCATCGTATGTGCATTTAATAAGCTTGTTTTTACTTTAGTATCAAATTCATCCATGACAAGATTGAAGTAAAACCAGATTCTGAGCAGACCTCTTCTACTGTGGGCGGTAATTCATTGATAGATACCCTGCTGATTGCAAGTTTCCAAAAAGATTCACACCCACACTGTAGCAGATTTATCCAGATCATCCTGTAATAAATTTACCTGCATCATGTCTCCCTAACCTGCTTATAGAGTATCACCATTAAAAGTTTTTATTATTCTTGTGATATGAAACATATATCTATGTTCCTGTGTTTTCATTCTATCCATAAGTTTCATTGCCCCACTGTAGGATAAAATTATATTGTAATTGACACATTTTATTTTTTTTACAAATCCACATTAGCTGCTATTAATCCTGTAATCTTTCAGTCTCTTGTCTTCTTGGAAATGGTTTAGTTTCTTGTATCAAGGTTACTCAGGGTCCACGACAAAGCTTAAAATTCTGCAAAATCCCATTGAAATTGTCCAGCTCATTTCTTTTTACTGTTCTTAGGGTTAATCTGCATTGAGGCCACCTTTTGTCCCTATACATTTTCAAAAATAACTTCTAATAAATGTGTTTATTTCAGCCATTTTGATAAATGTTTTAGAATTAAATGTATCAGGCCCAGCTGACTTCCAGTTATCTAACCTAAATGGATTCACACCTCTTTTCCCCTTGTTCTAGGCTAAGACCTTATTCCACTGGTGTGAAGTAATCAATTGTGAAAGCCAGTGGTAATTGATGGGGAATTCTGGAAAGGCAGATTTCAAAAAGGCCATGAAATTAATGGGTTTTCTTAACTGTTGGGTAATAAGCAGAGGTTTTTTTCCTACTCTTCTGCTAGCAAGCTGTGCATATGTTATGGGGATATGACTTGTCAGTTTCATGGGGTTTATACTTTGCACTTTTGTTTCCATATGCTCACCTATGTTGTTTTGCATTAATCTTTAGCAACCTGATTTTGTCTTCACTTCCTGGATTCATCTTTTGCTTGAAGTAAGTGAAGAAGTCATTAGTTACATCGATCGCTTCTCATCCTTCCCCTTCACTGCACTAAAAAATTGTGTGAAAATATGACTACGGCTTAAAAGTCGTGTGTGACATGACATTCTTCAGAAGAGGTAATGCCTACTCAGAAGCGAATGTGATGGATAAATATTTATCAGAGGGAGATATGCAGCTAATAAAGAGCAAATTAGCTTTTTCTAAATCAGACGTACATTTAATTTACATAGCATGCAGAGGCATTGGAATTGTTGTACTTTATCAGTTATGTATTTTAAGATTAATTAAACATATTTTCTAGGAAAGCATTAATGGCTTTATTTGTTTTTCACCTGTGTTTATGAAGCCTGTTTTATAACCATACAAGTCTGTTTTGCAAACAATGCTAATACCAGTCAATTATACTAGCTGGCATTTGACAAGACCTACAAACACCTAACAAATTACCAACTGAGTCACTACATGAGCAGGAATTTACAGCTATGAACAATGCTGCTACTTCTATTTATAGGTGTTTCTGGCTGATTTTGTTTTGATTATTTACACACCCATGCACATAAGTGGGGCTCATCAGCTCATTGTGGCCTCACAGTTGACTCATTCTGGCAGCTGATGCATCTACAACAGATCAGCTGTTCCTTTGTTAAAAGCTGTCACTACAGCCTGTAAGAATTATTAAAATTCATATCGCAGAATTCAGTATTTCTGGACAAGGGTGGATCTCCTTATACTGAAAGCATTAAATAGTGTCGCTGTTTACATAAAAAATGACATCTGACAAGGCACAGTAGCTTGGTCCTTCATAATTAAAAATACTAATGATATATATAAAATACCTAGTATATGATGTAATATTAATAATATTTTCAATCAATTCTGGAGAAAATATGACCTCTCACTCTATGAAAAGAAATGGTCTAACAAATAATATGAAAAAAAATCTTATGTTTGTTCTGTCATACATGCAATCAACGACAAACAAGGAATGTCTGCATTACACACCTCAGGCTGCGAAATATTGCCACTTTTTTTTGAGAACAAGGGCCTTGAGGGTCCATTTGACCTCCTATTCTTCTGTGATGTCATCAGAAGAGAGGACTCATCAAACCTCTATATCCTGAGATCCACAGTGAAACTCCCATAGCACTATGACACCTGCTTGTAGCCAAAAATTTCTTTTACTTATCTTTAGTCTCAAGACCTTTTATAGCTTTGTTTTTCTACTGGATTCACCTCTGATGTGCTTGATTCAAGAAGTGCAGTTGCTCTTGTGCAGAGAAATTCTTTATCATTTCAGGACAACATGCCATTGCACAAAACAGTTCTCTATCACTCCAGCTCCTACTTCATGAAGCTTTTCCCATGCTGAGAAGAACATAAAGAACAGCTATAATGCTGAAGGTGAAATATGTGTTTCAAATTCACAGAGCTTAGCTTTACAGAGCGTAATACTCCCACAGGCATTGACTGAGAGGAAAAATGAGCCAGGTTGAACTTCTAGTCTTTCTTACTTACACACCCAAAGAACATGCAGGGGAAGCTAGTCACTAGCTAGTCCCTGCTTTGCTCTTGGGAGTCAGAGCAGAGGCAGTGCTCCAGGATGCTGCCTGTAGCACCTACATTGCCTGCTACTAGAAGCTATTGCTGTCACAGGGCAGAGGAAAAGGGTGAGCCCAGGAAGGCTGGAAATGTCCATCAGTTGACCTCTTCTGTCCTACTGGTGATGAAGGAAGCCATGAGAAGGGCTCAAAAAGGCAACACTGAGCCCCCCAGAAAAACTGGGGAATGCCCAGCACTTCAAACAACCCCCACCTCTGGGACACCTGGACCTCACATGTCACACGGGTGCTCTGGCTGTAACTGCAAGAAGGTAAATGAGCTATGACTGGGCACCAGAAGGGCTGGGATGGAAAAATTGGTAGCGCACGCTCTGGACATAGTGAGATGGTGAGGATTATGCAGCAGATATACAAGAGCTGCTCTCATCCTTGTTGTAAGGCCTTTTCCCCTCTTGTCTGCCTAATTTTTGATATAGTGGCAAGACTTGGCTCTGATTGCATTAGAACAGACATTTTTGTGCTGCAAGATACACTCAGGTATCATTTTGGATACCATTTGGCAGCTCCTAGAAAACAAACCCAGACACAAAAATGAAGCTAGCATTATTTTCAAAGGCAAAAAATGCTGAAAGGTTTCTCATTTTATGTTTGAAAGCCATCTTATCAGAATGTGCCAGTGGTTAATTTTCCTAACATTTTATGTGTGTAACACGAAGGGACAATAAAACATTGGGAAAGGTAAAAACAATCAGAGGTTGTAGACCGTATGGTGAGGGCAGATCTGAAGAACAATAAAGTCATCATCCTCTGGCCTTTAATGTTCATTTGTTTTCTGGTTGTTTGTAATGTGCCCTGTGGCAGCATTATAAATCTTCTTACTCTGTAATAACTCTTACTACTTCTTTTGTTGCAATTACAAAAGGTGGTTTTATTTTTATCAGCCATTTCAGACAACACAGATCCTATCTAATGTATATCTGAAGCAGTAAAAAGATTGAGTGTATAAGTGTCTCATATAGTGTGATACATAAAATCAAACATTATTAAAGGCTTTTGACAACCTCCATCTGTTTGATCTTCACACTTCTCCCTCTGCTTTTTTAAGAGATAAAGTCTTGAAGTATTTCAGCATTTCCTCTAACTCTAGTCTGCCAATTTTTTGCAACAACTTCTCAGTTGCTTAGTCCTATGACCAAATCAGAGAACACTGTTTTTGTTGGGGTCATAGGTGTCACTTTTGTGTCTCTGGAAAACACACAGAAAATATCTTGGAGCACTTCTGAATCTGAGGATGAGCTGCTGCAAAGCGTTGACTGTGGGGTCATGGAAAGTGTGACTACATGTACCAAGATGTAGGAGTAAAAAAGATTCAGAAATTCTTGAACAGAGTTTTATCCAGTTATAAAGCTACACTTGAGCTGAAAAAAGAATTACCATTTCCTTGTTTCAAGCATAAAGCATCAGGATAGGTTTTCTTGATGCAGTTTGTTGAATGTCCATGTCAGTAGCTAAAGCATGGGAAGTGCAGATCTTGATCACAAGAATTCTCTTATCACCATTTTAATCTTCTTTTACTCAAATTAGATCCAGAAAATTAAAAGTAATTACCTAAATTGGTAGTTCTGTCTCTATATTTAGACCCTCTGACACTGCAACTACATTTTATAATGCTGTCCTGGAGTTCAAGCTAAAATCAAAATTTATCAGGCTTAAAAAAATCCCACCACCAACAATAAAAAACCAAACACAAGTATCCCCCCCAAAATCGGGAAGTATGAATCCATAGGCTGAAAATGAGCAGGTTCTTGCCTGTCTTCCACACATGACTTGCTGCTTTCCTCTAAGAACAAACATTAGCCTACAGTTTCATGCTCTCAGTGAGTGTAATGGAGGTGAAATAGGTTTAAGATTCATACATAAGAAAAAAAAATTAAAACCATATAAAACTATTACAGTGAAGTCTTTGAAAAAATTCAACCCTTACCTTGTATATTTTGTTTAATATATGTAATTTTTTTCTTTCATTTGCTAAAAGTGATATTATTCTATTTTGAAAGATGATATAAAAATGAAAAAGTTATAATCAAAACTTGTACGTAACATGCTATGAAAAACCATATAATGATGTTGTAATGGCCTTAGCCTAATTCAAAATTTCTTCTTCATGAAGATGTATTCTTAAGTACCAGAGAAATGAAAAAACACTTAAATTATTGTTCTTTGCTGTGCTTTCATAGGTGATGCTGTATATGTTGTAAAGAAAATATTCATACCAATTTTAATTTTTTTGTAGATTTAATTCTAACATTTGCAAGCAGGGGGAAATGTGTTTTAAGAAGAAATAATAGAAGATAATATAAGAAGTTAAATCTATCTGAAGAACAAATGTGTTATAAATTCCTTTTCATATAATCAAATTATTTCCTATGTTTTCACAGTGTAGCACAGCACTTCTAAAGAACATCAAAACCAAGTAGGACCAAAACAAACATCTGCCTGCTACTTATGAATAAAAATCAGGCTTCTCTAGAATTTTAGCCCATGGTTGTACCAATAAAACAACTTAAGAAAATACTTACCAGTGGATTATGAGTTGATGTCAGTGCAAGAATCACATTTTGTTAAAACAGAAGCTGTGAGTATTTCTGTAATTTCAAAAAAGAGCCCCACTAAAGAGTCAAGAGTTTAAAAAAAAAAAAAAAGGCAAGTGTCTAACAGAATGTTTCTCCCACCACACCAGTTGTTTAACACTGATTCAAAACCAAATACAGTCAGGATAACCAGTTAACATATTCTCATTTCCTAGACTGGAACAATATCATTGCACTTCTGTTCCAATTATATCCTTTGGAACATTCCTGGGGAACTTTCTTGGTGAAGTATCTCTGAGGTAGTCTTTTTCTCAATCAGTCCAGAACGAAATGGCCAAGGAGTTTTCACAGGACTTTTACTATATCACAGGTGTCTCAAATAGCTTTAAGGAGGTTTTTAAGATCTGGTTGGACAAAGCAGCCTGGTCTGTGTTGAACACTGACTGAGCTTTAATAAGGGAGCTGGGAATAAGTGATCTCCTAAGGTCCTTTCCTAAATGAATAAACTTATCAGTGACCTCAGTCTCATAAATGTCTATTTATGACAAACTAAGCTCATGTGTGATAAATATTCCATTACTTATGAATTAAAATTAGTTTTAGCAACATTATTCACTTTTATCAGCATAGTTTAAAAAGTGACATCTAGACCACATGTGATGTTGTGACTGATTGCTGTACACCTACAGAAGAGTGAGTAACAATTGTTCAAAGAAATCAGTGCCACTTAAACATCCAAATACCTTCATATGCATTTGATATATCCTTCCTCTGTATAGCAGACTTTCTATTCTGTCTCTTTTTTTTAATATGATGTTCTCAAAGGTCTTTTGTTCTAAAGTGATATTTCTATATATTCTCCTAGGTCAAATTTGATTTTCATGTTCTACTATATTATGATCCTTGAAAATCTTTCATTTTTTAATGACTGTAAAGAAATTGGAATATTGTCATTCTATCTTAGAAACTGCATTACGTTACATTTCTTTTAAATTCTAGATCTGCACACCTTCTATATCTGGTAGGACAAAAATTTTCCAGTAAAATGATGGTTGAAAAAAATGTAGAACCATGTGTTACTATAATACAGACAAAAATATTGTTAAAACTCAGATTTTTCTTCTTTTCATGCACAATTTTGATTGCAAGGTAATAAAATGTAGGCTTTGGGGAGCAGGCTTGAGAAAAGGAGAACTTAAAATTTCAGGGTATTTAATGAGGTAATGTGCTAAAGTCTCAGATGGTATTCTGCTGTTGAAGTTCTCATCCTTTTTCCATACATAGACTGGCATTGATCAAATTGTATTTTTCTTGTGCAGTAACTGATGTGTGTTAGCACTTTTATAAAGCCACAAGGAATTCTTGTGGTAACAAGATCATTTCTCCACACAACAATGAAACTTCATACGCACTTTGTCCATCATCCACCTGAACAGTCCTCCCAAAAAAANAAAAAAAAAAAAAAAAAGTGAAAGACCTTCTTGTGTTGTCTGGACAAGCTCTTAGTGAGAGTAAATGCACGTGGCAACACACCACAGGGTCCCTACTTCTACCATCCTTGACACTTTTACCATCATGCTTTAGTACAGGGCTCACGCGTGGGCTTTGCTGTCCAATCCACTCATTATTTGTTATTTATTTATTCCCTTCTCGTCTCTGGGTACCTCATATTCCATGGCTCTTTGGAAAGACTTCATGCCCATATTCTTCCTCCCAATCCTTTCCCAACAGATGGCACAGGATAACTCTGCTTATTTTCTTTAGCCTTCTTTAGACTAAGCAAAGAGCCTCCTCAGTTCTTTCCTCCCATTTTCTTGTAATCGCTAATTCCAGGATTTGTCAGAGGGTCTCTTTTTGTACTACCATTCCCAAGAGTGCTTGGAATATGAGTACTCCTGACTTGACTGAAATCTATCTGGAATTATTCGTAAATGGACCAGCATGAAAAGATGTGTGAGTGTGCATGCATATGTCTCTGTGTTAGAGGTATAAAGAAAGGGAGTTCCCATTCTCATGGGACCAACAGCACTTCAAAGTTCTTGAAAACAGAAAAAACAGAAACATCAATAATTTTTCTGAGCAAAAAAAAAAGGTCCCCCTTCATTTATTAATGAATACTACTTGTTGAAGAGAATCCCTATGTTCAAAAAATAATAATCTGGTAATTGATAATCTCTTTATTCTTTTTAAAGCCAAAACAAAGACTAAGAGTAAAACCAGTAACTATCCCAGAAGAGTTTTTCTATGTGAATGGTTTCTTTCTGCTCCTTCTGTACCTTTTTTTCAGATTCAGACAGCCTGTAGCACAGTCTGAATTGTGTTACAAAAAACTGCATAAATCCCCTGTGTGTTTAAGCAGCTGGTTGCTGCTTCACTTTTTTACTTACACATGATGCTTTGTCCATTATGATATCCATTTCAGCCAGATGGATGCAAGTCCGAGGATCCCTGCCCATGAATGTTTACCTACAGCATCATCATTTGAGTGCACTGCTGAATCAATGATCAGAATTCTTAAGGAGAATCAATATGTTGTTTCACTTGATCTGAGATACCACCTAAGTATCCATTTATGCAAACCTCAAAGGTCTCTGGAGATTACTTTGCACAACTATTTTTGTCAGAATATAATGAAAAATTAATTTAAATTGGCAAGCACTGTTGGGAACAGAAATCTGTAGAATTTTATGTATAGAAGAAAATATTGTCAATAAACTCTCCAGGTATGAGAATGAACTTTCCTTTTTCACTCTATGTAATTCATTTGACTCAACCAAAACTTGGAAGCGTAGTGTACAAAAGAAAAAGAGGTTTAAAATAAAAAACTCAGAACCAATATAAAGTATTTAGTAAGAAATTTAGTTCTTTAAAGAATATAATAAATTTTGAGCATTAGAAGCTAATTAAGAATATGGAATAATTTCAGTTCAAAAACTTTCACCATGATTTAAAAACATTATGAATTAAACAATTAGTGGCTGGCTAGTACTTGCATTTTACAGTACTACATACCTTCAGACATTTGAAACCAAATCACCTTAGTTTCAGAATACAAATATACTAGTAATTATATATATGATAGTTCAGGTTGGCAACAAAATAATTTATATCCAGGTTAGGGATTGCTTAATAATCAATATCTGTGCTGTTTCACTGTGATGAACAACCAGCCAATGGAACTCCCTTCGACCATATAGCAAGCTATCACAAAGCAGGTGCCTTTATTTAAATACTTGTTAACTCAGGATTTAAACAGTTGTGTCATCTAAGGAGGAGACAAGCCATATATTCCTATAATAAAGAGAAACCTCTATTAATATAAACCAGTATGTGATATTATCCTGGGTGATGTAAAAATTACCAAGGGATGCATCTGACTCAAAACTCTCAAACTTTACCTGCTGAAATATAATTAAAGTCTTGAGTTGAGTCATATGCCCTGGAATGAATTCTGTCTAAAATGAAACATAATAAATGTTTGAATGAGGTAAAAAATACGACTGTGGCAAGACTGTGGGAAGTGCATGATAGTGCAAAAGGAAGGTGAAATAACCTGAATCATGTAGGCAGTAGAGAACATGTCTAAGTAACAGCAAGTTGTAAATAATTCATGGAGAAATTACCCAAGTGTTAACAAGATCATATGATTTCAGAATAATTTCATTCTGGGTTGTGCTGGTAATGCAGTCCCACTACATATGAAAAAAAACAGAATTTTTCATATTCTGTGATAACATTTCACATTGCAAAATTGGACATCTCCTTTAGCCTTAGAAATTATTGTTCAGACATGATCAGGAAGACCCTTAGTGTTTAGCACTATTCATATAATAGCAGATATAGAACACAAAGCTGTCCATAAGCCTCCCAACCTGTTTATCAAATTAAAACTATATTTTAAGCTATCATAGGCAATTTAAGGAGAACCTGTATTTCAAATACATTCTCCATCAGTAGTCATGGGGGGATCATGGTGTCCGTAGTTCACTTACAGCAAAATGTGGTTATTCTGAGCAGCATTTATTAGTCAGCAGCAGTTGTATTCTGGCAAGGAAAGCAAGGGCAAAAACTTTTCCAGGAGTGGATGAATGTGGATTGGACTACAACAGCTGCAGTGTGAACAGTGCTCTTTGTTTCTGTGGTCTGATCTCCTCTTATTTCTCAGCCGAGTCTCAGCTCTTCAGCCCTTCTGCCACAGCCCACGAGAGGGAGTTTGTTTGATGGTATGATTGAGCAGATCTGAAGTCACTATGGATTGCTCAGCTATCCTTGAGCTTCAGCGCAGCTGCCTTTATTCAAAAAGGATAAATAGGCATAGTGAATTATCAATATTCATATGACAACTCCATTGTAACAGTGTGTCAAATGGTAAATAGGTTTTAAGTAGAGGTACTTGTACTTATTTACTGTTTCAAAGAATCTAGAAAATTAAAAATAAGAAATAATTATTTAAAAGAAAAGAAAAAAACACACCTGATTACAAAACTAAAAACTATCATCAAAGATCTCCAGAGAGCCTTTTTTAAATGTCAGGATCTAGCAGTAAAAGTAATTTGTTGCTGTAGGGACATATTTCATAGGGAAAACAAGGCTATTTCTGTCTTTCAGTTTTTGAAAGATGGTAGTTTTCCTATTATTTTTAAAGGAAACAGACAAAACAGGGAAAGTGATATCTGGTAACAGAGGAGAACTCTGATCTTATTTTCTTTTTTTTCCCCCCATTTTTTTAATTGCTTTTTAGTGTCCAAGGCTGGAGCTGAATCACTGTAAGTACTATCATCAAATTCATTCCTCTGAGTCCTGGGCAGATAACAGAGAAAGAATGTTTCACATTAATCAGTAAGGGGATTTTGTTAATTTTATAATGAGCTAATCTGGAAACACCCTTTGGGAGAGGAGTTCAGGGATCAAAATCAAAGGCTGGAGTCTCTGGAGTGAAAAAAGCAGTTCTTTGCCTTCTTGATGTTTGGGTTTTGTGTCCACCTGTTCCTTTCAAAGTGCCTCTTTAAAGGCCATTAAAAAGGCAGTGATTAAGGGCAGATGTTGAATAGACTGTATTTCCAACACACCAGTTTGGGGTAATTCATTTCTATGCTGCTTTTTTTTTTTTTTTTTGGCTAAAGATGGTTTCACTGCAGTCCTTTTATCATACCCACAGACAGATATAATTTGTAATTTTTTAATATTTTTTCTCTCTTTTCTCTCTCTTTGGTTACTTTTACCCCTCAGTTTATGCTATTAACAGCTATCAAAACATTTTATAAACTTTCATTGACTTTGCAACCCTTCAGCTCACAGCCAGAACAGACCTCATGAACCACAGTTATTAGAGTCGTCAGAAATAGATCCATTATTTTCTCAGTGCAGAGCTGATTCAAACTACAGTTAACAAAATTGAAAAAAATGAAGGCACTCACTGCTGCATCCCTGGGCCTGACATTTCTAAATAATCTTAGTATTTCCCTTGTCATTTCCACCGTCGCTCAAAGATCCAGGCTCTGGGAAGTTTTTCATGAAATTGCACCATTTTGCAGGAGACTAAATAGAGTGAATAAGAGTCAAACCTGGACCAAAAGAAGCTCCTGATATAAAGTAAATATTGATGGTTATCTCTGTGGTATTGCATAACTATAAAACACAATATTATATCTCATGAAAGCAAGCTGTGTTTGCTGATAACTAAACTCTTGAGTTAGAAGTAAGACTTTGGTGAAACTCTGGAGTAGTGCCCGACATTGGAATTTTGCTGAGGCTTAGCAAGGTAATGCCCTCATCTCTTTTTGAAACAGAACTGATCCAGTAACGTAGTCATCATGTTGCTTCTGTAAGGAACCCTAGAGAATTACCAAGTTGTTTAAGAATGCTTATTGCAGATGGTGTGGGAATAAGTCCAGATACAAAAGAGAAAAAACTCAGCTATTGCTTCTCTTGTACTTGATCTTGAACTCTAGAAAGGAAAAACTTGTGGAAAAGTCACTTTGAAAACTCAGCAGGAGGCTTGCCTGACTAAAGCCTGCACTCTTAGGCCTGTAATTGCATAAATGATAATTAAATAAGACAATTAATGAGAACTGACTGACAGGAGCTAAGCAGAAGTAAAGAACTTCTGCTTTTTGGGATTCTGCCACATATAGTCTTCATCCCACTCCAGCAACAATTTCCCATATTTCCCTCTCTTCTCTACTGCATGCAGGCTCAAACCAATATCCTGCCTGGCTTGGCTAATTCCCAAGATAAACAAGTCCTTTTATTCCCTGAGGAACAAGTTTAGCTGTGCTGGGGAAGTAAAAAGGGAATCAGGTAAGAGACAGAGTAACAAGAACAAGGAGAAAGAAGATTCTTTCCATCAGAGAAGACAAAGAAGAAAATGGGAGCAGACGGGGGCAGTAATACCCCCAAAAGCTGAATGATGCCAAAGAGACTGTAAGAGAAAACTGAAAATGAAATACAAGGGCCTGCTACAAATACCACAAGTCTGTTTGAATTTTTCAAGTGGGGACTGCTGTTAAAGAACTTCTAGTCCTAAATCCAAAGAAGAACCAAAGAATGGAAAAATGAATCACCTGCCATACAGAAAAAGAAAGGTGGAGGTAAGGTGAAAAAAAAGAGATTCTCATAGAAACAAAGAAAAATATACAGCTTTCTATTCTTGAGGTAAAATATTCCCACTGAAATGGGCCAACCACAACTGAGCTACATGTGAAGGAGGAGAGGACGAACAGAGGCACTGAAATAATATATTAGTCAATTTCCACAAAGGATTGAAACAAATTAGTACCACTGCAACAACATAAAAATATTCTAAAGATTCCAAGAACTTAAATTCGTGGTTCTTTATATTATAAATACTAATATTTATATTTTTGTATTACCAGACTTCTAGTTTCCTAGATATGGATAATGCAAAAAAATTATAACAAAGAATAACAATGTAATTTCTGTTTCAAAAACCAAAAGATTTTGTCATTCAAGAGTGATACATTGTCAAGAATTAAAGTTATTCTGGAAGGCTCATAAGTGCTAAGTACACAAACCAGTACTTTGGAGTTGTTCACCTTAAATCAAAAAGAAGTTTAAAAATCCAGGCTACTATATAATTCTTTCTGGTTCAAAATCACAGATTTGAGTTTTACAAAGGAATTGAGAGGTCAAACTGACAGGATTCACATGTCCAAGGCTCTGGAAGGATGTGAAAGAAACACTATGAGCTAAGAGTACTTCGAGTTTGTTGCCAAGCACAAAGGAAATTCTGTAGGGGAAAGCTCTGGATTTAGTTAAATACCTAGGCGGCTGAAACAGGATGGTAATAAAAACCTGGAAACTTGGATGAAAAAAATCCTGCAAAAATATTGATCATCAAAGAATCTTATCAGGAAGATCAGAAAGTTAAGAAAGAAGATGATTAAACAAAGTCTAACTCATCCTGATCAGTGATGAAGGGTCAAAATAACCACAGGAGTGGCTAAGTTAAAGCAGCATTCTGCTTCTCTTTGCAGAAGATGGGACATTATTGTTGAATATATAGCAGGAGTAAGATGGCTATGAGAAGGATTGTATGGAAGTGCAAACTGAGACATAGGAAATGCCAGAGGAAATTAAAGAGGTCAGATCCTCCTCATGAGTACCTCTGCAGCGGAGGAGGAGGAGTGGTCTACCTGGTAGGATGGTTTACCACCAATTTTTAGATTTCCAAGTACAGAAACGTAATAAAGTGTGCAAGTGAGTCTAGTAGCAATGATTTTTACTAAAAACTCGATTTTAAGGTATCAAAAATAGTTCTTGAAGCAGTAACTTTTCAAAAAGTATAAGTTATCTAGGCAGCTGCAAATAGATGACTTTGACCTCTACAGTGTGCAAGACTTGAAATACATTGTCAAAGAAAAAGCAATTAAGACTAGAAAGGCAAATAGGAATTGGTATAAAATGCAAGAACAAGAAGGTCTTGCTACTATGGATTGATAAAAGAATTTTCTTCTATAAATGGAAGGTTCATGAAAAGGAAATGACAGTGGAAAAGAAAAGTTTGAGTTCATCAAGATGAGTCATAAGTTATCAGTGTGATGTGGTCCAGAGAAAGGAAATATAATTAAACATATCAGAAGAATTGGCAGGAGACTAAGAAATATTAATAAAGTCCTAGAAGAAAATTATCATGAAGAGTCCTACATACATTGTGATCATCCACATTCAGGAAAAAGAAAATTGCATTAAAAGGAATACAGAGACTGCTCAGAGAAAGGGCAAAACTTCCTGCAAACAGTGACTAACAGAATTTGGTTTAATAATCTCACTAAACAAAGACTGAATGAAACACACTTGATCCCTCTGTGAGAGACCTTCACTTCCCTTTCTACTTGCTAGACCAAAAACCGTGGAGGAGTTTGTTAAGCCAGAAGAAAATATTGACACAGGAAAAAGAAAAAAGCTCTATGCTGTGCACAAGTAAGTTTAGATTAGAATTAACAATACGTTCTTTAACAAAATGGGACTTCGAACCATCTTTCCAGTAAGAAGTGGGGTGAGAAAATGAAACAGTTGTAAGATAGAATTGGTTGTTTCATGACACACCCAGCTGCTTGGCATAGTTGAAGATTCATGATATTTTCCTTTTGATGCTTTTATGACCTTCTTTTTATTGTACAAACAAGTAATTGGTGTGCTATATTTATTAATTGAGAAAGTATAGAAAAAGCTGAATTCTCATAGATCATCAATTAATGAAAAGAAATAAATAGCAAAACATATCCAGCAATATATGTTTATTAAACTAACTACTATATACATAGATAGAGATATACTGATTAATATATGCACCTAGGAAAATTCTTTTGCTGTACCTTGCTATCAGGAGTCACACATTTATCATGAACATCCTGACAGTCATAGAAAGAAGTGTCCAGGTGGCAATGAGATTCTTACGAGGCCTTTTTCCTAAGTAGCAATAAAGACTGACTGTTGTGTCAGTGGTGAGCATAAGAAAGATGCATTCCTTGCTCAAAAAACGAAATGAAGTATGCTATAGCTGTGCTCAACATCTTCCATCCCCGGAAGGCACTTTCAGTCGTTCCAACAAATCCCAGTGATATTACTTGCTATCAAATAGTGAAAATGAGTTCAGAAGCAAAGCTTGACATAATGCACTTCTTATTGTAGTATGTATACATGGTGGAGAGAAGCATTTTAGATGCAGTCTGTTTTTCGTTTTTTCTTTTGACAACCAACCATTTGGGCCTCTGCATTTGTTGGCTGGGCTTCTGCCTTGGCCCTCACAGCTCATTAGAAGGAGGTGGCCAGGTCTGTAACAGGTCAGTGACTGTGTGCTCAGCAAGTAGGCTCCTGGAGAAGTACCCCTTGCTCAGTGTGGAGCAGATATGTGCACACACAGTATTTATAGATGTCCACATATATATGGACAGTACACCTGTGTATGCTTATACATTTATAGACCACACATGTCATTCAGACAGAGGTGGAGAATTGTGTAAAGGTGATCTAAACCACCACAATACTCACTGAAAAAGTACTTTCAGACTGTATTGGTGTTATCCAGGGTGTGAAGCAGCCAACTCTTTGCTTGCAGCAGTATCCTAGGCATCTAAACACATTGGGAAGCACCGTCTGCTTTTTAAGCACACCCGCAGAAGCCTTATAAGCCCTTTCTGCCTTTCTGATTTCTTGTTTGCTCAGATCAAGACTTGAGTCATAACTCAAATGTTTAGCCAGACAGGATCAGGTATATATATATATATATATATATTTTGAAAACTTTCAAGTTAAAAACAAACAGAAAGAAATCTCCAGCAAGCTTTGCTTGCCCCAAAAGCTATCTGGTCACATGGGTGTCAAAATCTGCCTACCCTGGTTGCAGACACTTACAAGGGTAAATTAAAATCTGAACTGCATTGTGAAAAAGAATACTGCTTAAAAATGAGTGCAAATATGTACCTTTCCTCCCCTTTTAACTTGTAGTTAAATTACATCCATCGCGAGGAGTTTATTACAGAAAAATTAGTAGAAATTAAAAGTAAACTTCTGAAAAATAAATATACTGTTCTTTGAATAATCTTTATATATTTTTTTCATCACAGAATATTATTAATTTAATATACTTAGTAAGAAATATCACAACTGTTTATTAAAACAAAACCAGTCTCAGGGGTAGATACATTTTTAGATCTGAAAGAATTTATGTCAGCTGAGACTTACACTGTGTTTTTAACATGGGATATGTTGACTCTCCTATCTGTAGTTGTTCTGACATGAATTCATGGAAAGACCAACTTCATGAAAATTTTCATGAATGTCTTTCAAAATGACAGATTAGAAACCTCCTGGTATTTAGTGCAGAGGCGCAGGCAAAAAATGCTCTGCTCTAATTAGGCAGAAGCCTTTACAGCAACTATAAAGTACAGCAGCTTTTGCGTTGCTCAGGCCCTAGATTTTTTTTGTATATGTGTGTTTTTTGTCACTGTATCCCTACCTGACTTCAGTGGCTGGCTAAGATATGTGTGTTACACATGTCTTCTTGGGAAAAAGCTATTTTTCAGTGCTTTCAGTAGTCTCTCTCTTCCACCTCCACAGATGTGCCTTAATGATATAGTCTGCCCTGCAGTGCTGCAGCCTTCAAAACCTGAATTTTGACATAATAGTTGTTAATATTAGAATCTGCTCTGTGCTACATTGAATCCTCTTACACTTTACTGTGTCACTTTTTCTATGGTATCTCTTATTGGGGTGGCTAATTTTAATTTAACACATTTATCCAAAACAAAGAGTGGCATAAATAAAAACACAAAACAGAGAGACATATTTATAAACAAATTAGATAATGTTTGCAAAGCACTTCAAATATGGTTTGCTAAATCAGCACTACATTTTATCAACCTGAAATAATTAAATCATAAATAACTAGGTTTTCTTTAATTCTGCTTCACATTTTGTAGCCTGGCAAATTGTCAAGAACCATGACTGATTCCAGCTCTTCACCAAAGCAAGGCATTTTCTGTTCAGCAGGAAATTAAGTTTTGTCTATTTTTCACCCTCAAGTGCTACTCTGAATTTCTATAGTCCTTAAAATATTCATATTGTAATATGTATTTTGCTTCATGTGAAACTTACTTTTAGGGAAACTACTTAGGAATTCAACTTTTTTTCTTTTGTTAGCAACTTTAAATGACTATCTTCTGGAAAAAAAAAGAATTAAAAAAGGTTCACATATGCTTATTTAATCTGAAATTTTACCGTTTTGCTGGGATTTTTATGGGTCCTCCAAAATATTTTTGTCTGCTGCTAAGCACAGCTAGATATTCCATCTGGTCATGATCAGCTGTCCATATACAATCTTGAATGTCCCTTCTTTTCCCTGGACAACCACACTGTATCTGGTCCAGATTCATACAGATTATGAACCTTCCCTACTTTGCTCAGTTACAGAGTGCCTATTGTCTGAAAACAGCATGATATTAAGAACTAAAAGATTGTCCAATTCAAAATTCACCATTTATATTCATTAAGTACAGCATGCAGTGGGAAATAACAAATAACAAAGTAGAAACCAGAATTTGAACTAGAAATCAAAGGCAAGAATAATTGGAATTTCAGTTTTGATGTAAATTGAGAGAAGACAACATGACACTCTGAATGATGATACTCTGGAAAGCATTCCAACTTTGATGCTACAAACTCAGGAGCATTTGAAAATGCCAACTGCAGTAAAATTACATATGTAACGATTGTTTTATACTGACAGGTCACTCATGAGGAAAAATAGTTTAAATGGACCTTGTCCAAAATAAAATTCTTGTAATTCAGGACAAGGGCTCACATTGTTCATCACACTTACATCAAGAAGTTAGTACACTCCCTTGGTTCCATAAATTTCAAGGTTAGATAGTCAAGAAGATGTGTGCATTCAGATGGGGTTTTTTACTGTTCTTTGCTTGCATGAATTTTGGGATTTCAGATGTAGACAATCATTCATAGGCACAGAATGAAGCATACAATATTTTTGCAGTCCTTCAGGTCCAGGGCAGATTTTGGTTGAAACTGGCTTGTATTTTAGAATTGAAAAGAGTAGGATGAATGTAAACTAAGGAAAAAAAAATAAACTTGTAACATTACACTTTTGATTTATTGTTACCTTTAGAGACCATTCTGTGTTTTATAAGTCATTGTATTACTGAGTAAACTATAGAAAGTGATTCTCAATAGTATTCTGTTTATGAGACTTCACCTTTTGTTTTAGACAATCACATGATAGACAATTCATTAATTCTATCATTAACCCTAATACATAAAATATAAATATTCAAGAAATTTCTTTCTAAGGATATGATGGTCATTATACTTGTGTTCTGCAATGCAGTAATTAAGGTAGATGGCAAAGCTCTCATACACAAACAGATCCACTTTTAGCTCTCAAAAGTGTCTGAGTCTGAATTTTGAGATCATGGGCTCTATTTTCAGTCTATGTGTAATCACTGAGTTAAATGCTTGTGCATAAGGTTGCGCCACAATAATTTAATTTTAATATTTGCAGTCTGCTTGTCTAAGTTTGTTGCAGGAGAAGAATCTAGCTCATGCCAGATCTACATGAAATCTTTCAGAGGTAGTGAAGTGTTCAGTGATTCACAGAATCAGGGTAGACTTGCTATACTCTGAAATACTAAAAAATCTCTCTTAAGGTTCAGGCAACTTGGGGCAATCTTTTTTTGTTTCAGTTGCATGTGTGATAAATATTAGACACATTCAACACCCAAAGCATCTTCATATGCAGTTTAGAAAAGTGTACTACTTTGAAAAAAAAATGTGGCTTTGAAAAAGCTGGGGTTTTGTACTGTTGAATCATTCCTACTCTTTTTGATCTTTTTGGCACTTTTTGATTTTTCATTAGATAGCAATGTGCATTGCTTAAAAAAAGAAAGAAAACACTGATATCTACAAAATGTACTCTAGTTTATCTGCAGCTGATCCTTGATATCACGTGACATGGGTGCTTGTAATGCTTAGAAAACTTTGGGTTCCTTTCAGCACATCTACTATATGCTTTCTGCTAACACAAATGCATTTTCAGCCTTGTACCTGCTGTATGCAGTATATAACAGACTATCTGCTTGGAAATCAGATGGTTAGCTGAGTTCTCACCCTGTTTCCAGTCTCCTGTTGCTGTCTGCATTGCCAGGTTTCATTCGGATACTGTGATTTTCAAGCTATTACTTCATTCCTGCTCTCTCAGTCTAAGCTGGAAGACATCTGTTTTAGCGGATGTTTCATAAAGGGAGATCTTCCAAGGCAAACAGCAGCTGAGAATCAAGATTCCCTGTAATGACTAAGATATCATCTGTAGTTTGATGAGGATGGTGTAGAGAACTTCAGAAGGAAAAGGAAAAGCACACTTCAACAGAGTGGTGCCATCTAAATCTCTCAGGTATGGTCAGTACTGGGTAATGAATGGCAAATTATCTCAGGGAAAGTCCTGCGCTGATTTTCCTGTGTTAATTATAGTTAACTCCAGTAATTTTGGTATCTGTGCCTGTATTTCATGATATCCTAGAATGTGACATTTGATAGGTCCAACCAAGTCAAAGCTTTGGTGTTTTTTTTTTTTT
>WBNO01005583.1:0-35978 GCA_013400575.1 Peucedramus taeniatus | reverse complement strand
TTTTTTTTCTTTTTTTTCTTTTTTTTCCTGTCCAGGCTTCTCAATTGCCTTAACTATCCAGCAAGATTTTTTCACAAGGTCTTTGAAATTCTGTTTCTGTTTAAATAAACACGCATTTAGCCACTACTTTTAGTAGATAAGAGTATCTGCAGCCAACTAATAATGGCTTGTGAAAAGAGCAATGAACTATAATTTTCACTATTTCGTTTTTTTTTGAATGTGAATTTTCCTGAAAAGGATATTTTTTCTGAGTTTTTTAGTTGCTCTTGGTTCCTCTTCCTTACACATTCCTGCATATCCTGCATATCCCTGACAGTGCAGCAGCTTTTTTACCAAACTTTTGTTTCTTTTTAAAAAAAGATCTTTAGAGAAACACAGCTTTATTTTATATCCAGGTATACTATTTTTATGTAACTGTAGTCCATATGTCAAAAACAATCTTAGATTAATCCTCATGCATTTCCCAGAAATATTTGTATGAACATTAGTCTTAACATTGGATAATCAAAAAATATACAGGAACCAAGTGGTAAAAAACCCTTTAATCCTTAAATATGCAGACTATATCACTGTTCTGTAACATATATATGCTGTTCTGTAACAAACACCATTTCTGTAAGTTCAGTGTATGACCAGGTTTTCTTGAGCTCTTTTTATCAAGTGCATTAAAGAATAACAAAACTGGTCTTGGTTGGTTAGTTGGTATGGTTTTTGTTTTTTTCTCACAAAGGAAAATCTATTTCAGAACTTGAAGTTTATCAACACATTTTCCAGAAAATTTGGAAAATTACCCACCAACAAACTTCTTGATAGTAGACCTAAGTATTGGACATTGTCTTAGAAAAGATCTTGAAGGGAAGTGTGAAAAGGGACAAGAGAGAAATGCAATTCTACCTTTTGAGTTTTTTAAATATTTCCAGTGTCTCTGAGAAGGGATCTAATACAGAGAATGTCTACATTTAGAATCTGTATGTGACTTCTGTACATTAAAAAAGAGAGGTATGAATGTAAGAGATTGCTAGTGAAATGTGAGGTAGATAAAAAAAGCTGGAGGAAAAGGGACAGTTTAACAGTTGTCAGAAAGGGAAGGGATAATTTTTTGGTGGCACTTGGGACTGGGATCCTGTTGAATAGGTGCAGTAGTGCCCACCAGGTAAGGGCTGGCATGCATTCATTTAATCAGGGAAACAAAAAAGCTGGAGAGGATTGTCACTGTTGTGGAGACATAGGAATAGAATGGTATTAAACAATGAAAACTCAGGCACAGAGGAAGCTACAAACAGCTGCTGTAGTTTGATGACTTGTCCAAAAGGAGACAACAGATGACAAGGGGAATCTGTGTGCATGGTCATTTGGATAAGGCATCTGAGCCATCCCTGTGAGTCGTGTGTGAGAAGTGCTGCTGTTTTAAGATATGTTTTGGCAAAACAGGGCAGCAGTGAGTTTGGAGAGAAAACTGTCATCTGAAGGGGATATAGAATTAAAAGAATTCTTATTTGAGGCAATGTCAGGACTTCCTCTGAAATAACATATAATGCTTAGATTAGCCTTTTTCAACTAACAAAATTCTTATCTGAAAGCAGTCTGTGGTTTACCAGATTAATCAAAGGAGAAGACCATCCTAAAGAAGTGAAATTAAAAGTAGTTGACTTGTTTTGATTAGTGGCACAGAGTCTGAGGGGGTTGTTGACCACTTATTATAATAAATAGGTAAATTTCAGAGAGGAAAATAGTCACAGAAATGCAAAAATAAATTTAAACTCCATTGTCAGCATCGTCATTGTCATCGTCATTGTCACTGTCTTTCTTCTTTCTTCTTTCTTCTTTATTCTATCTTCTTCTCCTTTATAGGTTTATGCTCAAAAGAATTTTCCAAAACAGTATAACAATGAAGAATCGTCAGAACATGTCAAGTTCATGGAAAAGATGACAGAATATTTGAAAAGTGAAGCAGAATCTCTGCCTATTTGATCTATTGATATTTTAGGAGAGTGGTTGTTCTTTTTATATGCTATAAATGGATAGCTATATTAATATGCTTCAGAAATTTTGCCTATTGCCAAATAAGACCAGCTTAGTTTTTTATTCCATTAATAATGTGGGGTGCTTTTGTGTTTGTGTTTTGTTGCTTGTTTTTTTTTATTTTTTGTTCTCCCTGAAGTATTTTCTTAATGGAACACAGTGGCAGACTGGAGATTAGTGTTCACTAGTGCTCTCAATAGCACTGATTTATCAGGTACTGCATTACTGAGCCCTGCTCACATGCTCACGGTTGGAGTGGTGACCATACTGGAAGTCAGGGAGACTCTTTTCTTGCAGATCAAATCACAGAGAGCTTTTATTTTCTTGTCTATTTTTAATTTTTCCCCCCTTCTTTTGTACAATGCTGTGTTTTCCTTTTTTTTATTCAGTTTGAAATTATTATTTTATTTCCTGTAGTAGTCATTATAGTTATGGCTATTGATTATTGAGATGATTCGATTCTTCATAGGTTTCTGTGGATTACTGTTTGCATTGAAAATTTCTGAAATTAATTATTTTATTGCTTAGCTACTATGGTACTAGAGTGGAACTGACTACAAGGGGTGATTCTCTTCAATTCTGCTTAAAATCTCAGACAGGGTCTAGGTAGGCACCAAAGTTTTAGACACGTCACAAATTTTTTGTATTTCATGAGTCACACTCATAAAATTGCACAGCATTATTTTATAATCGCAAAAGAACTCAGGCTGTTATAAATATTTAATTGACAGCAGTGGAGAATCATCAGAAATCACAGAAATATTTCTTTTAATTGGATTTTCAATATCTCGCAAGAAAATCTAGGCTCCAGGTTTTCAGTCTTGAAATTTTATAATATCATATGAATATGAACTGCCTTTATTGTAAAATGTGGATCATTTCTCTAGTGCAAAGTACATCAATAGATAAAAATAACGAAGTCAAAAAGTGGAAAATGTGACCAACAATATTTAGAATAAACTCATACTTTCACAAAAAACATTTGGTGGCATTTAAAATTCTTTCCCCTATTCTGTAGTGCTTAGATTTTTGTGTCTGTGGTTTCACATGTCTATCTTTCAGCCCCTCCTTTTGTTATCCTGAGCAATCTGGATATGTTTTCCATGATACATATTGTTTTTCCATTATTCTACTCTCTCTTTTCTTCCTTGACGGTAGTATCATGTTTTAATATTTGGGTGTGCTTCATTATTTTTGCCTTTAGTTTTGTGGTTTTAGTCTGCAGTACACTGGTTTTACAGTTTCTGTTTACTTCTTGCTTTATGGCTAAGGAGAAAATTAGTGTCATATTTACATTTTCTTTGCAAGGTCTGGGTCCACAGTAGTCTATTGGTCTTTTGTAAATCTCTAAATTCCCAAGATGTAGAAAAGTGCTACATTGCAATTTCCATATTTGCATGCTCTATTTTTTCTCCTCATCCCTGTAGGAACTGCTTAGTCATCCCAGGAAGTCTGTAACCCTCTCAAGGTTCTGGTTTGTGATGGATTTTTCCCCCTGAACTTCAAGCACCAAGCTAATATATTGGACACAACAGGTTTCTGCATCCTCTTCAGTTTCAGGTTCTTGAACTCATCATTCTGGGAAAACATGCTAGAAAATTTCCAGTATATCTCAAAGTTTGTTCTTCTGAAACTTTAACTGAATTTACTGACTCCGATTATAAACTAAAGTCTCCTATTGCTTTGGTAAGATTTATCTCACTAAAAACAAAACTAGTATCATATTTTGTTGCTAAGTCTTAACTGTTTAACAAAGACGGTTGAGTTTTTTTTTATCATACCAAGGAATGTGATATCTGCTGATACCCTTGCATTAATTTTCTAGAAGTAGGTTTAGAAAATTAAAATTACTTAATAGCCTACCATTTTACTGTTTGTCTTCTAATTTTATAAACATTTCTAGTGCAAGACTCAGTTCTCTATAGCAAAGACTAACTTTTGGGAGATTTTTACCATTTCTCATCAAAGAATACTAATTTTGTACAAGCCTTAAATTAAAAGCAATCAAGAATTTACACAAAATATCCCTTTGACTCTATTTTCATTTATGTCTTTCCATAAAGATGGTACAGACATAGATTTGTGCTATACACATCACAGACCTGCTTTCTGTCTTGGCTGGCAAGAACTATTTTTATATGCCAGCGTTATTTATTTAGGACATTTCACATGCATTTAGGACATTGACGTGCATTGTACTGTGATGTACAAGAACACGAAATAGACTGCCTGGTATATATTGAGAGCTTGGGCTAAAAATAAGGTTTAAACAAAATATTACAAATTAAATTTTGCTTTCCCTATTTTCTTTTTTTTTTTTTTTACTTAGTTTAGGCTGTTACCTCTACATTTATTAAAACTTGGTCTCATATACTCACAAAACCCTGGTTTTGCAATGGTCAGAAATCCCTGATTTTAGCTACTGAAAATAACATTAGTTAAACTCTGTGTGATCTCATTAATCTACCCAGTCATTCTAACCTGATGCTGTACTCAGATCTCCTTCTCCCTTTAATTTTAATTTCCTTTGCTAGAGCTTTGTTCATTAAATTTCCCCATCTGAAAGCATTAAGAAGGAAGGAACGTTTCTCTATTTTGACCCTCTTAAAGTGAAAAACCCAGGCACTGTTGCTGTCACTGATATTTTATTATTGACTTATCTGAAGCAGGAGGGGGTGAGCGCTGATGTAATTTTCCTTTAGCATTAATGTTCTATGATATATTTTTCTTGTGGGTCCTTGAGAACTCAGGCCTGTACCTAGGAGGGGCAAAAGCTCATTATCCAGAAAACTAAACAATATTCTTCGCAAAACTGAAGAACATAAAAGGAAATTTTATGTAATTCATTACAGCTTTTTTTTAACAAGCAAGATCTTGTCTATAATGGAGAGTCACTAAAAGTTCAACTGACAAAAGTCTACCACTACATAGTAATTTATAAGTATTAAATATGTGTATGACTAAGTAAAGATACAGTAGAATACAGAAGATTACAATCCACTGTGTATTCTAATATTCTAAGTAAAATGTACATTAAATCCAAAGCACATATAATGCATAGAGTGAAAACAAGGACCAAATAGAATAATTTTACATAATGCTAATATGAAATAGGGACTGAAACTGATCATGTAGCTAAAAGAAGAGATGAGGGGGGAAATAATTTTTTTTACCTGCTTGGTGTATGAACTAGAGGCAGAAGAATTGTATCTTTTATTTTTCAGATTTTTGAGTTTTCATTTGCTTTTCAACTTTCAAAAGACAGTGTTGAAATCAGTTGAGTTTGTCAAAGATATTTTCATACACTTAAGCTTAATGGAGCTAACATGATAAACCATATTTATCTCCTTCAAATGTTTTATTCTATGTATGGCTGCATAGTTTCATAAANTATCTCTATCTATCTATCTATCTATCTATCTATCTATCTATATATATATAATATATACATATATTTGAAGTAATTTGTCAATAACTCCATAGTTATTCCTGGATAGCTCCAGTATTTGAAAACTAGTATGACTTAAAAATAGACTTCACATTTGGGAATGGAGTAAGTTTGCTTTCCCTTTTTTAAAAACAATTTTGGTCATGAATTTCACCACCATTCATATATGTGATTGCCATAAATCACATATATGTTGCTGTGGATGCTCAATTACCAGCTTGCATAAGACAGCTTTATAAATGAGAATGCCAACCTTGCCATTGCACTTAGCAATCTGAAGCCTTTAGTTCACTATATATTTGCCTAGTCCTTGTCAAATACATTCNTATCTATCTATCTATCTATCTATATATATATAATATATACATATATTTGAAGTAATTTGTCAATAACTCCATAGTTATTCCTGGATAGCTCCAGTATTTGAAAACTAGTATGACTTAAAAATAGACTTCACATTTGGGAATGGAGTAAGTTTGCTTTCCCTTTTTTAAAAACAATTTTGGTCATGAATTTCACCACCATTCATATATGTGATTGCCATAAATCACATATATGTTGCTGTGGATGCTCAATTACCAGCTTGCATAAGACAGCTTTATAAATGAGAATGCCAACCTTGCCATTGCACTTAGCAATCTGAAGCCTTTAATTCACTATATATTTGCCTAGTCCTTGTCAAATACATTCAAAAAAAAAAAAAAAAAAAAAAAACCCCAAAAAAAAAAAAAAAAAAAAAAAAAAAAAAAAAAAAAAAAAAAAAAAAAAAAAAACAAAAAAACAAAACAAAACAAAAAAAACAAACAAAAAAACCCCAACAACACAAAAAAAACCCAAAAACGTGCTCTGTACTGAAACTTGTGGCTCCTGTCTGCCTGCTGTGTCTGCAGCCTCTAGTTTTTTTTTCACAATACTCTTCCCTAGAACACTGAGGGATAGAACCCATTTAAAGAATGAAACAACATATTCTTTAGTTCTCAATTTTTCAAAGAGGGGGAAAAGGGAGCCTGAAGTAGGATAAAGGCAGAAGGAAGAATGAGGAGGCCAGATAAAAACCGGTGAAAAATTAGGTTAAAAAATTCCGGCTGATGAAAAGTGGGAAAAAGTGTGGTTAATCGTTGTGCACCACTGGCTGTAAATAACCCATGAGCAGTTCAGAAAGAATCTGTCATTTTCACAAGGTGATGTCCAACCATCAGGAGAGACAGGAGTGACAGGAGAGACTAACCTGTTGAAATATGGAGCATTCTTTTAGACAAAATTGTGAATGACAAGCCAGTGTCTATCTGTTCCATGAAAGATTTTTGTTGGATCTTGAGACCAGAATCCTTGCTATACTATATCTCCACAGCGAAGAGGATGGAAGGGAAGGAGGCAGGAAGGAGCTGAGGCTGACAACAGATGAGCAGGCTGGAGAGACTTGGGTATGATGGAAGGAAAGTTGCTGGCAGCCCTCTTCTCCCTGGAGCATTTGGGCAACACACACTCCCTCCCCAGTCCCCTCCCCTCCCCTGGCCAAAGGAAGGCACATGCTGTGCATTTCAGGGCCCATAATGGTGGCTATGCTGTAAAGCAAGGAGAGCTATGTATGTTTTATAATGTCAGCCCTAGTGACACTTAAGTCTTTAGTAACTTTATTTTTAAAGGTTCAGAAAAATACTTTGGCATGTGATCCATGCTAGTGCTCACAGCCAAAAAGTTTACAACTGGTAATTTATGTATGTGGGTTTGTTGAACTGATTATTTTTGCTCCTGTTTTCTCCCCCAAAAATAAGTGAGTTTGTTATTCAGGTACCTGAAGATAGGTTCCTGTGCCATTTTAGTACAGAGTATGCTGTTTAGCTTCCAGCTGCCACTCCAGGAGAAAAGCAGGCCCTGTGCTTACCCCTATCTTTCTCATCTATATTTCTTAGATACCCCATGTCATATTAAAGGAGCTAGATCTCCAGTACAAAAATAGCTCCTCATTACTTGTCTCCAGGATAGGCCAAGATCACTTGTCAAGTCCCTTATCAAACAAATTATGGATTTATTAAATGTTAATTTTGCTTTTTTTGAAAAATCAGAGTTACTATGAACAAACCAAAATAATGTGGTACTACAGTTCCTTTGCAAACCTGTGTATAGATATATGTATATATGCAGGCACGCCCATTTCACCCTGAAGTGCCATCCAGCATGGTTAGTCTACTGTGAAATAAAGGAGTCCAATATCATTTACAGGTCATGTACGTGTCAGACTCAGCAGTTCCCTCCATTATGAAGTATGCTGGGTTAGATTTACTGCTCCAGTGGGAGACCTCTGCATGCTCTGCTGGTGCAAAATAATCTACTACAACTGGTTTATCAGCAGATAAGATGGAATGGGAGATACACAGCTTGCCCAGTACCAGGAACTGCAGGCTGCTTTTGCCACTTTTTTGTTATAACACCCATTCATAACACTTTAGGGTTTTTGGAATTAAACAAACCTTTTGTCTGTCTCCTCTGGGCACTGTCTGTATGTCTCTGCCATATGGTACAGTGTGAGGCTGGAAGTGGACATCTGTTCAGCCTTGGCTTCCTTCCTCTGCTGGGTGAGTCCAAAGTGATACAGAGCACGTATCCACACATTTTTTGACTGTTTAGGGCATGCTCTGATCCAGCTAAAGACACAACATGGATAAGATGAGCAACCTGGCTTCCAAGTTTCCTTTGTTGACAGTTTTCAGTTCTTAATGATGTTTTTATTTGATGAAGAGTGTGATTTACTTTCTCATTGATGTCTTTTCCTGGTCGCAAATGGAAGCTTTCCACTTCTAGTGTTGTATTTTGTGAATATTTATGCTTCTTTATTCAAAAATGCCACTAATTTTTTCTCTCAAAACATTGATCAATGAAATAATTCAACAGAACTTAGTCATGTCAAGACTTCCTTACAGAGGTTTCATAATTTCTTCATTCAGAAAGTCACATTCTAATCTGGGTGTTTGCTATGCAGAAGTAATAAAAATGTCAATTTTTAACTTTATTCTTGGAAATTCTGACTCAAAGTTGTCACCTATTCCAAGTCATAACGCTCAGTTGAGTCCAACAAGTTTCAAGACATTAGCAGAGAAGAAAAATTGCTTTGAATTACTAGTTGGTGATGAGTAACAGACAAAAACATATCTATAGGCAATACATATTAATTTATTCTGTGAATGAGAAATATCCATGAGAGGGTCCTTCTAATCTCATTACATTTTTTCAGTTCAAAAACTGCAATGAGGCGATTTACTGTGAAATCAGCCTCATGCTCTGCAGATCATAGGATTTTAGTTTCTGAAGCTTATTAATGCTAATGCAACATTTTTCATTTGCTTAGTGAGCTTTCAATGAACCCAGAAGCATCAGTTAAACAAATCACTCCAGTACAAGCTTCATTCTGATCAGGCCCAAGGAATATGGTTTTCTGCCCATGTGGTCAGGCTATATGGAGAATAAGGCCATGCTTCTATGCTTCTCTACATTAGAGTCAAGATACATTCAGCTGGTTTCCATTTCTGGTCACCTAGCAAAGCTGTTTTTCCTTTGGGAGCTACACAATCATGGTTTCTGCTCAGTGCTCAACAGAAGTTTTAAAAATGTTAATCCTGCTCAGAGATGTTATTTACACCCTGGGAAGTTTTAACCCGAGATGTACTATACAGCAGCTTTCAGCTTCAGTCCTTTCCTATCCTTCCTTTCAGCTTCAGTCCTTTCCTATCCCACTGTAATTCTGCAGACTGGCTGAAGCCTGACGGAGCTGCGAGTTGGTTGTGAGACTCTGTGGCTTTACAAAGAATGAAACATAAACAGAGGTGCTGCTGCTTCCCTTCCACATACATCCCCATCTGCCAAGTTCTACCAGCTCTAGTTTTACTTTGCTAAAAAAAAAAGGAAGAACTTCATCCTCTGATTGTAAAATAAAACTAATAAAGCATTGGCAAAACAACTTGAAAATATGTAGTTTTTAAAAGGCTTTTCCTTCCATTAGATGACACACCTGCCATTTAGAATATGCTTTTCATGAAGCATATACAGATGAGCAGTCCACAGCATGTGACTGAAAACCCTCCTGCTCATCTTTGCATCTGCTGGTTCATAACAATACTGCATGCAAAAGGATAACAAGCATTGGAAAGTTTGGTTCAAACCTGAAGGGCTGTTAAAGAAAATGTTTGATTTCGGAAATATTTTTTGAATATTAAGAAATCCCAACAGTATTAACATATGAATGAAACATGGAAGGAGGAAAACCCCTTAACTTGGGGCCATTCAGAAATTCCATTTCAGAAATAATGGTTAAAGAACAAACCAATTTTCTTCCTCCATTTGCTAATCATTTAGATTGTGATTTGCATAATTTCCCCAATATTTCTTTGAATGTTTTTGTTTGCTATTTAAAAATGAAATATTATAATTTTAAGGTGGACTAATTTTCCATATCTTTGTCTAATTTTGTGTTTCTATTTCCAGTGTAGACACCTAATTATTATTATTATTATTATTATTTTCTGCCACTTGTATAAATGAAAATCTACTTTTCCAGAGAAAGTTAAGATACACAAATAAAATCAGTACTAGGAGGTATTCTTAAGAAAATAATAATTTACTAAATACTCATAAAGAATTAACATAATGGTATATAAAAGGCATCAAAGTTATCACAATAAAGGTGCTCTAAAGAACAGTCAAAAATGGGAATTAGGCAGTTATGTCTTCCTGGCCTTAAATATAAGCTGCAGTTTTGCAGTTTACATTTAATTTATATAAAATGCAGGTTTAAAAAGTGTTATTACAGAGACCTAAAGGAAAATCTCATCTTGCAGAGATCTCTGCTAATTTTAAGGGTTTCGACTCTTCTCCATTGCCTAGAACTTTTCCTGAAAACCTATGCTCCTGATCTCTGTTAAAATCATATAATACATTATCCATACTTAATTATTTTATGCTTATCATGTTACAGGGATGTAATTAGTGCTGTTCATTAACCTAATTTCTTGTGATTATAAATCTGAAATTAATTCTATTTTATTCATTTTGGACATGTACAACATAATTGTGATCCTGAACATTACTTTTAATCTGTTACTGTAATTCTTTTGAGATATTACCCTTATTTGTTCTGCATACAGATATGGAGAAGGAGAATTAATTTCTTAGTTGAGAAAAAATGAAGATGAAAAGGACTCATGATGGAAGTGTTAATGCCCAAGAACATACAGACACTTTGCCCTGGAAAAGTGGTGCTGCCATGCTCAACAAAAATTTTATTGCGTAGATGCATATGTTATAATAAGGTTTTCTACAGTGTCTCGTGGGGTGGCCAAGCTGATTTAAGACCTCTTCCATCAGAGATTCTCCTAGTTCCTTATGTCAATCTGAAAGTCCACAATGTTTCTAGGGTTACAAATCCTACAAGTGAATTTTAAAATAAATCAAGAATCTCATGGAAGAAAAGGAATGTAAAAAATAAAAGGCTTAAAGACCAAAACTGATAATGTTAGAGCTAGTATTTAAGAGTATTACATTTGCATTTGAATGAGTAATCAATAGTATGTATTATTTGACTTGATTTTAAAAAAATCTACTGGGTCTGATCCATAAAGTCTCCTTTCTTTGCTTCCAGAAGCAAAACAACAGTCCCGCTTTTCCAACAGAGAGAAGAAAAAGCAATTTCCCATACAGTGCCTTTAAAGAACTGGGAATACAGGAAATAAAAAGAAGGCATGTAGTTACTTTGTAGTAAACAGACAAAAAAAGTCATAGACAAAGGTTCGTAAGAGCTCTACTCTTATGAAAAAATGCAAAACAACAGTAAAAACACTAAAAGCATCTCAGGTTCTAGTAGCTAGAAAGAAATCTAAATTAGAAAAAAAAAGTAAGCAGTTTATCCTAACAGGTTCTCAAATGCAAGGCTTTGAGGATTCCTGAGTTACCAGAAGAATATATACATGTTCAAAATTTTTCATTGACCTCTTCTTTTTTGTGGACCAAATTTTTTTCAACTGTAAAATATATGTTTGTTTTTTTTTTCTAATTTCTGCATTCTTCAGGCTCTTGTTTTGTAAATACACAAAGGATCTAGCTAAGTGGAAACTCTATTCACCATTCTGCAGCGAGGTAGGGCACCTTTTGCTCTATTTACCTCCCTTCTTTTTGTTGTGTAAGGAAAATGTGTTTTGTTACATTCATGAATTGCAGATCAGTTTCTCATGAACTGGCAGGACTGATAGCAGTAGATACTCTTCTCAGCAGTCTAAAATTCCACTTCTTTTTCATTGTCTGTCTTTTATGTTTCCCCCTTATCTATTACTTTATCCTCAATTTATGGGCAAAGCTGCCTGAAGTACTAGATGGCAATTATATTCTGCAGTAGAATTCTGTAAATTGGTTTACTTTTCAAGCACTTATAAGCAAAATTGTTTTTGCTGAGAGAACATCAACTAAAGGAAGAAGAAATGTGTATATTATTTACATGATAGAATATACAGGCTCAAGATTAGAATGTGCCAATACTATTTACATTTGTTAGATACTGTTATTCATCTTTACTATTTAAAAATATTTTTAGCAGTCTTATTTTTTCAAAGCATAATTTTATAGCTAGTGCTTTTTTTCACTTAATCTAGTTGTCCTCTTCTTGTTTACTCTGTGTTTAATGATATTTTTTCTTCATTTTTATCTGAAATAAAATATGACAAACAGATTTTGAAAAATTCTCAATCTATGTTAGTAATCAGTAAATCTGAAAGAGGTTGTACAAAAGTGAGCATCTTGAGAAATCTCATTATTTACAAAACTACTGTGTGTTTCATCCTAAAGAACCAAGGAGTTCTTGCTTGGCAGTAATTGTCACTTTATGGGTCATGAAATAATAGAACCATGGAATGTTTTTGAAAAGGATCTCTACGGATCATCTAGTCCAGACACCCTGCCATGGGCCAGGACATCTCCCATCAGATGAGATTACTCAAAGCCCCATACAACCTGACCTTGAACACTTCCAGAAATTGAACATACACAACTCTTCCAGTCTTTGTTCACATTGTAAAGAGTGTCTTTTTTATATCCTCTTTCAACTTAAAACCCAGTCCAATTAGTACAGATCTTCACAAAAAGTGTCCCTCCATCTTTCTTGTAAGCCTCATTTTACATGCTGAAAGACTGCAATAAGATCTTCCCTTCTCAAGGCTGAACAAGCCCGGCTTCAACAACTCTCTTAGCCTTTCTTCATGGGAGAGGTGCTCCAGCCCTCTGCTCATCTGTGTGGCCTTCCTCTGGATGAGCTCTAACATGTCCATGTCTTTGCTGAACCCCAGACCTGGAGTCAGCACTCCAAGTGGTGTCTCACAAGAGCAGAGTGGCAGAATCCCATTCCTCACCCTGCTGCCCTGGCTGCTTTGGATGCAGCCTGGTTACAGCTGGCTTTCTGGGCTGCAAGAGCACATTGCTGGCTCATATGCAATCAGTATTCTGAAGTCCTTCACTGCAGGGATGCTCTCTATCCAATCTCCACCCAGTCTGTATTTGTGCTTAGGATTGCCCTGACACAGATGCAGGATCTTGCACTTGGGCTTGTAGGACTTCATGAGGTTCACGTAGGCTCATTTCTCGAGCCTGTCAAGGTCCCTCTGGTTGGCATTGCTTCCCTAAACCACATCAGCAGATAACACTGAGCTCCTCACCACTGAGCTCAGTGTTATCTGCAAACTTGGTGAGAGTGTACTCAAACCCACTGTCTATGTAACTGATGAAGATATTAAATACTATTGATTCCAGTATGGACCCTTGAAGGACACCACTCATTACTAGCTTCCACTTGTCTATTGAGCTGGTAACTGTGACTGAACTTCAGACGTGGTCATCCAGCAAAGCCCTTATCCATCTAAAAGTGCATTCATCAAACCCATATCTCTCCAAGAAGAATAATGGGTGGGGGGACATGCCAAAGGCCTTACAGAAGTCCAGATTGATGAACACATAGTTCTTCCCTCGTCCACTGATACAGTCACTCCATCATAAGAGGCCACTATCTTAGTCAGCTAATTGCCTCAAGATCCTGAGATGCATCTCATCAGGACACATGGACTTATGTATATTCAGGTTTCTCAGGTCCTGAAACTGATCTTCTAGAGGCAGAGAGATTGCTCCCTCATCCCCTCTCTCTTGAAGTGAAGGGATTTGAGAGGTGTCGAAGAGAGATTAAAACTGAAAATTGAAGGAGAAATAATTTTAAGTACCTCAAGTCTTCTTCATGCTTGCTGCCATCAGTTCCCCTGTCTTATTTATCAGAACAGGTATTTTTCTTTGAGTCTTCCTTTTCATGTCAACATACATATAGATATCCTTATTATTCTTTGCATTCCTTGCTTAATTCAGATCTAATTGAACCATATCTTTCCCGATCCCATCCCTACATATCTAGGTAACTTGCTATTTTATAATCAGGAAACTTGTCCATGGTTCCACTGCTTGTGCATTTCCTTCTTATACTGAATTTCATCAGGAGATCCTTACTCAGACACACTTATCTCCTGCCTTCTGTGCCTGATTTCTTAAAAAGGGAAATTGAAGGTTCTTGTTCTGTGAGAAAAATATTCTCTAAGCTCTGTTCAATCCTTTATCCCTGAGGGCAGTTTCCTGGGGGCCACATCCACTAACTCCTCAAACAGCTGAAAGTTTGCTGACACCACTCTTGACCTCTCTAATTAGTTCAGCTATATTCAGATATGTTTGTTACTCACAATACCTAAAGCAATCATAAGACATTACAAGAAAATATGCTTCTAGAAGTTTTGAACATCTTAAATAATAGCATACAATGAGAAGATTTTGCCAATAGCAGCAGCCAACTAAACTAACAGTATATACATGTTAGAAGAATTAATATTGGACATTCCAATTTAAAGTTAGAAAAAGTAATAGTACACCCTTTATTTTTAAAATCATTGAGTAGCTTAATATTTTCCTTTAATATCTGTGGCCCATCAAAATATTGTCCAATATTTACTAATTTATTTGGATAAAATGAAATGAGATGACTCAAAATGAACAATATTGCAGTTCTACAGTTTAAACTCCTCTTTTAAAATTTCCAGTATTTCCTCTAGATCAGGTGTTTTTGTGGTGTCTGCTGGATTTGACAGATAGTCTGAGTTGAAGAACTATCGTTCATGACATTGACAAACTCATCAAACTGAAAGACATTTTAAAAGTAAGCTGATTATTTTGGGATGATGGCCTCTACTATTTTTGCATTATGTGAAATTTTGCATTATGAGAAATTTCAAGAAATTTCTCTAAATTAGATACTGATAGTTTAATTCAAGTCTTGCAAAACTATACCAGATGTATTTTTCAGTGAAACAAAAAGAGAGATGAAGAGACAGAGAGATGAAGAGATAACTGATAGAATTATTATTTTCATTTTATTTGTGGCATATATTTATTTTGTCCTCTTAAATCAACTTCTCATGTGTCACCATTAATATAAATTTTATAAAGGCTGCAAACAAAATTATATAAACTGATAAGACCAATAAAAAGTTGAAGTACTAACATTTTATCATATTAAATGCAAAACAACCAGACATTTTTTAAGGTTGTAATGCCTTAAAACTCTGTGATAAATCTTGATAAGGTACCTGGAGTACTGACATGATGGTCAAACACTCTTAGGGCCCCAAAAACCTTCAAGAGATGCATCTAATTGCATCATCAATTATAGTGAGATTGTCAAAAACTTAAGACTGAATTCAGCGGCCCTGCTAATTTTCTTGAAATTATTTTAAATTCCTTTTTTTTTAAATGCATTATTTAGTTTTTTGATCTGTTTATTTTTTTTTTTCTCAAGAGCTACAGAAATGATTCCTTCACATACAGTTAGACTCAATGACCCTAAAGGTCTTTTTCAACCTAAGTAATTCTATGATTCTACAAATCTTGCTGATTTTAGTGCTTATCATTTTGAAATAAGTGAAAGTACTGTGTATCTCTGCTACAGATGGGGAACCAGTGTTTTTCTTACACCTAAAAAATATGAATGAGGAGTTAATTAAGAATTGCCTGAACTTTATCTGCAACTCTGAAGAGAGAGAGGTAAGTTTAGAAAAGAAACTAGGGAGCACCAAAAAATCATTATACTACGGCTACTTAGCTACCTGAAACAGGAAAAACACCTGCAACCAATCACATGCATAATGCAGACAAAATTGAAAGGATATAAAAAATAGAAAATGAAAAATTTCTCAGTATAAGAAAAGAATCTACTTCTTCTATTAGTCCCAGGAAAACAAAACAATAGACAGAAAAATATGCATGAACAGTTTCTATGAAATCATATTGACCAAAGTGCCCGGGAGAAGAATATGTAGAAAAGTTTCTCAGGTTTATCTTTGGGATGCTTTTACTTTAGGTTGTGTTCATTATTTTATGATATGTATTAGGTTCTCTAACTCTTGGCCTGGCTTTACAAAGCAGTTGTAATATATTATTTTAAAAGGCCATTAAAGGTTGCAGTTGCTTAATGGTAACACATTATTTCTGGAGCTTTACATTGGAAACAGATATCAAATGGTTTAACTGCTAGTAAAGTAAAATTAAATCATAATATTACATCAGAAGTTTTCATAGATGGATTTTACTTAGAATATAAATCAGATGTTTCATTCTCTTCCATTCTGTCAGAAACCTGAAAATCAAGGGAACAATATACACAAAGATGTAATTTGTAAATAATGATTTTGAACTGAAACAGTATTTTGGAGAGTTCTCTAAGGTTACTATATTGTTTCCGAAATAGGTTGGTGACTTTAATTTTATATTTACCTTCTGTAAATTTTATTTATCAAAAGATTAATTAAAGCACACTAAAGGTAATAAAGTGGGTTTCTGCTTTCTCCTTTACATCCATCCACCATTCTGTCACCTAGTCAGTCACTACTGGGAAGTGCTTTTGCATTTTTCACAGCCACTGGTCATATATATTGTACCAAATAACTTATTAACTTTGACAGACTTTTCCACCTCACTGCTCAGCATCTTTTCAAGATCATTAAAGACTAAATTAAGAATTATGGAGTCAAGTGCAAATCACTAAGGAATACTTCTGATAATCTTCCTCCCCTGTGAAATCCAACTATTTTTGCCTCTTGTTCTCTACCTCTTAATAAGGAATTTATTTATTCATTTTAGTCCCTTCTCCACAGTCATCTTCATCTCTTTAAGTCTGTTAGAAGATCTTGTTTAACACCTTTTCAAGGTCAAGCTGCATTTTATCAGCATTCTTGCACCAGTCTGGAGGTGTGCTGATTATTTCAGAGAACTGTACATTTGTAAAAACCATCATTCATTTGCAAAAGCCATATTGCTCTTTCCTAATTATTCATATTTATGAATCGTAATTGTTCATATTTATTCAGACCCACATTAATTTCATTTTTCAGGCAGTTTCAACTAATTAACATAGTGGATGCATTGAGCTACTGGTCAGTCCTTGGTTTCCCCTGCAGCTTTCTGAAATAATTGATGTCACATGTGTCAGTCTTCTGCTTCCACACTGTATTTGAGACAGAGATTTGAGATTTTTGTGTTTTATCTTTAAGTCTCCCTAGAGCCTAAAGAGAAATATCAGACTTGCAGATTTTTTGTTCTTGATTCTATTACTTCAATAACTTCTGCTGACAATTGAGAGTATCCCTTAATGAGTCTATAGCTAAAGAACATGATTCAGCTCAGAAATCTCTCTGAACTTACCCAAGTTAAGCAGGGATATAAACAAGTAATTTTTCTCCCCTGTTGTGGCCTCCTTTCCTCTGCATGCTCTTTTCATGCTTTGATTCATTTCTGTGTGCTACAGATTCCCTAGAAAGCTTTTCCTTCATCCGTCTTTCACATAAAATTACCCTTAAGCCTGAGGTTTTCTTTTGTTGAGACAAGACTTTTTTTTTTTTAATTATTTTTTTATTTTTTATGATTGTTGTTGGTTTGGGGGTATTTTATTTGGTTGTTGGTTTTTTTTTCAGTTACCCTTGTTGATTCATCTCCTCTTTAATAACAAAAAGTCTACAAAAGCGTAGTAGAACAAAACAGAAACAAATAATCTTGGAATCAAGGGGGAGTTTTACAGGAAATGTTCCCAATGTCTTAAACCGTAATTTTCCATTATATTAATACTATTTGTGCTTACTAATTTAGTCCCTGCAAAACTTGCAGCTGCTGCACTTCCCTCACCTTTGCTATACAGGGCACAAGTACAGAGATATAAATCATAGCATCTCTTATGTTTCCCTTGAAGAGTTAATAAATTAATTGATGCTGCAGAGCAAACACTTCTCTTTTTTACTCTTCCAGCTGTGTTTTTCTTCAATCACTGGTTTCAGATGAATAATCTTTCAGCTGAAGTTTCTGTGAAATTTCCAGGGAGTTTACAATTCCTAAAGGATGGCTGTAAGAACAATATCAGCTATACTATTACAATTATTTTCTCACTAACTTTAAAGGGAGGGCTTTGTTTGTTTGTTTGTTTGTTTGTTTGTTTGTTTTGGGGTTTTTTTGGGGTTTAGTTTGTTTTTTTTAGTTTTTTTTTGGTGTGTGTGGATTTCACTACTTGTTGCTGATTGCTTCAGGGCCCAGAGAGAGCTAAGCTACTTTGTGCTAGATGAACTCCTTGGCAGTTTCTTCTCTCTTAAAGAAAACTATGACTAAGACAGGGTGCTGCATTGACAAGCACAGCCTCTCTGCAGTTGCATGAAGCCACAGAACCCCACCAGAGAGATGCAAACTCTTTTAACAAATGGTTAAAACCACATCTGTATACTCTGGGCTATGATTGGAAGAATGATAATTTCATGTCACTCCATAGGCATTTCATGCAGACAATGCTTATCATTATTTCTTGATATTTGTTCACAAGGCCAGCTACTTTTGTAGGGGAACAACACCAAAGATTTTGATGGGAGGGGCTATAAAAATATAAATTAACTGAAGACGAAAGAAAGAATTTTTTTTTTCCTCTCATTATATTTCATTTTTCCTTCCCTTTTCTTTTGAAACATTGATACTGCCACCTGTGAATGCAAGAAACCCCAGAGAAGAGAGCATTAGCATTCAGATGGCATTCAGTAAAACCAATGACCCAAAATGTCAGCTGTGCTGTTCTTGTTCTTATGCTGTCCTGGAGGGAATCTGAATCAGATGGCTATGAGAACAGAACCACACCACTCAGTGACACACAGTTAAACTTATGTAATAAGGTAAAAAAGGTGAGTAATAAGTTCTATTCTAAGATTTCTGTTCCACAGCACTCAAGTAATTCTCACATAATTGAGGCCCTGCAGTGCAGGTCTGACAGGCACCACAGATCTGGGGCAGCATGACACTGGTCTAATTTCTCAACATGTGGCAGGTGGCCTGACCCCTAACACAGTGGTTTCACCTTGGGCTCAGTCTTCGCAGTGTCTGTGTTTGAGTTGCCCTTGTCTCCCCAGAATTGTCTTCACCATATAGTGTTTTCTAAAATAGATTTGATAAGCTGCTAATCATGTAGCCCAAAACAATTTCCTTGAGTTTTCTTATACTGAAGGCCTTTTAACATTTTTTGTCTTGATTTCTATGACACTTAGGTCTCTTGCTCCCCAAAATGTTAAAAGGGTGTGAATTTGGCAGCAGCAATTTAAAGTCAATCTGGCCTTTTTTGTTTTCTAGTGTCTATAGTGGATTGATACATTCAGTTAGGGCTGTGAAGATATAAACAAGATCTCATTTACTTGAGCTGTGCTTTCAGGTAAGCTTCATCCCATAAGACAGACTCAGTGAAACAACACTTGCTGGCTTTGAAGTGAGGAAGGACTTTTCTTCCCAGTCAGACTGACTGAGACTTTGGGCTTTTTTTTTATGTTCTTCTGTGGTACTGGGCAGTGGCTGTTGCTCAAGCCAATGAAAGGCTATGTTTCTCTAAATGATTTCTGCTGGAGCGTAAGCCAAGGGTGTGCTCTTGCTTTCCCTCCTCCTAACAGGGCTTCTGGAAGCCTCTCGTTTGAGGCATGATAGTCTGCACAGCTGAGACTAGAGGAAGAACTGGTATCCTTTCACATTTTTGAAAAATGTTATGCTTAAAGGATTCCTAAGAGCCAGAGGAAATGGTGCAGAAAGTGGCTAGAAACCTGGGGCAGGAAAGCTTGGCTTATTTTTTGGGGAAACCTAATAATCTCTAGGTATTCTTATTTGCTTTCCCAAGCTGAAATAATTAATTGGAAAATAAATGGCTTTTGCAGATGTGACAGCTCCTCCTGATGGTAAAATATGGCAAATAACCCTGGTAAAAATCAATATGGGCAAGCTATTAAACCTCACACTATATTTCTTATTTTAATATTTTTTTTATTATTATTGAAGCCTTCTCCCTTGCCCATACTGTCACTTAAAATATCATTGTAATGCAGGAGATATATGGTTTTTCTATACTATTGATTGTGCTCTGCATGAGTATAAATGGTGTCACCAGATGGAAGGCAGATCAATAGGTCAGAACTCACTGATGATATAAAAATTCTTCCAGGTTTCAAAATAAATACATCAATTCTTTCAAATATGGTTGTAAAAAACTGCCTTTTCTCTTTACAAGTTGTCTTTAAGAACTAGAAAACAGTTACTTACCTTGCAGTCTATTCTGCTATGGCAGTTTTATTGTCTTCTTTCTGGTATGTGCTAGAAAGGGTATATATTTTCAGCATGGAAAGGTTTAAGATATGAAAACACTAAGCCCTGAATAGCCCTTCATCAAAAAGAAAATCTCACATCCAAGGTCTTTTAAGGGAAACAAAACACTGAGGTGCCATTGGAGCAAATGGATGCATGCAAGTAAGAGATGAAATAGATATTTAAAAAAAGACACATAACTCTTCTACCTAGTCCAGTAGTGAAAACTGTCTCTAACTCAAGTTTGGCATCTTGCCTTTTATTTGCACTTAGTAGCAAAATCATCCCAAAACTTTAGATGAACAGCGTTAGATGCAGGACTGCGTATCATAACTCTGTGATCAAGAAAGCCAATGTAATGATAAATATTAAGGGTTGGCTTCAGACATAAGGTCAGCTCACCTATAGAGCATTATTTTTAGATTTTGCCCAGAAAGGATTATTATGGTACAATAAGCCTTCTCCAATGATTTAAAAATCTCTTTGTTCAGTATTCCAACTTTCTGTTTGTTATGAGAGAGACTAGACCAGCACAAGGTGACAAGGGCAGAACATTTCAATCCCACATTATTCTAGAGGACTGTTGCCAAGCCATTATACGGGGCTATTCATCAGCAAATTAAAAAAAAAATCTTTTGAGCTAATGGACATGCATCAGTAATACAGCGATGCAAAATAAATTACAAAAAAGTAAGAATAATAAGTGATAATAAGTAAGAATGGCCAATGCTATTTTAACTAAATGAAGAGCCGGATTAACAAATCTATTTCCTTTTTTTTAACCACTACTCTGCTCCCAGCTCAGCTGTTCTGTGCTTGATAATTGCAAAGAAGAGAAAACAGATCAAAAAACTCAAGCTTATGGCTATGTTACTGAAAAATATGAGATACAGAACTCAAAAATAATTACTTAGTATTTAATCAAAACCATTAATTTAATATTAAAGTGTGGTGATGTTGGCCCCAATTGTACCCAGATTGTAATTTGAACGCCAGCAATGGTCTGTCACCTCAGCTTTGCTTCAAAATTCCAGCAAGGTCTTCATCTCCCTGAAAAAAACAAACACTAGGCAAATCCATATTTGGGTGAATTGTCACAGGCCTTTCTTTTAAAACAGTAAATAATCAATCAGACCAAGTATCTGTAAGTTTCCAGAAAGGTAACTTGCTTTTGTTGAATGCTGCATACATTATAATCTTGATAATTTCATCAGAATGGGTTATTTTTACAGGCAAGTATTCTTCTGCCTCTAGATAAATGCCTGTTTACTGAAAATAACAATCAGAACGCAGCAAACATGGATTTTAAAAATTGAAGTGGTTGAAGTAAACCACTTCATGATCTGAATAAATATTCATTTGAGGAGCACCGTTTACTTTAATGGCTTTTTGTGTTTCATTAAATGACCAAAAGGACCTCAAGCTTTTTCTGATGTACTTCAGAATCAAGTATTCACTTGATTCGCAAAAAGTGGCATCATAAAATAATTGCGAGTGACTTGTAAGTGAAGAGCAGCAAGGCTGGTGAAGTGTCTAGAGAACAAGTCCTATGAGAGTGGCAGAGGGAACTAGGGTTGTTTAGCCTGAGGAAAAGAAGGCTCAGAGGGGACCTTTTTGCTCTCTCCAGCTACTTGAAAGGTAGATGTCAGTCTCCTTTCCCATAAACAAGTGACCATAAAAAAGAAAGCAGCCTTAGGTTGTACCAGAGAAGGTTTAATCTGGATATTAGAGAAAAAATTCTCCACCAAAAGAGCTGTCAAACATTGGAACAGGCTGACCATGGAAGTGGTGGAGTCACTATTCCTGGAAGTATTTAAAATATGTGTAGATGTGGTGCTTGGGGAAACGGTTTCATCGTGGCCTTGGCAGTGCTGGGTTAACAGTTGTACTCAATAACCTTAAAGGCCTTTTCCAACCTAAACAATTCTAAAGATTTCAGTTCTCTTGGATTGAACTATCCAGCATCACTTATCATGCTTCCAGCTGAATTAATAGCTTTTGTTTACAGACCTTGGTGGAGACAACTCTAAACAAATATTGAGATTTTTGTTTTGTCTTGCTTTTTTGTTTCTTCCAGCTGCAGTCAGTTGGTAGTACATATTCAACAATAAAAATTGTTAGACAGCCATTAGGAATGAGTGGCATGCAGCAATTTTACAGGTAGTCAGACAAGAATAACAGCTATAACCATTATATACCTTCAAACAGCCTTAGAAGTATAGTACTGTAATTATGGAAGCTTTCTTAGTGATTCCAGAAGTCTACTCAGTGTTATAATAAAGGGAGTTTATTTTTATCCTGGTTTCCTAAAAAGAAAAGTTTTATGCAATCATGTTGTCCATGGCCATTTATCTGTCAGTCTGTCAGTCTACCCAACAACTTTCAAACAAGGTATCCAATTTCAACCAAATTTGAAAGAACAGCTGAGGACTCAAAGCTTTTAAGTTACCACAAGCTTCATGAAAATAAACTATTGCACAGAACTGGAAGGTTCATATTAGTGGTCCCTTGAGTGAAAGATCACAGTTTCAGTACAAGAAGTCTGTCTAACAACTGGCCCATTAGCATCTTCATTCAAATCCTCTGTAATGCCTGTTTATTGCACTTGCTGGCCACATCAAGTTATTTCAGTGAGGTAAAGAGAATATAGAGCCATATCAAGCCACAAAAACTCCCCTTTTCTAAAAAAAAAAAAAAAAAAGGAAATAACCTGCTTCCCTGATTTTGTTCTTCTTGATTCTAACAAAGAATTAAGAATTTCTGTCAGTCAATAGTTCTAGCATGTCGTTTATATCAGCATATTCTCTATTTTTTAAAAAGTAAATTAGCTTTTTTTTTTTCCATGCTGAAACCTGATCTACAACTATAACTCATGGAATTATCTTTTCTTTTGCTGCCGATTAATTTCGATGCAATTATGATACAATACGGGCTGTTGTGATCTGAGATCATCACAGAAATAGAGGAGTTCAGAAATCAGAGAAATGGTTGGGGGACAGTTATTAATGAACTGTAATGCTAACCATAGTCTGATAATACTGTGTTTGATATTTGACACTGTGAAATAATCCAGAAAGCAGAATCTAGAAAAACTGGCTTGATACAAGCACCTTTGACATTTTTTTCTGAAGCGTCAGTTTATAAACCTTGCTGCTCTGAAATTCTCTCCAGGATTCAACTGCAGAAGTACTCACTAAATGTGTAAGCATCAAACTCCCTTCCCCTTTCAACTTAAAACTTTCTCCTGGTGCTATTTTGTGGCAATGAGTTCTTTCAGTGAATGACACACAGTAGTACCAGATTAGCTTCCCTTTTTTGTCTCCTAAAAGAAATGGCAAAGGGATTTACTGGTTTCTGCCATTTTTTTTCCCCTCTGGAATTCATTGGGGTTTTTATACCAAAAGGCATTTTTATTCTTCTCTAAGATATATATTTCATAAAATCTTATTTTTGGCTTTTTCACTGCTTCTGCTGATTCACAGTGACTCTTACTAAGCCTGATCCTTATGTGCTGTTTCCCTTTCTAATTAAGATGACCAGAACTGAACACTGTACTGCAGCTGAGCTGTGTAACTGGTACCGAGGTCCTTTCCCTACACAGCTGTGCCTGAGTAATTGTATGTACCCCACAGTGTCCACAAGCAATTCATCTTAACCCTTGCATTGCTTTGTGCTTGATGTTTTCACATGAACATTACTGCATAATATCTTGTGTTTACATAGCTGCCCTAAAAACTTTTAGAATGTATTCTGCTGCTGAAGGCCCAAACCCTTTTCAATCATGTGAGAATTTACTTTTTTTTTCTGATTCTACTCTGTTCTACATCATTAATTACTGCACTGAGTTCTTCTAGTGTTGGTTTGGAAATTTGTGCCTTCCCACAGACAGAAGATACTACAAACGTCAAACATTTCTTTTTTTCCACACTGGAATTTGTGTACATAGTTATTTGATAATTAGTGCTAATTATGTAAATTAGTTATCAGAAAATGACATTAAATCAACTTCACATATAAGGGTGAGGCTGATAGGTGTGAGATGAAACTGGATTACTCTGCAGCTGTATCCAGGCCTTCACAGAAACAGAGAAAGGTAAGGTATTGGAATGGACCTAAAAGATCATCAAGTTCCAACCCCCTGACATGGGAAGGGACACCTCCCAGTAGACCAGGTGGTTTGAGGCTTTATCCAGCCTGGCTTTGAACACTGCCAGGATTGGTGCATCCACAGCCTTCCTGGGAAACCTCTTCCAATGTCTCACCACTCCCACAGTAAAGAATTTCTTCCTAATATTTAACCCAAATTTCCCCTTTCAGTTTGTACCCATTCTCCCTTTAGTGCTGTCACTAAAGTTACTGAAGGAGAGTACCTCTCCAGCTTCCCTGGAGGCTCCCTTCTGATACTGGAATTTTGCTATGAGGTCTCCCCACAAGCTCCTCCAGGCCGAACAGCCACAACTTTCTCAACCTAGGGAAGATGCTCTAATCCACTTATTGACTTCATGACCCTCATCTGGACTTGCTCCAAGAGTTCCATGTCCTCCTCATGTTTGGGACACCAGAACTGGATGCAGTACTACAGGGTGGGGTCTCACAGAGTGGAGTAGAAGGGCAGAATCACCTCCCTTGACCTGTAGGCCAAGCTCCTTTGGATGCATCCTGGGATTCCATTGACTTTCTGGGCTGTGAGCGGACACTCCTGGCTCAGGTTGAGTTTTTCATTAACTGTCATCCCTAAGGCCTCCTCCATAGGGCTGTTCTCAATCATTTCTCCTTCCAGCCTGCAGGTATTTCTGGGATTGCCACGATCCATGTGTAAGACCTTGCACATGGCTTTGTTTTTTGCCTTCACTGCCATTGCAAGTCTCCAGAAGTTATGTTTCTATCCTGCAATGAGGCATGGCAGGCAGAAGAAATTAACCCAGTACTTTACTCGCTGCTTGTACCAACAGAGAGTCATAGATCTTGTCTTTGTAGCCTTTACTCCTGTTCAGATGCACCTTGATGGGAGCAATGGAATTACCCTGGAGATCCTGCTCCGGCATGCTTGGACTCATGACCTTGTAATTTGCTTTGAAGTACAAGGATGTGGTGTGAGCTCCTCTTTCTCCTACTGTGCTTAATCACAATTCAATTATTTGAGTTTATATTGATAAAACTTGAGCTAAGTTTCCATAGCAACCATAATGATCAGAACATTGTAATGTAGTATACAAACACTGTTCGTTTTGGAAACTTAAAATGAAGCCAAGTAAAGAGCATAGAATCAGTGGCTTACATTCACTAATTTAGAATTGGATGCATCTTGCTGACCTTTACTTCAGCACCAAGTATTCGTGGATCTTTAGACTACCTTTTCCTCTCATGGGAAAAGACAGGACCTTTCAAAGAATGATTAATTTCTCTCTAAAGTAGCTTAGATCTGATATATGAAGTTAAGCAACATCCAGCCTCAAAAATTTTTCATCTTACTGATAAATATCCCCATTTTTCACACTGCTGCATACTTTGACTTCTAAATGATAATGCTAGCAGACATCTACTTCCTTGAAATTGGACTTCTGTTCTATGATCCACAGCTAACGGCATGCAAACAAATATTCCTTTTTCCCATCTGTTAAATTATTACAAGGGAAAAAGGAGGGTAATTGCTATATTTGAGGGCAGAGGAACACAGGATCCCAGTAGGATCCTATATGAGAATAATCATCCCAAATGTTAAGTGATTATATGAACATAGCTTATATAAATATTAAAATTTAGGTTAGACCTTCATTAGCTCTTGCCATCTCAGTTTTCCATGCTGGTGGCTTAGACTGGAGGAAGTTGTCATAGCCACAGTGTCTTTATTTAATATTAGGATGCAAGCTTTTTTCTTAGTTGCCCTTTTCAATTCTGTTAAAACAAAACTACATTTACAGTTTATTTTAGCTTAAAGACAGCCAAAAAAATTACATTCATCATTTTATGTGCAATTGCTCATCTTTTTGTGTCAATTGAGATTCCTCCCATATTGCTCTTCTCTCTCCATGCACTCTTTGTACATATTTCTGAATTTATGACCATTTATCAAAAAACAAATTCTGTTTACTCATAGATTTTCTAGTCTCAATCTTATACTGTACTCTTTAGAGGCTTTTATTTGCTTTAAGAAACCTCATCTTTAAAGAGCACCTAGGACTTTCTTCAAAATGCCTGTGGATGTTCAAGTTGAAAACTTGTGAATAAAGATGCAACTAATGACAAACTTACACCTTTCTCTGTATTTTCTACCTTAGTTATAACAAGTAAAAAGTCAGTCTGAATTTTCAACTTTGAAAAGTTAGAAAGGCTTTGCTAAAAGTGTTTAGCGCTTCATTTCTGAAAGAAACTATAAAACCAAGAATGTTTCAGGATTCTTAGGACAGAACCTGCGAGTTCTGAGATGTTAGCTAGTGTCACCAGTTTGGACATTATGCTTCATAGACATATATGCTCAGAAATTACATGATTTATCAAAGAAAAGAAATTAAAATGTGGAAACTAAAAGATTGACATAGTTCATCACAAAACTTGATAGTAATAAATGGAGAATTGAGAAGACATGAAACAATAATTAAAGGGATTAGAACAGATGAATTATGAAAATTTTGGAGAAATTTCTATTTCAGTTGTCTAATACTTTTGAAAACTTAAAGACAATAGGTTTGAAAAGCCTATTGACAATAGTGGAAAAGAACGGGATGGTTAATTGGCAACAGCAACAAGGCTTGACTCCAACAAGGCACATAGTTGATTTAGGTAATTCTAAAACATCCTGATTAGGAAATATTAACATCTGGACACCATTTACTTGTAGGAGAGTACGAAATACACACAAAAAAATCATAAATAAAACAAAATATCTTGAAATTCTACCTCTCTTGCAAGTAATCCCCACTGAAAATTATGCCAGTTGAATGCTGTCTTATGTTCACTTTAATGAAATGAAACTAGCATACTCTGTAAAGTTATACCGTGCCAGTTTACATTATAGACTTCCATGCAGAAGAATGTTTTTGATATAGTCCTTGTTAATTCTGCTGATAGAATGTCTTTTCCCTGTATTTTTTTTTAAGACTGGTAAATGAGATAACATTTAGGAATGGATGTGGGGGAAGAAGACAAAACTGTATTTTACAGTTTGTTCTTTGAGGCAGCCAAAGAACACTTGAAAAAACAGATTTACAGACATATATATTTAGTTTTCCAGCAGAAGAAGAAGAATTGGCACATCAGTCCTGGAAGAGTGTCTGACATAATTTCTTCCTTTGAAAAGATGACATAAATATGTTCCTTAAAAAAAAAAGCTAAGCAAAAAAATAAGCAATGGCAATCCATTCATCCATTAAAAGTCAAATGAAGCCAACCAAAATATGATAAGCACAGCTGAACATTTTCTCTAGCTCTAAGGACTGATATGTGGGTATTTTGCAACTGTATTCCAAGCAAAAAAAAAAAAAAATAAAATGGAATGATTCAGAATTCGTATCTTACTTTCTTATATGATTTACAATTTATTTCATTATAAAAAGACTTCTTATGACAAAAGCCTAGAAACATGAGGGAGAGTTGAAGCAGGTTGATCACTACTATGAATGATTGCATTCTGGTTCAGAATGCACTGAAAATATATGCACGTCCCTTGGTCATGGAGTTAGGAAAGCATTTGTAAGTATTTTAGCTTTTGCATATGGTGGGAGTAGCACAATTGAGTAAGTTTTGCTTCTTTATTTGATGCAGTTCCAGTGAAATCCTGTTAAAATATACCAGATAAATAGGAACATCAACTATTTTCTAAGCTTCTCATGATAAATCTTAAGTAAATGTGTAGGGGTGAAAAAGTAAATGTAAAAGAATAGGTGAAAATAAACGTTTTCGCATATTAGCTGAATCTCTATAATAGCCTTCTCCAGCATATGCAGCAAAGGCATCAATCAATATTTGACAGAATTGTCTGTATATTGTGTGCATTGTTTATATTGTGTATTTGTGCACATTCTACTGGATGTGTTCTGTGATGATAAATCCAATTATATTTAAACTTTTAGTACAGGGGGGATGGGAGAAGAAAAAAAACCATGCAGGTTGTATTTGAGTAGTCTTTCTTTGAAGCACAGCTAACCACAGAAAAACATGCACATTTTTAGGCAGAATTAGTTTGCTTGGATTGAAATTAAATAATTGCTCAGAGAAATAATTACACCTTATTTCTGAACTTAATTAACTGGTAGTGTGTTATCCAGATCACCATGAGACTGAATGATACTGTTGAAAATTGAATGTATTCATTTCCTATGCAAGCAATCATAAATGACTCTGTGAAAAAGGTACTTAGTGTCAGCACTGAAAGCTATGGTATTATTTTTAAGTAAAAATATTTCTTATTTCAGAAATCATGTCATGTCCCTGCCCCTGATGTTTCAACCCTGAGAACAGATTATTGCATTTTATCTTCACCTGTTCACAAAATGTTTTGTTGTTTTGACATCTGGCTCTGGAGAAGGACAGCCATGCTCCACTAACCTCAGGCTAGACATCGACTACATTAGTCCTGCTTATGTCTAACTGTGCTATTTACAGTATAGTCTACTACAAAGTAGTCAGATTAAAATTAGCCAAGTTGCCTTTGGCCATTATGCTGGAAAAGCACACATGAAAATCTAATTTACCTTGGTATTTTCTTCCATTAATGGGCAAGTAAGACAAAATTTTTTATAGGTGTTTGCCTAGATTGTACTTTTGAGGACTGAAACTTTTACACATTTTAGAATTTGTAAGCTTGTATTTTCAATACACTTCCATAAGACTAGTTCTTGTTTGCTTTAACTTCATCTTCAGATTCATGATTAAGCTACTTTAATGAGTTTTTCCTGTCTGAAATGCCTTTTTTGGTTCTGTCACATGTCTTCTCTGGTTACGCAGACCAGCTTGACTTTTGGGAGAATATTTAGCAGACTATCAAGAGAGAAATGTTTCAAAATGTTTCTTCTTAATTGTTCCTTTAGGCAGAAGAGGGGGAGACTGCACGGAATATGAAATATTAGAGTTCATCTTCAAATCCATGGATATGTGTAGACAACTGTAAAATTGACCAGTGCTTCCAAGGAGCCTTCCTGAAAGTCAGGCATCAATGCAAATGTCCTGAGAGAACTTCCCTTGCATCTACTACTAGCTGTTCAGACCAGACCAAAAGGCAACCCGACTTTTTTTGGGCAGAGGTCTGTAGAGGATGCCTGGTAAGGAATATAAAACCAGAGCAATCTTAAAGTGATGCTGAACAAAATGTCCAGATATCTGAACACATCATGTGATGGGTGATCAACTGGCTCACAGGTCTGCACAAAGGGTTACAGTGAGTGGGGTGACATCAGACTGATGAACTGTCACTACTGGGGTTCTGCAGGGCCCTATCCTTGTCCCTGTGCTCTTCAACATCTTTATAAACACCTTGGATGCAGGACTGGAAAGGATACTAAGTAAGTTGGCAGATATACAAATCTGGGAGCAGCTGTTGACTCCCTCCAAGGAAGGGAGGCTGTGCAGAGAGACTTCAACAAATGAGAGGGCTGAGCAATCACCAGCCAGATGAAGTTCATTAAGGGAAAGTGGGATTCCACACCTGTGACAAGGCAACACTGGATATATGGACAGACTGACTGAGGGTCCTCGTTGGTGGCAAGTTGAACATGAGTCATCAGTGCCCTGGCAGAGCCAAGAGTGTCCTGAGGGCATCAGGCACAGCATCATCAGGCAGGCAAGGGAGGGATTGTCCCATTCTGCTCTGTGCTGGGGCAGCCTCACCTCAAGTTCTGGGGACAGTTTTGGGTGCCACAATATAAAAAGGATATTAAGTTGTTAGAGAACATCCAGAGGAGGGCAGCAATGATGATGAAGGGTCTGGAGGGGAAACTGTATGAAGAGCAGATGAGGTCACTTGGTCTGTTCAGCCTGGAGGAGAAGGGAAGACTTCATTGTAGTTACAACTTCCTCATGACGGGAAGTGGAGGGACAGGCACTGATCTCCCCTCTGTGGTTACTAGTGGAGGACCCAAGGGAATGGCCTGAAGTTATGTCAGGAGAAGTTTAGGTTGGATATTAAGAAAAAGTTCTTCAACCAGAGAGTGGCTGGGCACTGGAACAGGCTTCCCAGGGAAGTAGTCAAAACACAAATCCTGACAGAATTTGACAAGGTTTTGGACGGTACAGTTGGGCACATGGTGTGTCTCTTGGGGAGGGTCCTGTGCAGGGCCAGGAGTTGGACTCAATGGTCCTTATGGGTGCCTTCCAACTCACTTTATTCTATGATTCTCTGACTCTCCAGTGTATTACTGCAGACCAAACAGTCTGAAACTCAGTGAAGCAGATGAAGGTTTTCAAAGTTACTCTGTGAAGTCTGAAAAGTTTTCATTGTTTGTTGCTTTCAAACTGCAAAGTACCAGAACAGAACTAGAAGACTGTTTTTTATGTACAATTTTAAGTTATTTTCCTGTTCACCTGTTCTCAGTTTTCTAGGGGCTGATGCAGTGTTAATCCAATTTTTACCTACAACAGTGCATTCATCTGAAACAGCCTCAAGTCCGTATCTGTTCTGGGCTTTTAATCACGTATTTCCTATAGTCAGACTAGAAGTGTGTTGGGTAGCTGCGTGGAAGGTTGTGGTATCATGGGACCCAGAAGGGGTGATGAAAAGGTAACAGTACTGGGACTGTCTGGACATTCTCCACTAAGCAAACAAAGGTGTCTGGATGTCCTTGATTCACCTAAGAGTAGAAGCAGATTCACCACATTACTTATGGTCAGAATAACAGTTCTGTTTTGCTGTGCTGCCCAGGGGTAGTAACCAAGCACCAAGACCGCTAGCTGCTCCACCTGTATTGCTCCAACTCATTCTTGACTGCTGGGTTTTTTTCACTTTTTCTCTCTCAGGTTTTTTCCTTTTTACTACTCTTTCTTATCAAATTCACAATATTCCCCTAATTACTTTTCATATCATGTTCTGGTACTCTAATCTGGTACTTCTGCTACTGTTTTGGAGGTGTTCTAAGCCATGTGCTACTGCTGATATGATTTTCTCAGTACCTTGGGCCTTACAAGATTCTCTTTCCCAAAGGTCCTTTTCACCTCCTGTTAAGTTTGCCTGTTTCTTGTGATTTATTAAAAAATATGGATATTGATCTAGTACCGATATCCAACTGTGATGGACAAAAACTCTCTAACAGTTTAAAGTTAAAAAGTGTATGTTTACTGTGATGCTGGGCAGCGTATGGGATAGCTCCCAAATACACACGCAATTTACAGGTGATTACAGAGTCCTTTCATCTACACAAGCATTGAATACCCAAAATACAAATACATATTCATAACTTTGGTACATTCCATGCCCCGCTTCATATCGTAATTAGCTCAAAAGCTATTAAGCATGTGTAGTTTGTCCTTTGAAATGGGTTGGTGGTCCCTTTCATGGGGAGGGGTCCCAAAATGAGGAAGTAAATGAAGTCTTCCTCGTTCTGACCTTTCTACCTTTTCAATGCAAATGTGACAAACGAACCTTTGGTAGAACTCCAATTCCTGTCTTCAATGGGTTTCAGAGCAGAGGAGGCCTACAATTGTCATATGTTCCTAAAAGCTGTTTATCAGTTTCTATATTCTTCATTATAAACCAAGCGAACCAAACATTGTGTTGACAAGCAATCAATTATTACTTAACTAATAGCTCTTAACTTCATCAAAGCCTACCCATTTATTTTAATTAACTCCAATGAAGCTTATCTCTAACTAAAATCTTAGCTTCTCTGAAATCTCCAAATTCTTTAAAGTTTATGTCTCACTTGCATACTTTGAGCCATCAGTGAAATCCAGCCCTCCCCTCATGGTACTTCTGTTAGTATTGTTAGATTCCCATAAATCCATCTCATCAAGTCCAGGAGTTTCTCTTGTCCAGTAGTTTCCCATGCCCATTCAAGTAGGTAGGTCAAGACTCAGTCAACCATCACCTTGCAGTCCCAGGAAAGTGGGGATAGCTTGAATGACAAAAAAAATCAGCAGAAGAGGATATCTCTTCAATAAACACACACAGAAAAACAAAATGAGTTTCAGAAAAATTGCTTAAGGATGTTAATATCTGTTTTAACAAGCATGGCAATTCATTTTAGACCCCTGTCTTGTTTAGAAGGAAGAATCTAATTTGTACGATGCTCACAAGAACAGTCGCTACTGACAGAACAAACAGCCAAAGGAGGAATGATGCAGGTGTCCTTGCTTACTGAAAGGAAAGGATAAAAGCGATGTGCTCCATTTGCCTTATTCATGATGCATCACTGCCTTCACAAATAATAGCCTATGTGATTTAGTAATTAAATATCTCTACTACTTCCCACCTTATGTAATCACATTTGGTGTTAGGACTATAGCTCTCAAGAAGACCTTCTAACCCTTCAAATATACCCAGCTGCGAATTACAGCCATCCATTTAACAAATATCTAATCTAGAAGGGACCATACTGACACACCCTGAATCACAAAGCACTTCAGTGCCTTAGAAATTAAGATCTTTAGTGTAAAAGATCACAAAAATAGAAGGAGGGCAGGAACAATCAAGTGTATCAGCAATCCCCATGTCAATAGAATGGCAGATAACTTTTTTTAGGTGAATGTGCTCTGATGAGCCCAAAAAACAGATGACACATAGTGATACAGAGGAAGTTAAAAATGGCTTGGGTAACACAACAGCAAAAAAAACCACCTCATCAGAATGATGAGTTTTTCCATCAATTTTGCATCCATGTAGTTGAGTATATAGAGGTGGTTCAACCATGGAAAATTATAGTATGTACCTGAAAGAGCAGAACTAAAATGATGTGAGGATTTTTAACTTGTAATTTCTTTCCTTTTAAATTTACTGTATGATCATTTTACTTTTTTAGATTTTAGGTTTTCTTAAAACTTATGAAATTTGACATGTTGAAAGGTATTAGACTGATAAAACCTCTGTAAGGGTATATTTATAAAGGTAAACATTATTTTAGAAATTCTATTTTTGTAGGGAAGCTTTAAATATTGCTAGCATTTTTTGACAATATATTTGTATTTTCAAAAGAAATTCAGTACTTTGTCATTTGCAGTGCTTTCACAGATGATATGCAATATAGACACTAGCAAAATTATAAAAGTAATATATATTACTTTTTCCTAAACTTTTCTGACCTCTTCCTAAAGACAATTTTTACTGTAAGTAACAATTATGTTGTAATTTTGCTTACAGTTATATTTGTTTCAGTATGTCAAGCATGTAGGGGAGAATAGTAAATGGTAACATATGAAGAACAAGAGAAGGAGATAACTTTCTTAGTACTTTCTGTTTGAATTTGATTTCAATGATGCTTTCATGCACATGTCAATTCAGGTTTATAAAGCAGTTGTTTTGCTGTAGGTTTTATAATTTAAATGCAAAAATCATCTATAAATTGTTAATAAATAAATTGCTATAAGTAATTAAATATAACTTATTGGTTTCCATAATGTTTTTTGAAATTGTGAAAAATCTTTACAAATATTTATCTCTATCAGATATTTTTCTTACCAAGAGAAATATGATTCCTCTAGGGGATTGTTAGGATCAGGAAATTTTCAATACTTTAAAGCCATGCAGTTTATTAATCTTTTTGCATTACACAGATAATGAATCTTAACCATAAGGAACAGGATCATGGTATATTAATGTATAATGGTAATCTCTGCTGTGTATCATTTAAGGTTTGTTCAAGTGGATCTTTGGGCTTTTCAAATGCTATCTCGGCATATCTCAGTTTAATTGTACATTTCACTTACTCTGAAGAGTTTTCAGTTAAATATATTTTACGTGGAAAATTATTCAGCTTCCAGTTTTTTCATATAAATAACCTGCAATTGCTGTTACCATTGTATATGTTTATTTCACAAATATTTACTTAGACATGGGACCAGCTGAGGAGTATCTGTTACTTGAGTTTGTACTGCAGTTTTTTTGTGTTTCATAATAAGTTTCCAGTTCTTCATTTGCTATTTAAGTTGAAAAGTTTTAAAATAACTCATTTAAGAATGACAGAATTTATAATGGAAAATATTATGATATTTTACATAATTACTTGCAGGGTTACTTAGTTGTTATCACTTTCACTTGAAATGTAGATGTATCAGTTGATTTTAGAATGGGAAAAATTAAATGCTTGGATTCTGTGAGTTCCTAAGTTATGTCCAGGTCTCCAACCACAGGGCTCTTTTCCAAAATATCTTTGGAAGTGAAATAAGGAGCATTCCATTGTACGGAGTTCCTCTCTGCCCAAAAGGTGGGCTGAAATAACTGCAGTCCCAATGGTTAAATTTCCAAAGAAAAAACCTGAAGAATATGCTAAAGATGTCTTAATTATGAATCTGAAGGTCACACACATTGCTTCTGATGTTGCTTTAGAAACATGCCAAGGCAACCCATCTTGTACAATCAATTTCTTCCAAATATTTAATAATGAAAACATGCGAAAGTCACCAAACCTTACATTCACAAATGTCTGTGCTCTCTATATCATAATACTTATCTTGCAGCCATGACAAAGTTTCTTGTGGAGGAAGAGTCATGCTTTAAGCATGATGCTCTGAGAACAGTGACACCAGAATGCTGATAAGAGGTTGTTTATTCATAGTCATACTGGAAACTGGTAGTGCTGACTGGCAGTTGTAGAAAGCAGTGAGAAATGTTCACAAGGGCCAGAAACTGGATAGTGAAGATTTCCTGCACCTTATTACTGTATCAAAGGTTAGCTTGTGACTCCCAGCACATGCAGTACAAACATTTAGTTTCCAGAGGACTGTTTAGCTTTATCCATCTTTTGAGATATGCTTTTCAAAAACTTTATGTCTTTTATGTTTTAGGAACATCTACAGCGATATATAAGGAATGCTTATGTAAATATAGTTAATAGAGATAATGAGACATGACTTCCTTTTTTTGAGAAATGAGATTTATGCAGAAAAAAAAAGAAAACTATAAAGTCCAAAAACCTCAAAAGATTCAAGGAAAGATTCAGTCAGTATCAATATTTGTATTTTTCTAAAAAGGAGGCTTAGACTTTGTGAATTATGAAGACTAAGCAGGAATGAATTTGAAATTTCATTTACCTTTTTTTTCTTTTTATTACCAATATTTACTTTTAATGAATAGTTTACTAACAAAATTTAAGCATAAGATATTACCGTAAAAAGAAATACTGGGCAATTATACCTTGATAAAACATCTGTTCTCCCTGTTCAGATGAGGCAGTTTCATTTCAGTAATAGAATTGGCCAGCTCTGAATGGTTTTGTTTAGGACATAAACAACCCAGACATCTCCATGACAAGATTAATGTTTTTGGCAGGTTTGATCAAATTTTCAACACAAATAGAAAGAATGTGAAAATAGTGCAACTTGTTCTTTCTAAATCCTTTTCATTCAAATCACTGACATTTTGAAGAAGCAGACCTGGAAATGCAAGAGATGTCAGAGATCTCAGAACTGTCCTTTAGCAAAACAAATAAGAAATTAACTCATTACAGTCACTGTATATGGTCCATGTTACTGTATGTGCTCTGTTCTTGATGCTTTCAGGATGGCTCTACAGACTTCTGTAACTATGGAACCCTATTCATAACAATCTACAGAGCATCTCCTAATCTTCAAGGTATTAATATCAATTAAGTTTGATATAATTTAATTTATCCTCTGATAATTGTCTATGGCATCATATTAGCAAGATCTGTCTTACTGCAAACAA
>WBNO01005571.1:0-10758 GCA_013400575.1 Peucedramus taeniatus | reverse complement strand
TTCACTTGTTAAATGTCACCCATACAGATCCCTGGCACCTTTGCTTGGACAGGAGATCTGGAAGGAATTGTATGTAAAACTCACAGTTAAGAGTTTGTTTGTTTTTTGTTTATTCTTCACACTTCCATATTCCCTGCAATATGGAGCAATTTCTGTCACAGGGAATGAATTTCTGATAGGATCAAACAAGGAAAGATGTACCTAAACCCAGAGATTTTTGCTGTATTTCTAAGTCTACAAATGGTGACTAAGAAAAACAAAGCAGTAAACTTAGAATCACTCTGTGTGGAATCCATTTCTCCTATGGAAAATATTTATTTGTTTTGTTTATTTTGTTGTTTTTTTTTTTTTTTTTTTTTTTTTTTTTTTTTTTTTTTTTTTTTTTTAGAAAGAAAAACCCATCCAGATTTTGAGATTCTCTTTAGGGACCTTTTTGGTCTTAGTTCTTTTTAGACCAAACTGTTGCTTCCCAGTTCCTATTTTGCCTTCAATAACAGCAGTTTTCTTACAATATATCAGTACTGGCATGTCTTTGATTGGATTTTCTGTGTGTGAGTGTGTGAGACTGCTTTAAAGAGGGGATTACTGTGAAGTTTTTATTTAGAAAAAAATTGGAAATTGAGTCTGAATTTATTTCTAAATATCATTAAACCATTGAGGATTTGCCTTGATTTGGGTAAGTGCCTGTAGAAACATTTGATGACATTTAAGCAATATACTCTGATATGGCACTTTAAAATTACTTAATTTATTTTAAATAAATGTGCAATATCCCCATAGCTTTTCAAAGGTGCTGTCACACCATTGCTGTGTTTGAAAACCTGTCTGGTCACCAAGTCTGCCTGCCACTGAATCCACTTCAGCCATGGTTATTTGTTTCCTTTGAAGCTCTTATTTCACTATTTCAAAGGAATAATGAAAAAGAAAATACTACAGTAAGTAATACATTTATTAATCCATAGGCTCAAAAATACTGTCTGAATTTGGATTTAAAGCTTTTTCAACCACAATTGATTAAGGCTATAATAGGATAAGACTGAAAACAGAAGAAAGCAAGAAACTTTATGATATTATACTACTGATATTATTCAGGTGCTAAATCCAGACACTTTTCTTGCTTATTCATTAATCATGATTAATCATAAAAAAAGTAAAATAGGGAGTATGAGTGTCTAGATGTTTATAACCTCTCCAAGGGATTTTTAAATTCAGTCTTATTCAAGTGTTGAGTCAAGTCTAGATGATTTTGTTCTGGTGCCCTCACTGTTCATGAAATTGTTGTGGGTCACCTGGCTGGGACTTTGTCTGTGGGGAGCTCAACAGCTCACTGGAGAGAGTTTGTTGCTTGGTCCTTTCAGGGAAGCACAGATAATTCATTATTGCCACCTGAGCTGTGATTAATTTCTGCTGGCTTTCAGGAATGCTAAATACTGGCCCTAGCTAATGGATCAAAATATAATAATGAAATTATTTTAGCAGTCACTCTAGGAATGCTTCTACAAAGCCCTGGAGGAAAATCTGTGTGTCTGTGGTAAAAAATTCAGTCCAGAGCTTTTCTGAGCTTCCCAACCTCCTGGATCCACAGAGGGACACAAATGGGGGCTGTGTTTACTTCATGTGTGCTGACCTTATTAACATTCAGAATGAGCAAATGACAAACCCATGCTTAAATTAAGATTGATGGAATTTCCTGTCCCTGTTCCAGCCATTTAGGTGTCCACTGATCAGCACTTTGGAGAGGCTCAGAAAGCTCAGCAGGGCACTCATCAATGGGAAGGAATGCAAGAGAATACCTTGAGAATTCCTTGGAGCTGCCAAGGAATACAAGAGAAGAGGAGTCAAACACAAAATGACAGAAGTGCAGTCAGATCCTTCATGCCAGAATCCCTGCATTTGGAGGGTCCTGTGTTGGTTTATCTTGGATTAAAGGATCTTCATAATGCACCAAGTCCTGGTGTATTTGAAGGCCTGTGTGAGTTAATGTGGGTTTGGCTCTGCTTACAGTACAATGTTAGAAATTCAACAACACTCTGTTCATTTATGGAGGCTGATTTTAACCTCAAGCCTTCAGACCTTCCATGGTTCAGTGTTGCATTAATTTGAACTCAATGATCTGTTTTCAGCCTTAATCATTCTCTGACAACCTGGTAACCAGAGGCATAAAAGAGTCTTTATGTTCTGTTTTTCTTTCCTTCCAGACAGAGTGGAAAATCCACCCACTATTATTTCCCCCAAGACAAATTGTCTTCTAAATATTTGAAATGTTCCATTCCCACTGTCTGTGTTTCTTTGTGTCACTCAGCATGGATGGACTTGAGCTCCTGCAAGGGAGATCCCAGGGAGAAGTTATCAGTGCACTTTTAATTAGGCAGACTGCTAATTAGAAGCAGTCATGGATAGAAGTTGCACCCTGGTAATGGATTACATCAATTAGAATGAAAGTGAAGCTATTTGTTTTCAACCACCATGTCTTAAAATTATTTTTAACAGTCACTAATCTTCTACTTATATCATGCACTGCATGTGTGCATCATCCAACATTTATTAATAAAATGAACACTTCAAACAATGGAGAGAAGCTCCATGAGGATCTGGTAGAAGGAAATTTAAAAATTAGGAATACTTTAAAACCAAGAATTCAATGAAGGCTCAACTCACCAGTCTGAAGGCATCCAACACCCAGTGACTTCGGTGAAGGTTTCCAGAGAGGCAGGAATGTTGTGCCAGGCTAATGAGGATGTGGAAGAAAGCAGGAGTGTTTTATCCATGAACCATTTCACAGAATCACAGAATGGTTTGGGTTGGAAGGGACCTTAAAGATTGTCCAGCTCCAGCCTCACTGAGTTGTTGTTCCACTGTTCCACTACTTATTGGTTGGTTTTCTGCAAATGTTTCCATGTGTAGGGATGATAAAAGTCCATCTCAGAATTTTCCATCCTTGCAAAAAAAAAAAGCTGCTATCAACACTTACAGCCATAAAAATGTGCAAGTGTTTCAGTTGGATTTGAACTGGGAATAATGTAAAATCACAGGTGCCTGAACTATGGATCACAAGGTAGAAAGATCGTGTGTAGCAGAAGAAACTTTCAGACTGTCATTCTCATTTAAGAAAGTGACACATATTTTGCACAAAGAACAGAAAATCTGTACATATTCTGTGAAACTCTTTGGTTTGTTTTGGTTTTCTTTTTCTTTGGGGATCACAGAGGGAGAGAAAGATTATATCATGTTCTTTTGTTGCAACACTGAAAGTTCCTCCTTCTATTGCAATTTTTTTTTCTTAATTGTTACTGGATACCAACTTCCAGTGCTGATGATCAGTTTCATTAAAAATGTCTTTTAGAACAGGTTTTTATTGGGTATTCTGTTCTGCTGCTGCAAGTTATAAATGTGTCTACATTCCTAGTTCTGCCAGGCAATTATTATATATATTTTGTTCATTTGCCTTTGAGGTCTAAGGAAAGATTTCTGGCAACTTCCCTGAGCTTTTTCAAGTTTTACAAGGATAGGAGATGTGGATGCTAACAGACAGTAATCTTTTTTTTTTTTTTTAGCTATTGATACTCTCCATTGAATTACTATAATTTCTTCAGTGCAAATTATGGATTTGTTCCTCTGAAGAAAAATTGCTGGAATGCTTGAATAGTGGAGTGAAGAGCTAGATTTTGTGTATATATATGGATAGAAAGCGAAGGTAAAGAAACCTGAATATTGCCATTCTAATATTCACAATTCAAAGTTACTGACATTATTCAAAAGTAAAGGGTACAAAACTCCATTCCAACTGAAGTAATCTTGTCATTTCATTCTTGATTTAGGAAATCCAGTGTCCAGAAGTGTCACTCTTTTGTGACAATACAAAAAAGACCCTACTTGCAGTAGACAAGTGCTAAATGAGACTTGAAATACTTTGACAGCATATTACTGGGATTTTTCTGTCATTCAACAGAGGGGAAAAAAGCATTAAAGCAAATTTCATCCTTTTAGCCAAAAGGAAATTACAAACCACATTATTCATCCTGCAATTTCTCAGCCTGTAGAATGAGCACATCCAGCAGGACCACAGGAGTTTTTCACACAGTCAGGTGAGCATTTATTTAGTGATTGTTTCCTTCAATTAGAAATTCATTGTGCTGGGCACTGCAGAAGGACACAACAAAAAGGTGTTCTATTCTCTTAAGAATCTCATCATGTTGACCAGACTCAAGGTGGAGTTTCACTCCCTCTCTACTCTTTACCCCCTGATTTTTGCAATTTCTGCCAGTTCCCTGCAGATTCTTTCCATTCCTGGTTAAAGATGAAGAAAGAATTTGTGCTTATCAAAACACAGAGTTTATTTCTGTCCAGTTGGCCTAAATAATTTTCTCTACATTTAGAGTGTAAATAAGTGTAATTCATCAGACCAGGGGAAATAGAGTCCACAGTCACCAGGTAACTTATTCCTTGCTGGTGACCCTCTCTAATAAAGAACTGTGGACTTATTTTTGTTTGTTTTTCTTAATGCCTCATTTGTACTTTTCTCATTCCAGATTTCCTTTTTTTCTGGTTATGTGCATATAGAAAAATGAATTCTTCTTCCTCCAGCAAATGAAGCTGAGAAGTCTTAAAAATCATTTCAGCCATTCTCTAAATTTCACGTTTTCTGCAGTCTTTCTTTTGAGTCATGGTTTCCAGACCTGTGACCATTATTATTGTCCTCAGCTGTATTTTCTCCAGTTATTCCAGAGCTGTTCAGCTGTGGATTTGTGCTGCTGAGTGGAGAAGAGCTGCTTCATGGGCACTCAGAATTTATACTCATCTTTATATTTCCAGCATGGTGTGTGTGTGTCTGCCTTTCCATGACCACAACATTATTGTCTCCTGGTTGGACTGGGAATGATTCGTTTCAGCTTGGACTGACAATAAACCCACAGAGCTATCAAGAAAGAAAAAAGGAAAAGAAGCCCAAGGAAACCTGTATAAATCTGTTCCATGTCCTAATTTTTCCTTGTATCCAATTTTTGAGCAAGGACACATTGTAATGGGGTCATATAAATACTCCCATTACCCAAAGATCCCTTCCTTAAAAACTGGCTTCGGTCAGCTGCTCCCATTCTGCACTCATGATGACAACTGTTTCTAAGTATCTTTGAACAAGAATCAAGGATTGTTTTCTCATGTTCATTGTTTTATTTCACTGACTGGTGTCACTTGGATGTGCTCATGTTCCACTATTGGCTCCTGGTTTGTTGGGTTTGGTTTTTTTTTGCTAAGGGGATGAACAGGAGTACTAGGAATCCAACTGTGTTGGAGTAATTTTGTGATATTCTTAATATTGTGCCAAGGCCAAGAAACACCTTCAAGACAGTTACTTTAATCTTCCAAAGAAGCATTTGGGGACTGTTATAATTTCTGTGGAGAAGAGAGCAAATGTTTCAATTTTTATCCACCTAATTGGCTGGTGGGCAACATGAGTGACTGGCACTGAGATCTGGTGTCCTTTCATTCCCACAGAATCACAGAATCATTAAAGCTGGAAAAAACCTCCAAGATTGCCAAGTCCAAGCTTATTAAAAGCTGTTGACATTGAAGAAAACTTCTAAGAACTTTGGATGCCTTGTTGTGATCTCTTATAGTAAATGTTATATTCACATTTATAAGAATTTCCCACCACTCCTGGATTATGTGAGAATTTCTGTAGCTTCAAAAAGTAGCTGTATTCCTCCCAGAAGATATTGTTTCCATTTCTTAAAAAAAATGTCTTCAAAAGGAAAAAAACCCAGCTATTTCTCTCCCAATCTTCCCAGCTAATTGCCACATGTGTATAGGTTCTGAGTCCAGAATCTCTCTCCAGTGTTGCTGTTAGAACAGTAAATACCTCAGCAGTGTCATTATGCACTGATTTTCTAATAGCTTTCTGCTAAACATTGGCAATGTAAAACTAGAAAATTACCATTAATCATTCTTAAAGTGCTAAGAATACATTAATAAATTAGTTCTGTTTGATTTTTAGAGGTTGTATTTACTCCTAGGATATCAAACAGGCAAAGAAGTGTCAAACTGGGGAACAAGAGCCAGTTCTATTTAATCCTAGGTTGCTTGCATGATTATTGTAATGGCAATTTCTCATTTTAACAGCCTTCTTCCACCCCTGTCAGTGTCCTTTGGCTCTTACAGCTTAGGCTTTAGATCTGTGCTTGCATGGTGTTTTTAAATTCCGAAATTAATGACAGAAAATAAAAGAGAGTAAGACACACCTAAATTGCACATTTTGCAGATATCTTGGGCTTGGCATTGTCTATAATTTCAGTGTTTTGGCTTACTTGAGAAATATGATTTAATATTCTAATTGTCATTCTGATTGAGGCCTAAATAGAGATAAGGATCAGGAATTCATGTCTGCCCTGCTTCTGCTTTTTTTTTTTTTTACCCAGATGGAGGAATGGTGAAGTCCCAAATTCTGGTTCATCCCAATCAGATTTTACTCCAGTTCTGCTGCCAGAAGTCAGTGTTGAATTCTGCAGCCCACTTGCCAGGCCATGTGCAGTCCAGTGGTGGTTAAGGACTGGGAAGAGCTTTACTCCACTTTCATTCTTGCTGGTAGGAATTACAGAGTGCTCCTGAATCCCTCCCTCACCGGAGCAGCAGCAGTGTGTGAATAACAATGTTTCTGACCCAGAAGGGTCAGGAATTTGTTACCACAGTCTGTGCAGAATTACAGAGCCCTCCTGAGAAAATGTTCACTCCAAAGAGTTTGACAAGGCACTGTGGACGAAACTATTTCTAGACATTCAAAGACATGATAAAATGTGCATTGATTTAACTGGCAATTGTCTAGAATAGAAATGTCACAGTACAATAGTCCCAATTTAATGTACTTTTACATGTGCAGTACAGAGAGAACACTGCAGCCTGTGATAGATAGAACAATTTCATGCCATACCAGGAGTGCCTGACTCATTGGTCTGAGCAGCTCCTTTGCATCAATCCCTGTGCTTGTTTAATGTGAACAGTGCAATTGAGAGGGTGCCCTGTTAACTGGAATCCCACTGCTCTTCCTTTAATGCCTCGTCCTTGCCAGGGCAAAAATATCTGACCTGACAGAGAAGGAAAAGTGCAGTTCCAGTGTTCAGGGTGGGCACAGAGGTTGTGCCCTGGTCCCCACGCTGACACACGCTGGGAGGGGAAATGCTTGATCTGGGCAGCTGCTTTGGATGTTTTTATGGTTCCTAAACTGTCATCCAAAATGAATGTGGATCCTGTCACACCCTCTTCTTCTGCAAAACCAGGAATGGGGCCAGCCCCTTCCTGTTTTACATACAACTGACAGCAGCTCCCAGAGATGATGCCTCACCCATGGAGATCCCTGGGTGGTGTGATTTGAGGAGAAGGCTCAGAATGCATTTCTGAAGCATTTTCTGCTGTGTAACCACCTAGAGACAGCAAAAGCTGCAAGTGCAACTGTCTCACCTCTCATTTAAAAGAATAGCTTGTGTGCATGTTTGATAATTTAATAAAAATTAATTAATTTTTTTTTTTTTAAATGAGCCAAGAGCAAACCAGGACATGTCTGTCACCACTCCCAGTTTCTTGCTTTCTTTGTTCCTGCTCTGACTTTCCTCATTTGCTACCAGATCCTATTGGAAGAGGAGACACATTTCTCCTCCTTACAGTAAATGTCAGAAGGGTGCTATGTGGAAGAGCAAATAGGTCAGATCCCTGGCAGTTTGACTGCTAATCAATACAGTCAGAGTTTGGAGGAGTTTAATGAGTATTCTGTATTATTTTGTATGCACATGTTCAGTATGAGTTTCAAAATCTTTCTTTCTTCCACCTGGAAGCTGGTAAAGTACAGGTCACCAGTGCTTTAATACTGATTTTATCACAATTTGAAAAGTGATTCTGATGAATGATTTCATCATTGCTGTCATCATTAAACATAAGAAGCTTGCTGTAGATAAATTTTATTGAAGGATTTGGTATTTGAAAGAAGATCAGAGCTGGCTGGACACATAACCCATAATTAGAGATAAGTTCCAATACAATTTATGGGAAGGGGCAAGGCTTTATCAGCTCAAGGAAATTAATTTATCAAAAAATGCTCCTGGTCAGAGTAGGTGAGGTAGGATTCATCTTTCATGTTCTGGAGTCTTTTTCTTGCATTGTTTCCCTTTGTAACTGAGACAGAAATCTTAAGAAAATAAGAAACAGTATTCAACATCACATTCCAAATTTATCAAAGCCAAAACATCAAGCTAGGCGTGGAGTTTAATTTGATGACTGAATTTATAAATTTGTTTTAAAACAGCAAAACTTCGTGTTTCAGGCTTTCTGGTGATTGATTTTCCACATCTGTAATTTCTTGTTTCCATTCAGAAAGAATAAATTTTTTGTGCATATCCTGATCCTTCCTCATCTCTTTTATCAGCTGGAAAAGAAGATCTCTGCTCGAAACTGAAACCCATTATGTTAATACTTTCTGAATTCCCTCTTTCTTTTCTCTTCCTTGTGCATAGGGATGTGGTCTAACATTTGTCTAATAGCTGCACTGTGCAGTAAGATGGAAGATGTCATGGGCTCATGGATAATTCAGGCTGGAGAGGCCTCAGGGGGTCCTGTCCAACCTTGTGCTCACAGCATTGGGGTCTCACCAGGCTGCTCAGGGTTGGGAAACCTGTGAGCATGGAGGTGGCACCACGTCCCTGGGCAGCCCCTTCCACTGGGACACTGTCTCCATGGGGAAAAAGCACATTCTTTGTCACTGGCACACACCCCAGCCATGCTCACAGCAAAGAGAGCATCAAATCATTATCATCATTATTAATGACTTCCACCTTAGTGAGTGGCAAGCAACAGCATGAAGGCTGCCAGCAATGGAAATCTGAAATACCTGAGAAATTACTGAGTAATATCAGGGTAAACCCAAGGGAAAACATAATACAGGTGACAGCTCATGGTGTTTCTGGAAAGAGAATTAAATCACATTCTTCAAATCTTAGCCCACTGAACTGCTACTAAGGGAAAAAGATCCATGCTGCTATGATCAGTGTAAGGTGAAAATGAGAAACATAAATACAGAAAAAACAGCAGGTGTGAGAAGTGAAATCATGCAAGATGAAGACAGAGGGAGAAGAAAAGAGGAAAATCTCATTAGTAACTCATTTGGTTTTAGATAATTACGATGAAGTTGGAGCAGGCTTGGAGCAACTTGTTCTAGTGGAAGGTGTCCCTGCCCATGGCAGGGGGTGGAACAGGATGGGCTTTAAGGTCTCTACTAATCCAAACCATTCTGGGATTAGACAATTCTGTGAAATAAAAGAAATATAATTGATCTCCCATTCAAAAAAATGCTATTTCTAAGTGCAGCTCTGGTTTTGTTTTGAAAATATGCAGCAAGTTAGAATTGCCTGGAATGGTTCTCAAAGGTCCTGCTGCTCTGATGGTTTATTAAAGATTACAGGGAAGGAAAAAAGTTTTTATTCAACTTCAGGGGATACCTGTGCTGATCCTGCTCTTATCTAATGCACCATTACATGGCTTCCTGTGTCAGATTTTCTTTTCTGCAGAAAGAAAGGAGTGGGAGCATAATTTAGTCCAAAACCTCCAAGTCTCCCTTCAGACTTCAGGGTAAATTTATTTTTAGTACTTGTTATGATAAAGAAAAATGCAGTAATGCTTCATTTACCAGCAATAATGCATAAAATTGTAAATATATAAAATATCAAATGTGAAGCATAAATGGATGCATGTGAATAAACTTGGTATAGAGAAATAACAGTGAATTAGGAGTACAAACAGGGCTCAAAATGTGCAAGTTTTGTCTCTTACATTGGACCCTCTTAGCAGGGCATTGGACAGAAGATTTGGTTAAAACTGAACTTTTGGTTTTTGCTGAAGTGTCTCTGAGGAAGTCCCCAATACTGAAGTGTCCAAAGAGGGTCCTAGAAGGGCTGCAACAGGAATTCACCCATATAAATCTGTTTTCTGGTTGGTCTCCATGCAAAATAAAAGCTAGCACAGAGGTGGCAAAGGCTGAGTGATCCAAATTTTCCTAATGCAGAGTGAATCCATCAGTGAACTCCTTCAGAGAGCTTCCACAGGGCTGTGGGGACAAAAATGTGGCAAGAGGGGTTCAGCTGGTGAGAAACAGCTCTGCCAGTACGTGAGGTAGGCTCTAGACCAGTATTAGTGCTCACAAAAGTGCTCTTGAAATCACATAATTAATAATTATATGGAAATATCAGCTTTAGAGGGAGTTCAGCAAGCAGGTATTATGACAAAAATTAGGAAAAGAATAAGAGAACAAGAGAGAAGTTATCATTGTACCACTGTGTAAAACCACAGGGGAATAAAAGAGGTAAAAATAATGAATGTAGAACAGGAACAAATATGACTTCAAGAATAAAATTTAATCTATTTCATTCTGCAAATGCATACATTAAATAAACTGAGATTTTTCTGCTTGGGAAAGCTATAAAGGAAACTATGGAGAAGACATTAACAAAGTCTCAAACAGAAAATGAACAGGGACCCATCTCTCAGTGTTTCTTGGAATATAAGAAATAGAAATCTTGCAGTGAAACCACAGCACATGAGCTCTAGAACCAATAAAAAGGAAATAACCTGTGAATATATTTTGGATTTCCTTGTTATAGATGCCCTGTATACCAACAGTGTACTGAGGGAAATATAGCAGTTAGAGAAATTTATTGGAGGAGGGTTCACTGCAGATTATTTAACACAATGGCTACATACTTAGCTATTATTATTATTATTATT
>WBNO01005567.1:7182-19883 GCA_013400575.1 Peucedramus taeniatus | reverse complement strand
ATAAATATTTTAGTATATTTCCATGGCTATTTGATTCATTCTGCTTATTATCTTTCAATGTATGCTGGATTTTTTATATCTTTTTCTTAGGTAATCAAAATGTTGTTGGTGACATCTGACATAGATACAGAGAATCATATAGCTGAATTTTGTAGTGTACATAAGTGGTCAGTCTAAGTCTACCATTTTTCTCATAAAGTGAACTAGGGGTCTGAAGAATTAAATCATGCATTGTCACTTTATTGTCAAATGATGCATTATCACTTTATTTTTGGAATTAGGATGCTAACCTGACAGGTACTACAAATCTACAACTCTGTGTCTGAAAAGATCCTGGGTTCAGCTCAACAGACTTCAGATATTAAACCAAAGCACTTGAAGGCATTCATGACCTAAAGGCATTCATGACCTAAAAAAGGAGGTCATGAAGGCATTCATGACCTAAAAAAGGAGGTCATGAAAGTACATTCCAAGATTATTTTATGAGAATAATTCATAGGGAATTCACCTTAATTCACATAGTTAATAGGGAGAAATACACTGCTCCAAACTAATACTCAGAAGATGCAAAATTAGATTCCTTCCATGAATCATCTTCATGATAAACCTCTTGATTTACTAAAGGGATTATTTTGATTGATGCCTAAATTCTTAAGAACACAATAGTAGGTTTATTGTGAATATTCCAACAGTTGCCTTAAACTCCTTCTAAAATGAAGCAAAAACATTTCTAGGAATGGGGCATCCACAACCTCAGCTGTCCCAGTGCTTCACTACCCTCTGAGTAAAGAATTTCTTCCTACATCTGATCTATACCTGCCCTCTTTCAGTTTGCACCATTGTCCCTTGTCCTGTCACATCCACCCATATATAGAATCCCTCTTCCTCCTTTTTTTTTAAGTTCCCTTCAGGTCCTGGAAAGCTGCAGCCTTCAGGTCTCCATGAGGTCTTTTCTTCTCCATGTTGACCAACCCAAGCTCTCTCATCCTGTTGGTTTCTACAGTCAGCCTGTGCCAAAGTTTGTCCACTCTCACTGTAACAAAATAGAACTTTTCGTATACTGGAGTAGAATTTCCTATGAAAATTAGAATACCTATTTTAAGTATGTGGCTCTTATACTATTACTAGGTACTGACCAGTGACAAGAGTCTGTCTCCAATACCATTCCATTCCATTCCATGAGGTATTTATAAACAGGGCTCAGACTCTCTTATTTACTTGAAGGGAGGTAGCAACTGATGACTGATTAGGAGAAATGTTTTACTCTTCAGTCAGGGGACATGATTGTAGCAATAAGTGTGCAGTTTCCTGTGTGAGAAAAGCACTAACAAAAGCGGGTAGGAATAGAAGTTCTTATAACACTTCTATAACACTATAACTAAAAGTTGTCTTATCACACCATTCTTTAAAGATATGCTTTGGAGTTTTTATGCTGAAAACTGTCTTTGTACTTTTACAATGGTAGTAAAGAACATGTTTCATCTCACATTCAAACTCAGGTTTTAAATGTTTCAGGGAAACAAATGAAAAGAAAAAACCTAAACCGAAACAACGCAGAAAGAAACAACCTAAAACCCTCTACAGGTCAAAGATCTAAATCAATTATATATGGTACTAATTAAAAACAAGTAAAAGTAAAACCATGTATTGTGGACATTATTAACTCATGTTTACTCTTTTCCCTTCTTTCTTCTTATCTGAATTGCATACTTGCAAAGCCTGAGCTGGACCTTTCTCTGAAAATTTCATTAGAAAGCAAAACCATATTTTGATTCCACTCTTAATAAAAGAAGTATGAAGTATTAAGATCACGAAATTCCACAAAACCCCACAAAAACCCCAAAACAACAACAAAACCAGACAGGACAGAACCGTAATGAAAAGGAACCTGTTAGAAGGATCGTAAATTCCTGTATTGTAAAATGGGATTCTCACAATTGCAAGAATGAATTTTGCTATTCTCTGTTTATGGTGATTTTTCTGCATTTCATCTTTGGTTGCTTTCATAATGTCTAGAAAATAAATTTGTGAGCTTTTGTTTTTGCTACTTTTTTATAGATGTCATAATTAGGTTTTTAGTAATAAATTCAACACATGATATATAATTATAGACATAAATTTTTGTCTCTGATTTAAACTGCTGAATTCTCTCACTGTTGCACTGTTACAGGTAAAATGTGTTTTGACTTATTTCCAAGAAGTAATCAAATGTTTATTGTGAATGTTTTAAGCTGAGGGCTTTTGATCTCCTAAAGGTCTTTGATGATTATGAAAGAATTTGTCACCATGGAGTTTGCGCTAACTCTCCAACTGTGTATCTGCAATTCCAGATAAAGTTATTAGACTGTCTTTGTTACACTCCTGTTCTTATTCCATGCTGTCATGGTTTCAATTTTATTTAATTTGTTTTGGTCAGTGTCCTAATAATAGCTGCTTGTAGTTTTAAATATCAAAAGCTGAAGCAACATACAACTCAAAAGACTAATTACAGAAGGACTTGCTTGTAACCGGAATAAATTCAGTTGAGAGAGAGTCCTATTCACAGAACAACTTATGCTTGTGTTTGTACTGATGCTTATTCAAGAGGGCACTTCACTGCCAAGAGCACAAAGTACATGAACTCTGCTTGCACTGTGGCGCTGTTGGTTCCATTTTATAGCCATTGCAAGATGCCTTGATGAAGAAGTCATGCTGTCCTGGTTTTTCAAGTGTAACATTTGAATTGCTAAGCTGACCACCAACAGCTGTACTTTCTGCATGGATGGTTAGCACAGGAGGATATAAAACTGCTGGCAAATCCAATTGACTCTTGGAAAGCACAAAGTATCATGGGGCATTTTTAATGTGAACCTTGCTACTTTTTTGTCTACATTAACATAATCCACCTAAATCAGTTGTTACTAAAATTTAAACGACTAAAATTAATTATGCTGGCTCAAAAGGTTTCTGCTCCTACCATCTGTAACTTAATTGAGTGTGTTATTACGTTAACTTTAGTTAGTAAGCCAGTACCTTGAGATTTCTGTCACAAGCCAATAGCCATAAACTGGATCACCTACTGTGTCAATGTTATATGGCATTCATTAATCACATCCTTATACAACACTTGCAAAATTACTGATATGTTAGAAAGTTTAAGAGGTTAAAACTATAACAAGGAAATCCTAGAGCTTTGCTTTGTGGATTGTTAATTTTGGGGTTTTTTTTGTGGGGGAGGATTTGGATGGGCTGGAGTTTGATGTTGTATTTTTTTTTCCCTGTCTACTGTTTACCTGTCTCTCATTTCTCTCCTTACCTTTGGATAAACAGACATTAAAAAATCATATTTAGCATCTGGCATAAAGATGAATTTTTTAAGGAAAGAATGCATTCCCTAAATCAAAGATTAAAGTCTTGTGTGAGTCCTCCTGAAACACAAGTTCTCTCCTGTAATCGTACAATCATAACATAATATTTTTGTCTAATTTCTGAGATTTAAAGGATGACTTAAAAGAATTTCTCATTTACCTGCAGCCACCTTTCTTCCTTAGAAGCCTGGTTCAGATTTTATTCTGACTTCATTTCTGGTCAGAGCTATAACTAAAAATTAACTGGTTTTATTCATTTATGCCATGTAAGTACCATATATTTTACAAATAGATACAACTCTTACAAACATATATTTTTGTTGACTGCAAATAATCCTAAAATTTACCAGGGAAGACAAAGAATATCATACTGCCCAATGTTTTGTTGTTTTTTTTTTCCCTCTTTCCCCACTTTTTTTTCAGTTATTCTTGCCTTGAGACAGCAGAGCTTCTATTCACCAGTTACAGGTTCTACTTATGTGTCCAAATAATTTTTGCTTTTTTTTTCAGTATTCCTCAATCTGAAAACCACACTTCTGTAAAATCCTAAATTTCAATAAATATTAAAACATGGTCAATATTTAAAAGAGGGAAAAGGTTTTTTCAGTAGACACTGAGGAGATATAGGCCGCAAAATCACAAGAGTTTTCAAATATGAAGGGTCATATAACAAGCAATAGCAAACACAAACATTGTGTGGAAATCTGGAAGCTCAAAGAAACTAAATTTTCTAATTTCTTATTTCCATTGTGATATCTGTGCATCTGAGTAAACTAACTAAAAAAACCCTGTAATAACTGATATTTAAACTCTGTGTTGGAATTCTTCCAATTCTTGATTTCTACTAGTGCATGCCAGATCTAGATGTATGCAGCATCCATATAAATCATCTCCTATCAACAAATTTTCATAAAAAAATAAAAGGAACTGCCCTTAATGAACATTGTTTTGTTAATAGGGAATGACTCAACAAGCTTTGGATGAGCTTTTAAAAATGTAGGAGGGAACTCAACATGTCTTGTTAATTTGAGGTATATTGTATGTACCATTGAACCTATTATTCATCATCATCATACAGATGATATTCCCAGACGTGAGTCATTGTAATTAAATACAGCAACAACAAAAATATGCACATTATATCCTATCTGTATATTCACACTTGGCTCTTTTGTACAGTTTGTCAAAGAATCACTTTGACACTTAAGTGGACATGTAGCTATGTAACATTTTTTATATGGTAATAGGATGTTATTTTAAAGCCATGTTATTATCCCTGTCTTTATCCTTCAGCAAAAGAATCAGATATAAGAGAACAGAATATAATAAAGTGTTTAATGACAGAATAAAGTTACATAAGAGGTGAAATAAATTAAGTGTGTTACAGTATACCTCTATTAGGACTATGAGAAAAATCAGACAAACTTCTTACTCAGGAACCTTGTATTCTCTCTTAGAGAATGATCATAGTGAGATTATCATTGTTAAACCTTTTATCACTGGAAGTGATAAAGCTTTGTTGCATGATGGAATACAATTCAATGGAAAATTACTGGATAACTGAAAGCAAGTATTCTGCTTCATAACAAGATATTAACAGGCCCAGAGTGCATATTTTCCTGGTATGAAACCACAGTCTTTCTCATGGAAAATTAAGCATGGTGATCTACCACTGATGAGAAAATACTTTCCTGACAATATTCTTACTCTGGATTCTCTCTTTCTCTCTCCCTCACTCTCCTTCTCTGCTTATTCTGAGTGTAAAATTCCCATCTTTAGGTCCTCACAGAACATCTCCACATCCTCAGTGAGTGCTTCCAAATCCATACATGGAAGATATGCACCATATTAATAACACATCATCTGGATAACTCACTGTCCCTCACCAAGATGCTTCAAAGGATCTTATACTGTAAAGTTCCTTTCTGAAATCTCTTAATGTAATCTAGACCATGTTCAAGTACATCTACCGAGGCACATATCAAGTTTTGGGTCCCTGATTCCTCACATTAAGGTTGTAGATTTTTTTTTTTCTCCTCAGGAAGGAAGGAAGCTAATAACATTTCCACATGCTCACTTTACACCAAAGTAAGAAATCACTGTTTTGCACCTTTAGAAGGTCACAGTACAGTACAGAATTAGTCTTGTTATGTTTGTTTCTCACTTTCTCTCTTGATAGGGAGACTCGTCTCAGAGTTAAAGTTTCTTAAGCAGTTTAATTATCTACTACATTTTCTTCAGGCTGTGACTAGAAAATTCATTGAGGTCTGAAATACTGCTTCCACAATAGCAGAAACATAACAATCATGTAAAAATAAGTCTGACAGAATTTAGAAAACATTGTTCAAGAGGAAATAGTGATTTATTAGACAGCTATCTAAATATAGATCTATACTGAATGCACAATATAGTTTCTGCTTTATTTGCTTTCTAAGTTGTGATGGGAAGAAAGCTTATGTTGGAATCACAATTAGGTTTCTAATGTCAGTACGAAACAAAGATCCTCTTCGAGAATGTTTTATTAAAGTTATCATCCAAACGTGCCCTCCTGTTATATTTTGAAAATCCAGGACAATTAACACTTTTGTAAATAAAAGATTAAAAAAATAAGAAGGGTGAGAAAATGATCAAGGATGGACTAAGTTCCCATGAATAAATTTAATTAGCTGCCAGATTTATTAGGGGTTTAAAATGATATTGTCTACTGAGTTTGAGGGTGGCTGTTAAAATTAAATATTTATAAAATTATCTATTTTTAACAAATAGAATCCTTCAGTAATTTTTCTTCCTAATTGTAAATTTCTAAATGTCTTTCTAACTTACAGCTGTGGGAGAAGGAGGGAGCTTAAGCCATATTGATCCACATGTCACTGATAATTATATTTAATTCAAAGGAAGACAGATAGATCATCTTTCTGAAGAGCATGCTGATAGACCACAGAAGATGTAACTTCTGAATTTTTCTTAAGGCATGAAAAATCTTGGATTTGAGCCTTTTTAACTTCAGCACTTATCATATTCTTGTGATCAGAATGTACAAAAAAAGGATGATGATAAAATCCTTAGTAATACATTCATTAATCCAGAGGTTATCCCTTCCTCTTACAATCCCCTCAAGCACTGCTTCTGTCTGAATTTTAAACATGATGATCTTGGAGCCTGACCTAAGTCACACATTGAAATTCAGTATATCCTGAATAATTCATAGTATTGATGTGCATTGGTGTTTAAAATAAAATAGATAATGCTTAGGGTCATGAACCTCCTCTTCATAAATACATTGGGATTGCATAAATGTTAGTTGAGAACTCTGATACCCAGACAGAAGTGCAGTCAATTCTAATTCTGGGATGCTCAGACTTTTATCCCAAGTCAAAACTCCATTGACGCATTGCCTTGGGATTTTAGATGTGCTTGATCATTTACCTTGTAAACTTGTATGGCAGGTTCAGTGGCATTTTAATTATTCTGATCACCTGAAATAACTGTAAGAAAAATAATGAGGGACCCTTTGAAATATGAGGGAAATTTATATTTTGTTTGCACATGAAATATCATAGGAATGATAATATTAAAAACAAAACAAAACAAAACAAAACAAAACAAAACAAAACAAAACGAAAAAAAACCCAGAATTTTGCCAATGCATGAAATCTAATGGAAGCTGCACCACTGACATCATGTTGATGTTTGCCAACTAGATTTCTTCTTGTGGTTGTGTAGTAGACATATATTTTTGGCAGTCAGTGAAACTATGCCTTTACTAGACAAATCCATCACTCTCAGTAAAGCCATATTAATTAAAAATAAAACAGAATATATATGTAAAGTAATATTTTTTAAAAGTTTGGGGTTTTTTTCTGTTAGACCACATGTAATGAAAGAGCACATGTTCCTTTAAGGTTATCTGATTAAAGACCTCTTCAAAATGGGATGCTAAGACGAAGGGGGAGGCAAAAACTTGATAATAGAGACAATACTGAGAAAAGAACTTGGTCAGTTAAGTCAGTTAGTTTGTAAGAATGTGTGGAGTGTGAGCACAATGTCAGTAAGACTGTCTGATTGAGGTCCATGTGAAACTGGCATGAGATGGAAAAGCAGAAGGCAATAAACAAAGCATATGGAGACACAGACCTGACAAAACAATGGAACTCATGAAACCCTGTCAGATACACAAACAGATGGGCTATCAACAAAAGGCGGGAATCATTCCAGAGAGGACAGTCATGGGTTTTCTAATCCATTAGAGTGGCAGCCTGGGATTACAGGATGTTGATTTGATCGGAGTGTGCAAAGCAATGAAGGAGTGTGCAGCAGAAAGGAGGAGCTGTGAGGACCAAAGAGTGGGGATAGAGAGACTGGAATGTGAAAGGAGACCTTGTGTGTTAAATGGGACCAGTCAGTATGCTTCTCTGCTCACTGTGAGCCTGGCTTGTCCTTTTGTATCTTCTTATTATCTTCTTGCATAATGACACTGTAGCCAGTGTGTGCCCGTGTGTGTGACTCAGTGTCAACTGCTGCTGAGATGTGAGTGTGGGAGTCCAGCCTGTGGGGTCTCAGAGTCAGCTAATGGAGATAATGGGGACCTTTATCTTACAGCCACTGGGGCAGGAACAGAGAGAGACACAGAGAGACAGAGACAGAGACAGAGAGAGTTCCAAAATCAACTACTGGTGGAATTGGGGTGAAAGAGGCAGATTCTGGGAATCAGCACAAGAGGCTGGAGAAGGACTGTGAGTTCTGTGTGCCTGGTTCCAGGTGAGGAGGGGGTATGAGTGTCTGTATCTTCCCAAACCAGGTATGCATAGGGTTTGCCTTTGAATTCCCTGTCAAACTTCAAACTGGGGAAGCCATCAAACTGAGAGGACATCAGGGTAGGGCTGTCATTCAGGCAGGGCTGCTGGGGCAGGTAGAAGACCTGTGCCAGTACTGCCAGTACTGAGAAAATTCACGAGTGAATGTATGATTGTAAAGCTGGAGAGTGCTGTTTGTGCTGCACTGGTGACCTCCTGCCTCTAACAACACAAGAGAGCACAGGACAAGGCTGTCTGAGCTTGTGTTTGTATGTGGCTGCTGCTGAAAGCAGCACCTTGTCTTTGGCTGTCTCTGTGACCTGCAATGTCAGTGTTGTTTTGTAGGTCTGCATGGTTTTTGTTTTTGTGTTTTTGTGTTGTTTGTATTTTTTTTTAATTTTTTTTTTTTGTTCTTTTTTTGGGGGAGGATGTGTGTGTGGGGGGGGGGATTTGGGGTTTTTTAACAGTATGGTTTTATTTCTCTATACATAAAACAAAACCTAAGATTAAATACTGTACTACAAATGATGTTGTAAGACATTTTTTTTAAAATTTCTCCTATGTACTATATATTATTTAATTTCAGCTGAAGAAGTAAAACATTACTTATGTTGCAAATTATATCATCTTCTCTTTTCTGAAATGAATTATGGAGTAGTAAGAAAAGAACTAACCCAAACTTGGTCCAATACCTGCAATGTAGGTAACCAACATCAAAAAGTGGTTTGGGTACATACATTAAGGTAGCTCAGCTTGTGAAGCTCAGCTTCACAAGGGATAGATCATGCTGCTTTCCTGCATAAACCAATCTGCCTAAGCTTTAAAATGCACAGGGCTATTAATGCAGCTGATTCCCCACATAAACTGGAAACACATTTTCACTTTTTAATGTTTTGCTCTGACAGGTACTAGTAGGAAATACCGATGATGTAAAAGATTCTTGTCTGGTTTTTGTTNGCAGGGAGTACTCACTTTGAGAGCACTCAATTTTTTTTTTTTTGTTTTTGTTTTAATGTAGGTTATCTTCACCTACTCCTTTAAACAAGACTGAGGACTGCAGTGCTGTCAAAAATTAATGCATACTTCCATAACCATTTTTAACCAGCTTGTCATGATAATGTACATTATTTAATGATTATTTAATGATTAACAGTTCTCATACGACAAAATACTTTTTAATTTTATCAGGAAACAAGGAACCATATCTGTTCAGACTAACAGTATGTCAACTCTGATATTTTTTATTGTGATGTTGAAGCACACATGGATCATGTCTTCAAGTATAAGAAGTTTTTGTTCTTTTACCTTTCTTTACTTTTGTATTTCATTGTTTGAGAAGGTGTGGAAGTTTTATAGATGAGTCTAAAGCAGTTTTCAGGAAGGTAAAATTCAAGGAATGGTTAATCACTCCTTTTTACCCCATAAATGACAATCTAATTTAATTAATTTTTGTAAGAAGGCAAGATGGAGAATTTGTGCAAATAGAAGAAATCAATGAAATTATTACATTCAATCAATCATGCACAGAGCATAAAACAACATGAAACATTAAAGGTAAGGAAACACGGACCTTTTGTGGCAACACAATTTCTACAATTTGCAATGGAAATTTTCTTTCTTTCTCCCTCTTATAATTCAGTAGCATCTGCTCTCGGGAAAGACTAAAAATGCAAGCAGGTTTTACTTTAATTAAATATGACTATTCCTCAATTTTCTAATGGAAGTATTATTGTTCAGTCAGCCTTCTTCATAGTTAAATAGCTATAAAACTAGAAAAGAGCCAGAAATCTCCAGATTGCATGTTCTGTTTAAACAAAGAAACAAAATTCTTGATGTCTGAGTTAAACACTAGAATAAAAATTATGTTCTTCCCTATTCAGATAATATGAAATGGAGTATGATTTCTTACTTTTTTTAATGCTACAATTTTTGCTGCAGAACAAATTATTTAAAACACAGTTCTTCCTTGATAATAGGGAAGTTTAAAGGAAAAACAAACAAATAAACAAATAAGCCCCCTTAGCTGTAAATACCAAATAAAGAAAAAAAAATTTAAAAAGTGGCTATTTGTATGTAGAACAAGTAAAGAAATAGTACTGGGAAATCAGCCATAGAAATATGAAAACAGTCCAAGTTTCTCACAACTTAACTTTCTTACTTTTTCCAAATATCACTGCTTAAATATCAGGATGAATATTCATAGCATATTCATGCATATATATATATATAGGTGTGTGTGTGTGTGTGTGTGTGTGTGTATACAGTCAGCTTTGTATGAGATAGAATTACCTAATTTATATTTTTAAAATTATTTTATTTTCATTAATACTGAACCTTACCTTCAGTTTCCTGTTTATTCTTTTTGGCCCCTATTTTTTTCCTGCCCTCATATTTGTGCTCACTGCCTTTCTGTAGTGATGCTCCCCAAATGCTGATGTTCATCTTGTTCTCTGTATCATTCCAGAGGAAAGTGTTTGCATTTTTGCTCCCCCCAAATTCATTAAATCATACAAGGCTTGAGAGGTCCAAACACCACATAGCAACTGGAATTTTCTTTCCATTAGACACCTAAAAGTAAGGACTGACATAAATGGCACATCATTTAATATGTCTCAGAATACGTAAGCTCTCTGTTACTTGTTAATGAAATCTTAAAAATGATAGCAGGTTTTCTCTGTATGATTTACAAAATCTCCCAGATGGCTGCAACTGAAAGCTCACAGATCAATGTAATTAATGTTTTAATGTTCAATATTTATCTTTTCATTATTTTGGTAATTTGACAGCATTTAATTTGAATGAAACCTCTACTTTAATTTGTAAACATAACAGAGGACAGGACAAACTCCCTCATCTTTTGCTGCGTCCTCTCTTTTTCCCTTCCTCCAAAATTAATAGTTAAAATTCCTTAATATATTTATATATAAGGGAACATAAATAAGGTATTGTTTCTTAAAAAATGCTTAATTATAAACTATTAGTGCCTGAGAAAACAAAGGAGTAATTAAAATTTTTGACCAACTAAACATCAACAAAAATCCAACCAAAAAAACCCTAACACCTCCCCCCCCCCCCCCAAAAAAAAAAAAAAAAAAAAAANGAAAAAGGAATAAAACCAAACAAAAAAACTTCAGGACAGCCAGGAGTGGACTACCATAGCTCCTTGTAACTGGATGTGCAGTCATTACAGACAGGAAGTTGTGGGCTGTTGTGCACTGTGTGCTACTCTTTGCACTTACAACCTTCTTGTAGAACATTTGGGGGGTTTGGTCACTTGTGAAGATATAAAATACAAAAATATTAAAAAGAATATAGTTTGAAGTTATGAAGATTTTTTGGTGGAGAAGAAACAGACCTTGACATTGACCAGGGCTAAAGAAAGAAAAATGGGATAAAAAAAAAGAGAGAGAGTTTATCCTTCTGTCTGTGGGCATTTCAATTATGCAAGGTGAAGCCATCTGCTATTTTGTACCAGATCTGAATAAGAAATGCTAATATAGAAGAATGTCATATTCCTTCAATAGCTCTCTACAATCTCAGTAAAAAATTATATGGATTACTGACCTTCACTGTTAAAACTGACTATAATTGCTTTCACTCTGCATTGATAAAAAGATTTTAAATGTTAACTTGTTCATTACCAACAGGAACCAGAGGTACCGATAAAATGTGGCAATTGCTAATGCTGTTTATACATCATGCTTTACCTATCTTTAATTTTTTTTTAATAAATCCTCATATTTTAAGTAGATTAATAAGCCACATATTTGAAGCAGATTTCTTAGAGAAATGGAAATTCCTATCAATCAATTTTACATAATTTTGCAGGGAAGCAGAGAACTTAAGATCGGTGATTTTCTACTTTCATGGCCCACTGAAGACAGACCCAGCTGAGCAGAGACTAAAGAATGAACTCCACATATTAGACCCTGAAGTTCCTAAAAGGATACCTGGTAGCTTTATGCCTCAAAGGACAGCAGGGAACCCAGCTATCAAAGAAAACACTCTTGAAGAGCAGACTTCATTTGTTTTACTGCTTGTGGAGCACAGTTGTCTAGAGTGGGTGTTAACTTATCCTTGGTCTTAAAAGAAATTTTTTAAATTTTGAAAAGAAGTAAGAAAATCCAGATGCAGTCATAGATAGATAAGCAACAGGTCCACACTCCAAAGACAATGCATACAGACTTTTTTTCTTTAGTTGACTTTCAAAGGCTCAGCAAGGCTCTTTGTAGAGTTGGTGTGGGTCATTTGTTATGATCTTTGACATTATATTGGCAGTTATCAAGTACCATGAGGTGTCCTGGGAACTCTCTGGTGATCTTGGTAACAAAAGAGAAAAGTCAGCAAACTTCAGATTAACATCTGAGAGGGGGGAGAACATTTTGTCTGCTTTGCTACAGTAGTCTACAATTAACAATTACAGGATGAAAATTCTTGTCTGTATTTAGGTCAGGTACTTATGTAAGCAGAAAGCATTTAAATTCCTGAGAAGTCTAGATAATTAAGTATGTCTTTATTTGCAAAAGAGGAAAAAAAGAATGTAGGATAGCATTCATGATGT
>WBNO01005557.1:0-54984 GCA_013400575.1 Peucedramus taeniatus | reverse complement strand
GGTTAAGGAGTGGAGTTCAAGGGAAAGCTCCTCATCCCCACAGTACCGAGCTGAGGTGAACAAGGAGAGGAATTGAGGTTTTAAGAAGGTTAAGGAGTGGAGTTCAAGGGAACCCCACGGTACCGAGCTGAGGCGAACAAGGAGAGGAATTGAGGGTTTTAAGAAGGTTAAGGAGTGGAGTTCAAGGGAACCCCACTGTACCGAGCTGAGGTGAACAAGGAGAGGAGTTGAGGTTTTTAAGGAAGGGTAAGGAGTGGAGTTCAAGGGAACCCCACGGTACCGAGCTGAGGTGCTCCTGGTTGCGCCTGACCCGCTCCAGCTCGGGAGTGACCGGGATCGGGGTGCCCGTGCCCAGCTCCTCCCGGTACAGAACCTGCAGGAGAACAGTGGGGTCAGGGGAAAAACCGGGACAGAAAACGGGGCTGGAAGGGAGAAGAGATGGAATCCTGCTCCAAACAGCAGCGCTGCTCACGCCTGGACGCAAAACCGGGCACTAAAAGCTGTGAAAGCACCAAAAAATCCCAAATAAAGCAGTTCTGGTTCCTCCCCCAGCCCAGCACAGCCCACCCAGGCACGGTTTAGTTCTCCAGGGGAAAATCAGGAAAATTCACTCCACGGAACAAAACTCATTAAATAAGGAAATTAAATAAGGAGAACAGGGTCGGTTTTGAAGAGTTAGAAAAAATAATAATTGTTGGGGCTAAATAAGGAAAGGGGGTGGGATTTTAAGAGTTAAAAAAAGAACTGTGGGGTCTAAATTAGGAAAATAGGGTGGGGTTTTAAGAGTTAAAAAAGAAAGGATTGTTGGGGCTAAATAAGGAAAGAGGGTGGGGTTTTAAGAGTTAAAAAAGAAAAAGGTTCTCGAAAAAGGTCATTGAGACTAAATTAGGAAAACAGGATGGATTTTTAGTTAAAAAACCCAGGATTGCTGGGGCTAAATAAAGAAAATAGGGTGGATTTTAAGAGTTAAAAGGGGTTGTGGAATTAAATAAAGGAAATAGGGGGGTTTTTAAGAGCTAAAAAAGGATTTTTGGGACTAATTAAGGAAAACAGGGTGGGTTTTTAAGAGTTAAAAAAAAAGGCAATCACACTCCAAACGGTGGGATTCAATTACTAAAATATTGTAATTAAAAATCAAGGGAATAAGAACAAAGTAAGTAATAATTATGAAGGAAAAAAAAATTGAGAGGGACCAGGACATTATTTTTTGGGTAAGTCAATTATAAGGAAAGAAGAATATTGTTTCATTGGTTAAAAAGTATTTTAAAATCGATTAAGAAGGGTTTCTTTTGGCTTTTGAAATTCAAAAATACCGAGCTAAAGTTTTCTTGATTGCGTTTGACCCTCTCAATCTCGGGGGTGACAGGGGTGGGGGTTCCTGTCCCCAGCTCCTCCTTGTACAACACCTGTGGAGCAACGGGCAAAAAACAGAATCAAAGCAGCACCAAAGGCACCCAGAGCATCAGAGAGGGGCTTCTGACACATCCTGGGGGTAAAAATCCCTCAGGATAAAAAAACTCATCTGAAACTCTGCTATGACTGAGGCTGAAGGAGGTGGGGTATTGGGGAGAAAGGATATATTTATATATCAATAATTATATATTATACATAATTGTGTATCATATATAAAATATATATTAATTAATTAACATATAATTTTCTATTTTCTATATATTTTAAATATATTATGTATTACATACATATAATTTCTAGTGCTCTCCTGGTTTTACTGGCACTTCCCTCACCTTTCCACACATTCCACACCTCCAGAACACTTCCAGTGCATCACTGCCACATTTCCCAAAAGAAAAGGCACCAAACCCAAAGGAAAAGGCACCAAACCCAAAGGAAAAGGCACCAAACCCAAGGCAGGAGGAATCCAGGCCCCAATCCCAGCTGCTTTCCCATCCCACACCCATCACAGCAGGCTCAGGGATCACAGTCATGGATTTGGGTCAGGCAGGGAATAGTTTGGGTTTTATACATGGGAAAACCAGGGGAAATCAAAAATAATCAAGGACTTGAAGGGATTAATGAAAGGAAAAGCAGATCATAAAAAATAAGGCAGGAAAAAGATGGGAAGAAGGGATCTAAACTCATTAGTGATGGGTCTAATCAAAATAAGTCAGGGATTACAAAGGAAAAAATGGCAGAACACAAGGAAGGGGATGTTCTTGTGTCAAATAAATATTTTGGGGTTAATATTATTTTAAAATCGATTAAAGGGGATTTTTTTTTGGCTTTTGAAATTCAAAAATACCGAGCTAAAGTTTTCTTGATTGCGTTTGACCCTCTCAATCTCGGGGGTGACAGGGGTGGGGGTTCCTGTCCCCAGCTCCTCCTTGTACAACACCTGTGGGGCAACAGGGCAGTCAAAAAGAGGTAAAAACAACCCAAAAAACTGCATTTGGATGGAGGGAATTAATGGAATTTTATGCTCACTGAATGTACTAGAAAGCAGGAAAAATTAGGGAGCATAAATCAGTTATTAATTGTGATAAGTTCAGCTGGGAATACAAATCCAACTGCTTGGATAGGCTCCAGCAGAGGAACAAAGTATTATATAGGAAGGGAATTCAGCAAATTGTTTTGAAAGATAGGTTTAAAAATCCAAAACAGCTTAAACTTCAGGAAAAAAATTAATGCACACGAAACGTCCAGTGTTAAATTACAAAAAAATATTTTTAAAAACAAGTACATAAAATATGGTGCTAAAAACATAAGAGCAGAAAGGGGATTTTTTTTAATGAGTTAATTTGAGAGGATTTAAAGTTTGCAGATGTTAAATAGCTACAGAAAACTGTTTTTTTTTTCCTGAAATGATAAAAAGATACCGAGCTAAAATTCTCCTGGTTGCGTTTGACCCTCTCCATCTCAGGAGTGACAGGAACTGGGGTGCCAACCCCCAGCCCCTCCTTGTACAACACCTGTGGGCAGCAGGAATGTGGAAATTAAAATAAAATTAAATTAAATTTTTAAAAATAGAAGGAAAGGGGAGGACAGGGAGGTCAGGGAGGGGAGAGAGAAAAGAGAAATAATTTAATATTGTGAAACTGCAAAGTGTGATAAAAAAACAGCAAAAAAAACCTCAAGAAAAATAACCAGGAGATGATGCTGCCACCTGAACCAGGACCAGAGCTGCTGGAATGTTCCAAGGCACCTGGAAATTCCCTGGCAAAGGCTTTTCCCTGCTCCAGATGTTGTGCCAGGATTGCAGCCAGGCTGAGGGAGCTGCAGGGAGCCCAGGCTGTGCCTGTCCCTGTCCCAGGGGTCTCTGCCAAGACTGAATTCCTGGTGGGATTGGGGCAGAGTGACCCCAAAAGGATCACAAATCCAACTAGAACTGCAGAACACAGTGGTGGCACGGTGCTCTTGGAAGTGGATGTGTCAGGAGGGGGAATTCCAGACAGGAATTCACTCCTGCAGCACTTTCCCTATCTCCACTGGATGTTCCTGGTGCTCCTTCACTGCCATGAGCTGGGAATGTCACCCGGGCTCCTCACAAAGCCCTTGGGACACAGCAGAGCCCCAGCAGGGCAGGGACAGGGACAGGGACAGGCAGAGCCCTCTCACTGCTTCCAACCCAAACCATTCCCTGTCCCGTGACTCAGGAAGGGCTGAGAGTCCATCTCCCATTGGCAGGAGGTGCTGGAAGGGTGGGCTCTGTTCCTGAGGAGCAGTGACACCATTCCCACAAGGAACATTTCCTTGGGAAGCAAAGGAAGGCCCTGCTGCAGGGCTTTAATTCCTGAGGTGAAAATCTTCCATCTGGAACAGCGGCACGCGTTAAATCGAGGGGAAAATGAAAACACCAGGATCCTGCCAGGGCTTCAGGGGTTTGATGAGGAAGGGCTGCTCCCAGCACACCCAAGGATGTGACACAGAGGAGTTAAAGGGTTTGGGTTTGGAAGGGGAGCAGGGGTGGAGATCCCTCAGTACCGAGCTGATGTGCTCCTGGTTCCGTCGGACCCGCTCCATCTCCGGCGTCACCGGCGTGGCAGTGCCAGCCCCTAAACCCTCCTTGTACAACACCTGTGAGGGACAACAGCAGTGCCACAAAAACCCCACTCAGCACAGGCCAGACCCAGCAGATCCCACTGTTACAGGGTTTGGAGTTAGGATCACTTGGGATTCATCGGCAAGGATTAAGGAAGAGGCTGTGGGGGATTATTCTGTCAACGGGTCACTGCAGAGAGGAGATAAAGGCTCGGGGTAAAACAAACGTGGGGAGAAACACCACAACTCCACAGGGATGTTCTGCTGCCCAGCTTAGCTCAGGAAATGGCAGGATTATTTTCAGGCAGGTTTGTTCTTAGAAGAAAAGCACGTGAAGGTGTAAATCCCCCGAAAGCGCAAACAGTGGAAGATCAATGAGTTAAAACCCAGCCAGGCACAGCCAGGCCTAAACCCCTGAGGAAGAACAAGGTTAGGGTGTTAGGAGCACAGGATTATAACAACATTGTTATAAATTGTTGTTATAAGTCCTGCAGGGTAGAAGTACCGAGCTAATCTGCTCCTGGTTGCGTTTGACCCGCTCCATTTCTGGGGTCACAGGCGTGGGGGTGCCTGTGCCCAGCTCCTCCTTGTACATCACCTGTGGGACACAAGCAGGGTCAGAGCACCCCTGGGGACACCCCTGACCTGCTCACTGCCATTGCAAGCTGGGACTGTACACAAGTGAAAACACAATTCACACCCCTCAGCATCTTTATCAGCACCAGCTCAGAGTGATTTCCCTTCAATTCTTCATTTAAAGGACACAAATTCAAATATTCTGCTGACCCCACCCTAAGAGGGATATTTTACTTTTTTATCTTAGTTTAGGAAATGTGATAGAACTATTTTTCAAGCCATTAGCATTTCTTTATGGGATTAATAAACAGCTAAACATTTTCTGGAATTGTTCAGTGCACAAACACTTCACTGTGGGCTTTACTCATTTTCCCTTCTGTTTGTTTGCATCACTATTTTACTTTGGGTTAAATCTCTAGGAAACAAAACTAACTGAGTGCCACCACTCATGTTATGAGGTTTAATTTAACCTGTAGTAATTTGATTTTTAAAAATGGTATTTTTCAAAAAAGGAGATGTTTGTGGAATAACTCCAACCATGACAAGTGCATTGTCACATTTGGACTCACAGCTCTTCCTGAAAGTAGGAACATCCTTGTACCAAAACAAAACTTGTTCCAAAACAAACTAACAAAAAATTTTCACTTCTTGGTGTCATTGAAACAAATAAATAATAACAGCAAGGGAAAACAACTTGTGGTGAAGGTTAGAAAGAGTGAGGAATCATTAGGAAAAACTCAGTTGTCCAGAAGTGAGCTGTGAAATCTACACTTGACTGGATATTGGGAAGGTTTTGTTTTCCCTTATAATTGTCACACAAAAAGTTGAGTGTGTTGAGGTTTTTCCCCTCAAAGTCCTGTCCTCCTGATCCTTTCTTCCCTGTCAAACCTCAACACATAAGCTGGGTCAGTTTTGTTCCTATCTTTGTGTTCAGAAAAGGCCATAGAAGAAACATGGGCAGTGACTGACAGGGATAATTCCTGTAAAACTCAGGTATTTCAATTTCCTGCTGCTGGCCATGGGGATTGGGGAGGGCTGGAGCTTTCCCAAGAGGAAAAGGCCCTGGAGAGGGCAGGGAGCAGGGAATTCCTGGGCTGCTGTGCAGGGAACAGGGACATTCCCGAGCTGATGTGCAGGGAACAGGGAATTCCTGAGCTGATGTGCAGGGAACAGGAACATTCCAGGGAACAGGGACATTCCTGAGCTGATTTGCTGGGAACAGGGACATTCCCGAGCTGATTTGCTGGGAAAAGGGAATTCCTGAGCTGATGTGGGAACAGGGACATTCCAGGGGACAGGGACATTCCAGGAAGAGGGGCATTCCCAAGCTCATGTGCTGGAAACAGGGACATTCCAGGGAGCAAGGACATTCCAGGGAACAGGGACGTTCCCGAGCTGATGTCCTGGGAACAGGGAATTCCTGAGCTGATGTGCAGGGAACAGGGACATTCCAGGAACAGGGACATGCCAGGAACAGGGACATCATTACCGAGCTGATGGGCAGGGAACAGGGACAGTCCAGGAACAGGGACATTCCAGGAACAGGGACATTCCAGAACAGGGACATGCCAGGAACAGGGACATCATTACCGAGCTGATGGGCAGGGAACAGGGACAGTCCAGGAACAGGGACATTCCAGGAACAGGGACATTCCAGAACAGGGACATGCCAGGAACAGGGACATCATTACCGAGCTGATGTGCTTCTGGGTCTCCTTGACGCGCTTCACCTCGGGCAGGTCGGGAATGGGAGTCCCTTTGCCAATGCTCTCCTTGTACTTCACCTGCAAAGGAATGGGAATTAGGGGAGGAAAAGGATCTACAGGAAAGCTCTCAAAGGTTCATGAAGAGATTTATCCTGATCAGTGCAGAGGGGAAGGTTAAAGGACTTCACCACCTTCCCCTCACCTTCCCAAGGGATCCGTGCCAAGGCAATTCAGCTGTTGAGTCACTGGGAATGGCACTGAAAGGGTTTTATAAAACCAGATAGATTCCTTTAAACCTGACACTATTTGACCTTTCTACCAACCAAAGGAGAATTTGGGATGTGTTAGAATCCCTCCTATTTAACAAAGGTGAGAATCATCACACAAGGTTTCAGCAGTGACGGTGCCATTGCATTTCTGCTTTGCTAACAACAGAAAAAGCCTTTCACAAAAACATTTTGACCATTTTCAACACATTCTGCGTGAACAAACCGGCTGCAGTGTTAGTGCATGACACTAAATGACACCACCATTCAAAAAAAGCATGGAGGAGGTTTAGGAGCTTTGAAATAAAATTAATAGGTAAAATTATTCCAATTTTAGAGTGCCGTGACCTTTTAGATAACATCCAATTTTGCCAAGACAAAACAAACCAAAAAATCACCACCAGAAAATTCAGTCTGAGCAGATTAAAACAGATTTTCCTGAGAGATGGTCCCACCCTGGAACAGCTTGTGGAATCTTTATCCTGTGGGATACTCAAAACTCAGCTCATCCTAAAGCTGAGCCATAGGGTTGGAATAGATAATTTCAACACATCCCTTCTCACCTAAATATTTCTTTTTTCCTGTCCAAACTATGTCTTGGATGAGATCAAATTGACAGCAAGAGCTTTCGTGGTTTAGAAATGGGTTGTGAGTAAGAAATAGAATGTTAATCATTAGAGAGGTTACTGTTAAAGTAACAAGGATGGGTAAAAACTTCCAGAAAGTCACCCTTGACTGGGTGGGTTATTGCCAAACCACTGTTAGCAAGATGTAAAGAAAAGAAAAATACCAAAAAAAATTTATTTTAAGTTGAATTAGCAGCAGTAGAGTGAGTATTAAAATCAATCCTTGTGTACCGAGCTGATATTATCCTGGGTTCGTTTAACTCTCTGCATCTCTGGGGTCTTTTCAATTGTGGTTCCAGTTCCAATATCTTCTTTATACAAAATCTTAACGTTTAGAATGAAGACAACAAGGTTAAGCATCCAAAACACAACATCCAAAACACATTCTTGCTCCCAGACATTGAATTTGGACACAACAGAGCAGCTGAAAGCCCAGAGGATCCACTCTGGTCACTGCCTCTCTGAAGGTGTCCAAAGTGAGCACCATTTGGGGAAAGAAAAGAGCTGATTTTTTATATTTAATGCTTTTTAAGTAGGAGATAATTTATACAATAAATCAAAATATCAAACATATTTCAGTAGAACATTCCTGGGCTAGTGGAAGGAGTCCCTGCCCATGGCAGGATAGAAGAAGATGAGCTTTGGATCCCTTCCACCCATTCCATAATTCCATAATCAAAACATTTGTGGGCTAATTTTAGTATTGAAGATCATTATTTGCTCTAATTCAATTTATACAAATATTTTCCACTTTGTTAATGGTGCTGGAGGCAAAATGCCACAGGAGACTTGATGGCAACAGGAACTGAGCAGCAACTCAGGCACACAGAGCACGAGGGGCAGCAGGACAGGGAGGGACTGGCATGGGAACAGCACAAAGGAAAGGACAATAATTATATTCATTTCATGAGGGATTGTTTAACTCTATCACAGCTGGGCCTGTAAAAGAGGCCAATCACCCCACAAAACCAGCAGGAAAAACACTTTATAAAGCCCAGCTAAATCTATTGTACCTGTAGGAGAAGCACCAAAAAATTGTCATTTTATTAAAGATATTAAAATCTATTTTTTGGGCTGAGGAGTGAAGACAGAGGTGACCATACCGAGCTGAAATTCTTCTGGTTTTCCTTCACCCTCAGGATTTCTGGGGTGTCCTGAACCACTGTGACTTTTCCTTTACTGTTCTGTAGGTCTGACTGATACTGAAGCTGTGAAAAGGGAAAATGGCAAATGTTAACCCTATGCTGCACAAATTCCCTCGCAGTTTTCTTCAAAAATGAGATAAATATGGGTTTTTTTACTTATTTCTGGACTTACCATGCTAAAGTTCTTCTGATTCTCTCGGACCCTCTGCATTTCTGGTGTGTCAGCCACAGGCACGTAGTAGGGCATGCTCTTCTCTGCATCTTCCTTGTATTTTTTCTGATGGAAAACCCCAAATGGATTAAAATAGAAAACACAAAAGCAGCAAGAAACAAACTGGAGTTATTGCTTGTTGAGTAGTGCCCATCTTTGTGGAGATGTGAGGTCTTCTTTGTCTGACAGAAACTGAGATTATGCCTCTGTGCAAGATTTTAGACAGCAGGTTATTGAGGAGTAGAAAATTAAGAAGAATCTGCTTAAAGAAGAATTAGCTTTGCAAAGCAAGAGAAATTATTGTGTCTCTTGACACAGCAGTAAAATTAATTTGATTATTGCCGGAGAATTCCAGAGCTCTGGAAAGATTTGTTCCCTGGTGCCTCCTGAAGGTTGTGAGAGGTGGTTATTTGGGTGTTTCATTAGTATTTCCTGGAGTTCCCACATGAGCAGGATTAATTGCTTCACTCAAGATACCTGGCTGGAAAGGTTCTTGACCTGCTGGGCATGAATAATCTCTGGAGTATCAACAACACTGGTGTAGTTGGCTTTCTCCATTTCTGCCAATTGTTTGTATTTGATCTGTCGGGCAAAGCTCACGTTTAGGGGCCTCGGTGGTCTCTGCACAACAGCTCACGCTGGGTTCACCCAGTAAAAATGTGAATTTTCCTTCCCAAGGAGCTCAGGGGGGGCACAGACCTGGCTGGCGATGTCGGTGGCGTTCCTGGCCCGCACGAAATCCGGCGTCTCCAGCGCCAGCTCGGTCAGGCCCTTCCCGCGGATCTCCTGCTCCAGGGCTCTCTTGTACTCCTTCTGCAGGGAACGAGGGATGGGCATGGGAAAGGGGCCTCAGCTCCAGACTCACAGCTCCAGACTCACAGCCACACAGCAGGAACAGGGCCCATCCCAACCAGGAACAGTGCCAATCTCAAACCAGGAATAGTGCCAGTCCCAAACCAGGAACAGTGCCAGTCCCAACCAGAAATACCACCAGTCCCAAACCAGGAATAGTGCCCATCCCAAACCAGGAACAGTGCCAATCCCAACCAGAAATACCACCAATCCCAAACCAGGAATAGTGCCCATCCCAGCCAGGAGTAATGCCAACCCTAAACCAGGAATATCACCAATCCCAAACCAGGAATAGTGCCCATCCCAAACCAGGAACAGTGCCAATCCCAACCAGAAATACCACCAGTCCCAAACCAGGAATAGTGCCCATCCCAAACCAGGAACAGTGCCAATCCCAACCAGAAATACCACCAGTCCCAAACCAGGAATAGTGCCCATCCCAAACCAGGAACAGTGCCAATCCCAACCAGAAATACCACCAGTCCCAAACCAGGAATACCTCTAATATCAACTCATAATTATGCACACAAATTATATAACTTCAGATTATTTCAGTTTGTGCTTCATTACTTAAATCTTGGCTTAGTCCCTTGATTAATTAACTAATGAGTCCCTTGAGTGACTGTTGATCCCAGCTCCCCTTTCCCATCTGAATTCCTGACAGTGACTGTACACCCAGGAAAGAGCTCCCTTAAAAGTCCACTTTGATCCTTATTTCCTCATCCATGTTCTTTCCTGACCTCTACTCAAGAATTTCCAGGGAATGATTAAGTTCACGCCGGAAGGGCAGGGATGGATGGGATATTGGGATATTGGCTGGGAGGGTGGGGATGGGCTGGGATGGAATTCCCAGAGCAGCTGTGGCTGCCCCTGAATCCCTGGAGGTGTCCAAGGACAGGGCTTGGAGCAGCCTGGGATGGTGCAAGGTGTCCCTGCCATGGCAGTTGGACATTCCACCCACTCAGGCATTTTCCAAGCAGCTCTCCCATACCTCGTTCAGGATTTGAGTGGCATTCTTGGCTCTCAGCATGTCTGGAGTCTCCTCTAAGGCTGTCAGTCCCTTCCCTTTGACTCCTTCCTCCAGATCCTTCCTGTACTCTTTCTGCAGGAGAAGGAGAAGGAAAAACACTGCAAAGCCAGACCAAAGGGAGTTTTACACTCTACCAACTTTGTTGCAAAAAAAAAAAAAAAAAATTAAAGAAAATGAAAGAAAAAAGAGTTCCAAAAGCTCCAAAAGAAAAGAAAAAAAAAAAAAGAAATTTGGAAAACAAGAAAGAATATTGTAGAGGGTTATGGAAGAAGTACTCCAACAAAAGATAGGGATTATTGTGGAAGATAAATTGCCAAGGCACACACATATGGACCAGTTAGGCTGGGGGAAGTCAGAGAGGGGCAGCAGGTGGGAATACAGTTAAAGGACAAGGAAGAAATGTCCATGGCAAATTAGCTGACAGCACAAAATGGATGTAAACATGCTCAGTGTGGGTGGGGAAGAAGAAGAAGAAGAAGTGGGAATGCTGGAGGTGCTGCAGGAGGCAGAGGAAGGAAGCCCAGAGGAGCTGGTACCTCGCTCGCTATTTTGGTGGCGTATTTGACATGTAAGAGGGATGGTGTGACCTCCAGGCCAGTGAGGTTCCTGCCCTTCATGGACTCTTCAAAATCCTTCCTATATTCTTTCTAATGAGAGCAAGAAGAAGAAGAAAGGAGAAAAAAAAAAAAAGCAAAACAGCAAATATTTATTACAATATTTTCATTCTGTGCAAAGCTGGGAGGGTGTCAATGTCACTGGGTACAGTTGATCCTAAATCCTGTTCCCACTAAAACTTGTTAAGCAGATCATTGCTTTCTATGGAAATAGGACCTGATCCTGCCTTTATTTTTATATTTTTACTCATTTATCTATGCAGAGAAAGCATTCAAAGGTACCACAAGACTAATGGCTGCTTTGCAGCCTCCATCTGGGCCAGAAGAGGAATAAACTTCAAATAAACACAAAAAATGCTCAAGAAAAGAAAATGACAGGTCAGAGGAGAACCTGTGACAGTAGAGACACACAGAGAATAAAAGAGTTTCTCAAAAATGGAGTTTTGAGGTGAAAAAAAATAAGCAGAGAACTTTCTGTGTCCTGTGATAACAGACAAACATTGTGCTGTCTTGTAAAAGTGAAATTTATTTTGTACCACATTTCTTACTAAAAGACTTGTTTAAGCTTCATTTACCAATAAAAAATTACAGATAAACTCATTTCATGACAGGAAAGTGTCATGAATGTTCAATGCAGCATTTAACAACCATCAAAAAGAAATATGAAATTACTATAATTTTTCAGTCTATCAGCGTGCACAAGGTGCAAGCAGAATTGCCTGCTAAACCCCTAAGTTTAATATAAAAAAGGAGTTTTAAAGCTTTTCAGCTCATCAGTATTGATTTTACCTCGCTCTGCATGAGCTGAGACTCCTTTGCAGTCAGGTATGTGGGAGTTTCAAAGTCCAACATGGGCTTTCCTTTTTCCTTCTCATATTTTTCTCTGTATTTCACCTGAGAAAAAAAGACAGAAAGTCACCCTCCTAAATAATCAAAATAATTATGTGCCTACTATCAACAGTTCTGGGATAAAAATTGAATGTCTAATGCAGTTTGCCTTCCTGAAATCTGTATTATTGACCAGCAGATGTAAAATTTGGTGTCCAGGAGGTAAAATGTCCATGAAGAAGATTCCTGCCTCGAGTTCCCCTATCCAAATTTTCAGAGTGCTCAGTGAGGGGATGCTGTGGGCAAGTCAGAGCCTGATCCCAAACTGGAGCAACAAGGACTGACTTAAAAATTGATTCCAACCTCATTAACACCAACCTGACTAACAAGCATTTCCTTATGGTCCTTGGCTATGGGACCTTTTTGCCTTTCCATGCCTTGAGCACCCCTGGAAGTGCCCAAGGCCAGGCTGGAGCAGCCTGGGATGGTGGAAGGTGTCCCTGTGCAAGGCAGGGGTGGGACAGGTGATAATCCCAAATGTCCCCAAACCCTTCTGGAATTCTGTGCCAAGCACCAGAACAATCAGCTGTGGCCCCTGGTGTTCTTGCAGTAATTCCTCTCTTGCTTTACAGCCAATAAATACTTGGAACAGAGAGGATCAGAGACCAAATCAGACTAGGAATTTCCCTGGAGTGATCCACTGTTTTATTCCAGAGGGAAAAACTCCAGGCATGTTGATAGTTTTGATTAAAGCCATTTTGGATGCAGGAGAGGACAGCAGAGCTCTCCTTTGGATCATGGAATGGATGAAGCAGTTGGAAATCCACTGTCAGCAACAACCCTAATTCCTTCAGTTCCCAGTTTCTGTGATTCCCAGGTCCTTTTTTCTCCAGATTTAAATCCCCCTGATAAATGTATTATCCTGTGTAAAAAGACCCAGGTACAGCAGAGGTGAGCAACAGGGATTGGCTCTGGAATGAAGGAATCACAGGGAGATTTTATCTGTGTATTTTATGTGTTCTGCACCTGGAAATGTGCAGGTTCTGCTCCCTGGATCCTTCCCCAGGGGTGCAGTGCTGGTGGGGCAGAGAGGCACAGGGAATGTCCCAGCCTGGAGGATTCACTGGGAGGTTTTGGATGGAATTTGGTGCTCACTGAGCTGGGATAAGGACAAACACACGTCCAACTTACGTGGCTCTGGAGTTCTGAGGCCTCCCTGAGATGAACCTGTTCAAGATTATCTGGCACCACATGGTAGTGACCCTTACTCTTCTCATACTGCTTCTTGTACTGGTACTGAAGGGAAGGTGTCAAAAATCATCTCAATCAAAAAAAAAAACCCTCAGCAAATTTACTTCTTAGGTCCAATCAAAGCAACACATCAACGGAATATCAGAGAGAAATTAGAAATGCAAGAAGTAAAACAAAAACCAAGAAGTTTAGAATTGATATTGGGGGTTAAAAATGTGAAGGAATAGTTATTTTTTTATGGTCATTTGGATTTCAACAAAGGTTTTGTCCAAACCAGGATTAAAAGAAGAAAAAGAAAGAGAAGAGAGAAAACACAGTGGGTAATGAAAAGGCTGTACCAGGCAACAAAGGTTTTGTCTTTTCTCATTATCAATTATTTTGTTAGGCATAATTATATGGGTTTACAATAGGGGAGTGTTAAACAAACATGAAGAAAAAAAAAAAACCCAACAGATAAAAATAAAAAAATTAAATCTAGTAATCAGCAAAGAAAAAAGGAAAAAAAATTAAAAAGGTATTTGTTAGTGTAGTGCAATCAGTTAAAAATGGGATCAAGAACCAATCCAGTAAAAATTATCAGAGGATTTAAAACATTAGCAGTTCTTCAGTCAGTTAAAATGGGATCAAGAACCAACCCATTAAGAATGATCAGTGTTTACAATATTAGCAGTGCTACAGGAGATGAGGATTTCCCTTCCCAGGGCACAAGCACGGGGCAGCCGCCGGCTAAGGAAGCACCACTGGGAACCAGAGGAAGAGATCACTACCAGGTGATGCCCATGGAGGTACCCCCAGGAGCAGCTGTTACAGGAGGAGTTAGCAGGGAATTCCCAAGGGAATTCCCACCCTGGGAGCTGTGGGATCACCCAGAGCTTACAGCACTGGCGAGCTGGCTCGTGCTCAGCACGTGGTTCATGAGCAGCGACTCCTTCATGTCCGTCACGGGCTTGTGCAGCTTCTTCAGGTCTGCCTTGTACTTCACCTGCAGGGAATAAGGGTCAAACCCATCAGGAGAGGGCCCTGCTGGTCCAGCCTAGCCCAGGGAGAGGTTCCAAGCACACAAAGGAGGGATTTGGGAAAGCAGGATGGGGTTTCCTCCCAGGAAAAGCCAAAGCGAACGTACCTCGCTGGCCATGTTGTGGGCATCCTTCAGGGTCTTGTAGATTTTGGCCTCCTTCAAATCGTATTTTGGCTTTTTACCCAATTCTTTGGCAAAGTTCTCCTTGTATTTCACCTAAACAGAGAACAACCAGGTGTCACAGCTGCTCTGCAGGACTCTGCAGAGGGGCCCTGTTTCAGTGGGACCGATTAGGAGAAGAACGGCAGTGCAGGAACTTGAAGGTGTCCACTGGAAAAAAGATTATTTCAAAAATGACCTGACATGGAAAGAAAATCTACATCTATTTGGCATTTACCAAGATACCACTTGCAATTTTTCTTCCAGTGCAAAGGTCACATCTCCTCATTGTAAAAATAAAAGAGCCAAGAGAATTGTGTTGCCAGAATTCTGACGCTTGGAGGTGAAGAGTTTTTCACTTGATGGGAACAGTCCATTGATTTAAGATGTTTCACAAAGACAAACAGATACAGGTATAATAAGAGTAAAATACAAGAAAATTATATATTATATACTATTAATATATAATATATAAAATATAATAATGTAAGAGTATATGAAGGAGTGTTAAGAAAATTTTATATACTTCTTGAAGAAAGAAGAGCTTTAAAAACCTCAAGACTTCAGAGCACTGAAGATATCAATACATCAAATACTTTTCTATCCATTGTTATGCACACAGTGTGTTCTGTCTGGATTAGAGGACATTAATCACAAACAGAGCAGTGACACAACTAATTACTAATGATAAGTAATTAATTAGATTCTACAAGAGTTTTAGTAACACTTCCAAACCCCATCAGCTTCAGCCAGGTCAAGCACAGCCATCTGAGCCTCCAGCAGATCCAGCCTGGAGGCACATGAATATTAACAGGAATGAGAGTTTTTAAACCCAAAAGAAGAGCTGCTGGGAGATCAAATACAAAATTAAAAGCAAGCAAGCCAGACAGACAAAATCCCAGTAAAAAACTCAACTGGATAAACAAAGTGGACATGATGCTTGACAAAGTTTATGAGAAGAGATGTCCAAGAGAAAAAACAACTGTCAAGGATGATGTCAACCATTCTTTGCTCCCTCACTGCCCCTCCAGAAGCTCATTTTCCCTCAGACCCAAAATTATCTCAGCAAAGAATGTTTGAAAGACCAAGAGTGGAAAAAGAATGGAAAACCAGGATCTCATCACTGAAGTGGAACAAACAGAACTTCTTTTTCTTGTAGATCAGTTTAGAACCATTGGTTCTCCTGAGGAGATCCTTGATTTTCCTGCAGACACCGTGGTGGACATTCTAACATCCAAACATGGCAGCAGACACAGCCAGACATGGAAAAAAACCAAAATCCCTTCTTTTTCCCTTGGAAATACATGTGTAAAACTGAAATGGCACAGGAAGACTGCTGCCACTTCCAAATGGGCAATCCAGGCTCTGGTTTTGTATTTTCCAAAGGTTTTGATGTGGGAAGAAGTCTAAGAAACAATGAGCCCTCAGACCAGTACAGGCTGCACTTCTCAGTGGGACTGATTCAGTCACAGCCTGCTCTTCCATTAGCAAATTCTAGCCAATAAAATAGTTTAGTTAAAGTTTAAATGAAGTTTTAATAGAAGTTTGAAAAGTTAAAATGAAGCTCTGGTGACTGTTCACTGAAAATTACCAGCACCATTGTTCAGGTTGGTCATACATATATATCTACACATGTGTTTCCCTGGGGTTTTTTTCATTTTTGGACAATAACAGATCAGATTTTAGGTTTTTGGGTGAAAAATGTGAGTTTTCACATTATGTGAGTGCACTGAAAACAACCTGGAAGCTCCAAAACCATCATGAAGGGCAGAATGACATTTACAGCTTCGCAGGGTGCTGCAGAATTGCAAGATAATTATGCCAGCAAGAGACAGATGCACAACAATGGTATTAATGGCAGTTAATTAAAATTCTCTTACATGACTACTTAGCATATTTGCTTTCTTAAAGGTTCTCATCCAGGGGGTGTCATAGGAAGCAGCTCCATGGCCCCTCATGTGTTGTTTCAGGTACTCTGCCTACAACCAGCAGCAAGAAAGCAAGGTCAGAAAGGGAAAAAAAATCCAGAATTCAAACACAAAGAGGTGAGAAAGAACCAAGAGGGACTGAGGTCCTGGCACAAGATTCTTTGAAAGATACAAAGAAAAAAGAAAGTGTCCAGAAAGTGAAAGAAACCAAGTGTCCATTCAAAGGATGGAAAATAAGAGTCAGTAAAGGCTGGTTCTGGTAAAGCCAATACCCAAAAGAGCTAAAAAAGGACAGGGCAAATACTTCAGCTTCAGCATTTATGTCACAGCATCACCTTAAGAAGGTTTTATATCTCCATTAATGACAGTAGAAAAGTTTAACAAAGAAATACTTTGTACTGGTATTTAATTTTTACCTCCCCGCATTCCCTTCCTTTCCCTTTTCCCCTAATTTGGAAATAATTTTAATTATAATCATGACATTGCTCTGTAAATTAATTTAAAGTCTCACTTCTCTCACTGCTTTGAGTTTCAGCATGTTTTCATTTTGCCCTTACCTGGCTGGTCAGTTTGGACACCTCCTTGGCCAGCTCAATGTCAGGACGTCCCAGCATGGTCACACCCACACCTGCTGCTCCACGCTTCTTATATTCAATCTAACCAAAGAAATAAATCCTTTAGGAGTGAGGAAACCCCCTTTTAATTATTCTACTGGATTTTGCAAATAAATTAAGGCTAAAAGGTTATACAGAAACCTTTAAGCCACTCACATTGCTGATTAACTTGGCAGCCTGAGTTGCTTTCTTAATATCTGGTCGATCTGCTATAGGTGTGTAGTGGAGTTTGGATTTGGCATCTTTCTTGTATTCAATCTAATCCATGGAAGAAGACAGAGAAAAGAAAATGAATGAGAAAATTAAATTTATTCATTGGGAACACACCAATTAAGGACACAGCAACATTGCTGAGAAAGGTCATGGGTTTGTTTTGGAAATCAGCTCACAAGGCATGGATCTGGAAATCTGGTTTTCTAAGTTGTCTACAACTGAAGAAATAAATATGGGAAATTCTGTCTGTATTTGAAAGGAGGAAAAAAATTAGATGTGATTTCCACTAGATTACTTGAACTCCTACAATGGGATTTAAATACAAATCACTTATTTCAGTGCAATTTTATATTTGTAAATATTTGTACATTTATCTTTCAAAATTACACCTGAACCTGGAGGCTGGGAGGAAATTCAGAAATCCATAAACTTGGATTTTTCCAGCTGAATTTGCTTACACAACCCACTAAATTAATGGAAAAAGAGGCAAACTTACTGTGCTCTGGTTTTTAGCAACTTCCATGGCATGTTTCACCTCAGGAGGCTCCAGCATGACAGAATAATTGGATTTGCCTTTCTCCTTCACAAACTTCTTCTTGTAGTTTGTCTGTCAAGAACAACAAGGGCCACATGTGAGTTTTTAATGTCACATGGAGGGAAACGCTACAGAAACTTGGAAAAAATGCTCCTTGAAACTTCTGTAGGTGGATAGAGAGGAATCACCTCACTCCCAAATTGTGTTGGCTGCGGCTTTTGGAGTTGGGATTAGAAAAGCTCAGCTTTGGAGATGCTGGACTGAGTCTGGACTCACCTCGCTGACGTTCTTGGTCACCTCCTTGACGTGGACGGTGTCCCTGGTCTCGGGCAGGGTGGTGAAGGAGCCATGGGGCAGCTGCTTCTTGCTCTGCTCTTTGTACTTGTTCTGCCAGCACAGGGGAACACCAGGTCAAACCCAGCAGCTCCAGGATGTGGAATTCAATTCAATTCAATTAAGAAGTAAATGAGTGTTTTATTTTACCTCAGACACCAGAGAGCTGACGTTCTTAGCCAGCAGGATCTGAGGGGTGTCTGGAACAACGTGGTAGGTCCCACGGGCTTTGTTGTGCTTCTCTTTGTATTTTATCTAGCAGGAAGGAAAGATATCAATTTAAATAATGTGCATTTTGTCTTCTGGCAGAATAGAAAGTAATTAGTACAATCGCGTTTGCTTGTTAGTGCAAAATTTTGCAGAAAATCCCATGTTTTGACATTTTTCAGCCTAATCCATACATTCCTATGGCTCTCACTGGGAATTCTTTAGTATACTGAATACTAACATACTGTTAGTAATTATTAAAGATATTTTGTTTTGTTATTAAAGGTATTTTGTGCTATTTTCTCCAGACACTTCCATTTCAATATCAGGAATGCAGAGATGCACCTGGGTGTAAGGTTTAGGAGTATTCAGGCAATGATTGAATATTAATTTAATCCATGAACTAGGCCAGTGGCTTTTAGAAGACCAAATTTATTCAGTCAATTTGTTAATTAAATAAATCAAATAATGAAGTGAGACTGACAACAACTGTCCAAAGCTTCGTTGTTAATCTAATTATATTTGCAATAGAACAGTTTAGGAGCGAGTAAAGTGGTAGTAAAGTGGTAGAGAGGAAAGTTGAGTTCAGTGCTTACATCACTGGCCAGGATGGCATTGTTGAGGGCCAACACTGTGTTTTTATCATCTGTGACAGAGAGTTTGCACCCCTTGAGGAATTCCCGGTCCAGTTTGTATTCGTACTGCAGGAAGAAAAAATGAAAGATAAAGTAAGAGAGTCTCTGATCTTCTTCAGTTTAAAAAAAAAATCTGAATAGGGGAGATGGGAAAATGGAATATTCAGTGTATTTTGATTTTCTTACATCACTCTGTTGCAGAGAGGACTTGGCTGCTTGGACAAAGTCAGGCCTGTCAGCAATCAGGTGCCAGTGGGCTTTGGCTGCTTCGTATTTCTTCTTGTAATCCAGCTGTGTCCAGAGAAAAACCAAACAGGTAGAGTTCATGGGAAATTGGGCACTTTGCACACAACATACAGAGGCCAATTCTCTTTTGGCCTGTGAGAAGAGGTAAGAAAATGTATCTACACCAGATTAGGGCTTTTCTCTGTGTCAGGCACAGCCCAGTCACTGCAGGTTCTCCACTGCTGGGTGGAGAAAGGGATATGAAGGACTGAAATATGTCCTGACTTTGGAGAAGAGGAGAGCTTTCAGATCCTTCCTAATGAGATGGGTGTTGGGCACCAATAACAGAAAACACTGGAAAGTTTTCCATGAGGCTTTGCTTTGTCTCCAAGAGCATCATCCCATGGAATTCCTGGGACAGCTGTGTCTCTGACAGGAAAACAGGGGACAACTGGAAGAATGGGATGTGTGACATACAAGAACCTCAAGGAGAACCCACCAGAGTGAGAACTTCAGTATGAAATAAAATAAAACACATTTTATTCCAGCAGCATAAGGATTAGAAGCAATGCCCAAAAAATTCAGTGGAATTTAATTTCTTGTGAATAATTTCTTGCAGAAATAATTCCTTGTGGCTTCCACTGCCAGTTCCCAACACCCTCCAAAATAAAACTGAACCATGAACAGGACAGAACTCACATTGCTGTTCAGTTTGTAGGCGTGCCTGGGAGTTTTGATGTGAACTGAATCTGCCACGACGTTGCAGCGAGATTTGCTCCTCTCATACATTTCTTTGTATTTCAGCTGAAGAAAGACAAAGATGCAAAAATGTTTGCAAAGATCGTATCAGCAACATCAAGAAAAGTATCAAATATTGAAAAACTTAATTAAAATTGCTCTAGTCTGGATAAAATCTTAATAGGAGAAAGTGACTGGAGGTGGCACTCAGGGCTCTGGGCTGGTGATGAGGTGGGGGTTGGGCACAGCTTGGATTTGATGGCTTTGAGGGCTTTTCCAACCTAAATAATTCTGGGATTCCATGACAAATAAATTCTGTTGATACAACTTGATATCAAGCACCTGCCTGAAAAAAGGTCTTCTCCAGCAGCACTTCTCTTTATATAGAAAATGTGGCAGTTTAAGTTCACCATGAGGCACAGGCTAAGATTAAACAAAATCTACTCACAACCAGTAATTCTGAATATTTCTAGTTTCTTGCAGCCAAAAGAAATCTTTTGAAGAAACTTATTTTCTGATAATTACACTAACTGAAAACTACTTCAGAGGATCTCAGCACTCAGCTTGGAACTTATTTATGTCCTTCAATTCACATCTCTCAAATGTCTCTCAATGACACACTTTATTATCTGGATAAAAATTGTTATTTTTCCTCTTGGATTTACTAATTATGTAGAAATCCATGGAGCATCTGGATGAGATTCAGGCTACTTATTCTGACAGTACTACACTGAATTTCAGAAGTTTCAGTATCCTCATTTATGGATACCTAAGGAACAACAAAACAAAAGATAGAGAGAAATGGTAGGAGAAGGAATTAAGAACAGAAGTCCTAAATTCTATATTATTCTATCCATTCCCTCTTCCTTTCTCTCTCCTTTTTACTTTTCTACTGCCCCAGAATCAAAACATATTTATTTAAGATGATAATATTTACCTTACATATTCACAGTATCCATATAAGAAATTAATAAACATGGCAATACATGAAATATTTTATTCAAGCCTCAAAAAAAAAGCCCCTAGAGGAAGAAAAAACCAGAAAAAACTTCTCCAAATTAATGATTTAGAGACTACTTCCAGCTCATGGCTTTTATTTCTAGTGAGGGGTGGTTTGTCCCAGCAAAAAAAAACGTTCCAAGAGCTCCAGAAGAAAATTCTATGGAAGATTTCCTAAAAAACTGGGTTTTGAAAGAGCCCTGAATGCAGATAGAGTTTTACAGGCCATTATGGTCTAAGAAGGTGATGATTTTCACTGACAGCGTTACACAGGAGTTACAATCATTGGCTACCACGTTAAAAAGTGAATTTTGGGTGGTTTTGATGCCACAGAGGATTCACTCACATCACTGATCCTGTCCTTGACCTTGCGCACGTGCAGCAGCATCGGCGTGTCCTGGATGGTGGTGTAGCCCTTGGGCTTGGCTTTGTTGTACTCCAGTTTGTAAATAATCTGAAGGGACAAATTGAGGCTTGGGTTATTTCTTGGAATGCTTGGTGTCAGCTGGGAATCCCCTGGGGGTGACTGTCCCATTCCAAAGGATCCACACTTACGTCACTGATCTGCTTGTTGACTTTCGTGGTCCGTAGATACTCTGGAGTATCCAGAACTGTGGTGTATTTGTCTTTCTTCTTCTCATAGTCCTTTTTGTACTGAATCTGGAGATGGGGAAAGGCTCTAAGTTAATCACACAGAGCAGGGCAAAACCTCTTTTAGAGGTGGGATTATAGCCATGGGTAAAATTGCAAAGCCCTCCCACAAAGCCAAAGAAGGAGGAACATGCACCATGAGCTGAATTGCAAACCCTTCCTTGCCCAGGAGGCTGCCTGTTTGTTTGCCTGATTCATTTTATGGTTATTTCAAGCTAAAATCTCCAGGACTGAGCTAAAAAAATCAATCCTTGCAGACCAGAGGCTTTTGAATTTCATAATGGCCAGTATCTCATTTTTAAATATTCATATCCAGTTGAAATTTGGACTTGGTGATCTTGGAGGTCTTTTCCAACCTTAATGATTCTGTGATCAGAGTGAAGAGATATGTAAATCATCTCACACAGCAGGAGATAAAAACATTACCAAATACATCCCAATGCTAGGGTATTTTCAAGGCTTTGGCAGCAGGATTTGTGCCTTGGTAATGATTTTCTTAAGGATCACCTCGCCCTGCCCAGGTTCCTAAACCTTTGTCACAGAGTTCAGTGAGAACAGGCTCACCAAGGATGGGAATTCATTGCAGGCAGCCTCAAGGCAGCTGGAAAAGGTTAGAACACATTTTTAAAAAATAGTTTTCATGCTCTACCCTTTATCAGAAAATAAACCCATGCATTTGGAATGGAACTGCGACAGACAAAATATGAGAAATGATGAACAAATAATCAATGATAACATGGAGTGAACTCGGGGGACATGCAGGTCAGACACTTCTCTTTTTGAATTCAAACATACTCAAATTACCTGCAAGGAGTTTTTAGTGGAAGAATATAAATCCACAGAAAAATGGAACAAAAATGTCTGAAAGACCTTCAGTAGTTTATTACTGAAGAAAGTCACTATAGGCACAGGCAATAAGAATTACAATTCCCTCTGACAGAATTGTTTTCCACTGTTGCATTTCCAGGCTATCATTTATATTCCAATCCATGATCAGGAATGATTTTTCCCCCTGCAAAGGGTGACCTGACTGCCAGCAGCTGTGATTTCAGAGCAGAAATAACTGTTCTGTGTCTGACACCATTCTGGGCACAGAGGGAGATCAGTGCTGGAATCTCCCTGGCAAATCCATCATGTTCTTCCTGAATTAAGGAACTGGGGTTATCAAAGGTGGCCAGGCCAAAAATGGTGCCAGAGTGAGAACTGGGTTAGGGAAATACCAGGAAGAGCTAACATCCAATATCTGAAATGTATGGAAAATTGCTTTTTCACACAAATATGTGAAATTCATACCAATTGTTTACAATGAAAGGAGAAAAGGGGGATAAGCTCAGCCTGAGCTGAGCCATGTCCAAGTGACAGCAAATATTGTTTCAGATATTCTGTTTTATTTTACCACAGCCAGCATTAAGCACATGGGGGAAGCTTTGGGGTCTGAAGTCCATGGAAATAGAGGGAGCAGTAAAGATGCCAAGTCCAAGCAGCTACAGTGGGATCTAAGGGGTCCTGGAGCAGCAGCTCTGCAGATTACCTGGCTCCACAGGTATGTGTTGTAGAGTGCTGTCAGCATATCTGGCCTCAGAATTTCATTGCATCCGTGCTGCAGGAGCATCTTGGCAAAGGATTTATAGCTTTTCTGTCCATGCAAATGGCAACCAAGGACAAGAGAGACCCATGAACAACATGAACAATGACACAGCTCTAGATCCCAGGCACTTGGAGAGTGGAGAGATTTAGGCAAGGTGCTGTATGTATTCATCCACATGTGCATACAATTCACATCTGGATATTTAACACTGCCAAGGCTAAACACTAACAAGTTTTCCTGCTCTCACATCAAGGAAGTCATGAATTTTTGGGGGGAGATGAGAGTAAATTAGAGATTAAGGCAAATATGTCCCTGTTGTTTTATCTAGAAATGAGTAAGAAGATTTGAGAAGAGAGGTAATAAAACAATAAATGCTTGATTCTGCATTTCTTAAAACCTCTCCAGTGGCTTCAGGAGGGATTCCTGATGTCCATTGATGCACAATAATGGAAGTACATACAGGACAGATGGACAGAGCAGCTCACACAAAAAGTGTCTCCTTTTTGGGTGGCAGGATGGAGATTGAGTGAAGAGTGAAGAAACATGACAAAAAAATCACAGGGCTGTGACACTGCTGGGAGTGAGGGTGGCACACAGAGCTGCTCCAGGTGCCCCCACAGTACCTGACTGCTCAGGGTGCTGCCCCACTTGGCCAGCAGGTTCCTGGGATCATCCACAATAACGCTGTACCTATCTTTGAGCTTCTCATAGGCTGCTTTATATAATTTCTGCTCAGAACAGCACAATACAGTGTAACAAGAGAGGGTTAAGATACAGAGAGATCACTGCTATAGCCTCTTTACAGGATGGGGTTGAAGGTCGTGTTCAAGAGAGAAAAATGTATTAAAAATTTAAAAAACAAACCAAAAAAAACCCAAAAAGCCCCAAAAAATGAACAGAAAAACCCCAAACAAACAAACAAAACCAAAATAAAAAGCAACAAAACCCAAGAAAAACTCAAANAAAAAAAAAAGAGAAGAGGGAGAATATTTCCAAATGGCAAATGAATTTTTAAATTGACTCTGGAAGGCCTACAGTCTAAGGATGTCTTTATTCCACCCCTTCAATAAGCAATTTTATGACTGATTTTCTCCATGAAAAGGAACTGCAGAAGCAACTTTGTGCTGTAGATTCCTGAGTTGAGTTCAAAGAGAACACAATGAGATGTTATTAAAAAAACATCACTTTTATAACAGAAGATATTTAGGCAAGTTCATTTCAATATATGGAGCTCCCATTGATAAAATTTTACCCATTTATGTTTCTGATATTAATGTTTTCGTTATTTGCTCTGTGAACAATAATAAGACTGAACAATCTTCATAAAAATTCTGGTATTTGTTGTGAAACAGCTTTTCTTACCTAGAACAGGTAATACAGTAATAAACTTACTGACAGGTGAAGTTATGACACAATGGCTGGTGAAAAAGAATTAAATATTAATGTATAAATCTAAATATTTGCTTCTTTTCTGAAAACCATCAGATTTTGATGGGCTGTTCCAACTCTAAGCTGATGGGAATCACCCTGAACGTGGTGTTTTCCATGGAATTTGTCCTGGGGTGTAGAGCACTAATCCTACAGACTCCAGGAGAGATTTGAATTTTAAACCCAGGGGTATTCATTAATATTAGGTTTATTAGGTGTCAATTGTTTCTTTAGCACTACAGGAGGAAAATAAGGCAAAGTTGAGTTGTAGAATGGAAAAATTCCAGGCAAAATCACTGAAATTAAATGAGCTGTGGCAACTTCTGACATAACTCTGTCTTCCTAATAGCAATAATGATTTTATCAATGTTTTAGGAAAGCAGTTGGAATTCTGTCCACACCTTTTTGAGATGGACACCAACACTCAGGGTTACTGTACCAGCAGCATTATTTAAGTCAGCAAAGGAAAAGTTCCTTTGCCATGAAAAATTAATGAACAGGGGTGGGGATTTCACTTTCTAGGCTCTGCAAACCTGTCCTAATACTCAGAGAAAAAACAACCTTATCTTTCATGACTTTAGTCTGATCTTAAAACATCTTTAAACCTGATTTTGAGGAAGGACAACCTTCAACTCTGTATTTACTCACAGACCAACTCCTTAAGGCTGAGCCTACAGAAACCTTTACTTACCCCATCCATCAGCTGAGTTGCATATTTAAAATGCTCATTGCTCGGAGAGTCAGCCACGTACTTGAACTTGGACTTGGTCTTCTCAAAGTCCTCCTTGTACTTACACTGCAGCCAAAGAAAAGCAAACACACAAAATCCAGCCCATGTTAACCCAAAGAAGGGTAAGGCAATGAAAATGTGATTTTAGAGAGAACTTGTGGCAAAAAAATGGAATGATTGCATTTGTGAGTTAACTTTTCTACCAACAACAAATTGTTGTAAATGGACAGCAAATGTCCAAAAACACTCAGCAACAACCCAGAGTGTGTCACTCACCCCACTGTAGAGCACTTTATTCTTCTCTGCCAGGACAAAACTTGGAGTATCCCACACATAGCAGCCAGTGCCTTTGAGCCATTCCAGGTCTTCCTTGTATTTAACCTTTAGAAAAGAAGTAAAAAGACTCAGTTTTAAGCAGCTAATCAGTGCTGAAATGAACCTCAGCAAAGAGAGGTACATCCATTATAAAGTAAATTAGTTTCTCCAGTTTTTGTGATGGACTCAGTTAATTCACACACATAATCTATCATTAGCTGTTGGAGTTCCTATGTGAATTAAAAATAATGTACAGGTAAGGGGTTTTTGTGTATGCACAGAAATGTACAGTTAAAGATTGTTTACAATCTTTAGTTTACAGGGCTAAACAAATCTAAGCAAACACAAATGAAATTAATTTAAATTGTCTGCTAATTCGACAAGGGGGTGTGCTGCAGTTTTAGCCATCAAAATCTGTCGGTTCCCAGGGCAAATTGTAAATCACTGAAAAACTTCAGCTGCTTTCCCTTTGTTGAGAAGGAAGGTTTGGGCTCATTTTGGAGACCACTTTGACCTTTCAGCCTGGGCCAGGCAGGAGCTGCTGGAACTCACATCACTGATGGCATCCGTGACCAGGCGGTGGTGGAAGTGCTCGGGGCGGTCTGGGATGGATCTCCAGATTCCCAGCTGGCTCATGTAATTCTCCTTATATTTCACCTACAGAGAAAGTGGAAGAATTAAGTAAAGCAATCAAAGAGAACACTCCAGACAACACAAAAGTTCCATTTTTTCTGCCCTGAAACAGCAGAACTGAAAGAGTGGAAATGAGATTAACTTGTAACACCAACGGCAATCAATATTCCAGAGAAAGAGAGAAATCAATGCTGATAATGCTGTTTTTTTCCTAATTATTTGACATATTGAAATAGAACAAAAGGCTAAGTGGCCTATTTTAGGTTATTAAGTGTCAAACACTAATTAGGAATGGAGATGTTGTACATACACTGCTGATGTCATCAGTGACCTTCCTGTGGTAGACAATGTCCAGAGCATCCTTCACTGTGTGGTATTTGCCCTTGGTGTTCTCAAAGGTTTCTTTGTAGCGCAGCTGGGAAGGAAAAAAAAACACCACAAAAGAAGGGATTAATGTGCCAGGAACTGTTCCAGTTAAATTTCTCACTTCTCAGGAATGCTACCCAGGGATATGTTGCTGTCTGACATCCCAGTGTAAGCCCTGAGGAATTTTAGGAGGCTGCAATTGCCTACAATCAGTTGTAATTTCACTGACACCTGTGGTGAAAATTACAGAGAATTTCACCCAATTCCCTTTCAGACTGAGGAAAAAACATCCCTGCATCACAGGAGTGCTCTCTAGAATAGCACAGGTGCCACTTCTGGCATAAAAATCTTCCCTGCCCTCCTCTAGAAGAAAGCAGGAAAATCATCCCCGACTTTCTCAGAGGAGAAGTTCCCATGTGCAGAAGAGCTGGGATGCTCCTTAGCAGTATTTAAAAATCACTCTTAGAGCAGTAAGACTAAATAAACCCTAGAACAAAGCACCAGCCCTGCACACATCCTTTCACATCCTGCTGGTTCTGAAATATATGGAAAAGCTCTCACAAATGAGCATTTTTAAATTGCCTTGAATCACAAATAACCATTCCATGCTTGAAAAAATCAATTTCACCTTAACAACCTCCTGTGCAGCAGCTCAGATAATTTTTCTCTCTAATCTACTTCTGAATTAAAAAAATGAACACATTCCCAGTGACAGGGCAGTTTACTTCTAACACAAAAATGAGATGAAAAAGCTGATAAAAGTTATTCTAGCCTGGCCCCAGCATCAATCACTTCACTCCAGTCTGCTCTATTTGGAGACTTGATGTGTAAACAAATTATTTTAAATCTGTTTTTCCTTTGCTGTATGGCCACACTTCAGTGCAATGGGAAATGAACATGAATTATAAAAATTTGAAAAGAAAAAAAGGCATTGCAGTGGAATCAAATCAAAACTTAATAATGTTCCTAATTTCAAATGGAAATGGACATGCAAATAAAGGGACTTCCTTGATGGGGACACTGAGATATTCTGTGTCTTGCATGTTTGTTCCCCACTGATCTTCTTCCTGGGTTTTTTTCATGGAGACTGCAAGGAAAAGCAGCAGTGGGTGCTCCTGGGGTACTCACATCACTGGCATTCAGGTAGGCTCTCTTGGCTCTGATCAGCACTGGGGTATCAGGGACAGGGGTGTATTTGTCCTTCATCTTCTCATACTGGGTTTTGTACTTTTTCTAAGAGACACAGCAAGAGGGAAGAGTCATCATTGCAATTTTAGAAATATTTGCCAATCTGCAAAACAAGCTTGTCCAACAAAATCCTAAAACACGTTTTCAGAATGTTTTATTTCACCAGAACTTACAAAGGAAATGTGGAACTTAAGTATAAGAGAGAGAAAAATAAACAAAGGCTAAACAGATTTGAGCCTTGAAATTACCACTAAAATTAGAAATAAAACTTCTGAAGAGTTCAGCAGAGTGGCAGCAAATTAGAAAATCAAGATTTTACCTCACTGATCATGTCCTTGACATTCCTGGCATGTGTAAAGGCTTGAGTCTGATTATCAGCATGATGGTGGGGTCTCTCCTTTGTGGCAAGCTCCACATACAAGTACTGCAGCAAGAAGAAAATAATCAAAAAACCCCACACTTCTACTAAATTCTACCTTATGTCTCTGAAAAACAGCTGTAAATTCACAATATAAACATAACCACCAATTTCTAGGAATTCTGCATTGCTTCAAAATGGCCTGGAAAGCTTTTGCTGTACTTTAACAATATATTAAGAAGGATTCCCTGATTGATTTTTATATCAGCACAATTTTTTCACCTGGCTCTGTATTTTTTGTCCTGTCTTGGCTCTTATGAAGTCAGGTGTATCAAGGATGGAAGTGTATTTTGTCTTCAGCTCATTGCCTGCAGCTCTGTAAACCAGCTGGAAAAAGACAGGTCCAAGGATTATTTCTTCTGCTATTGATTAGAAGCTGCACAATCACAGCTTTGCAGTTATAACATCTCATCTATTCCAGTAGAAAAACACAGGGAGGGATTAATTACAGCTACAAAATTGTGCAGAAATAACAGAATTTACCTCACTCAGATGGGTTTTTAGTTCCTGCACTGCTCTGTATCCAGGAGTATCCAACACCACCTGGATTTTAGGCCACATTTTCTTGGCAGTACTTGTGTAGATATAATTAGACTGGAAAGGAAAAGCAGTATTAATAAAGGAAATTTTACAGTGCAACCCCACAGAGCTCTGAAACAACGAACTGGCTGCACGGCACAAAATTCTCTCATTCTTGGTTCATTTTCATCTGTTTCACTTCCTGCATGCACAGAAACAAATCCGTTGTTGTCATGCTCAGTTCCCAGAGGAAAAGTCTTACCCAGAGCTTGCGGAGCTCACGGGCACGGACCATGTCAGGAGTGTCATACAGGAAACAACCCAAGCCCTTCAGCCACCTCAGGTCCTCTTTGTATTTATTCTACGAGAGAAATTAAAATCAACGGTCGGCCTTTGGGATCATTTCAATCTCCAGTCCTTAAACGCAGTGAGAAAGCAGTTTTTTGTTGCAGAGTAGAAAGGAAGGGAGAGAAACCCAGCCCCACAGCCAGCAGAGAGGCTTGGACCCCACTGCAGGTGCTGCTTACATCACTGGTGATGTCCCCAACGTAGCGACAGTGCAGCACGTGAGGGGTGTAGGGCAGGGAGATCAGGTGGCCCTGCATCTTGAAGAAATCTGACTTGTAGATCAGCTGGAAAACAAGGAACAAAGCAGCATTTCACCTCTTTGGTCAGGGGATAATCTCAGTTTGTTCAGTAGTTCTGTTAGGAAGGCACCTACATCACTGACAGCCTCCTGGGTGGCTCTGACTTGGCGGATTTCGGGCGTGTCAGGGGTGGTGTGAATCTTGTCCTTGTTCTTGTGGTAGGTTGCCCTGTACAGCCTCTGTCACAAGAGACAACATTCTGCATTTTAGAACAGCTTAAAACCTTGAAATGGCAAAGAAGTTCAGCACAGCGTAAGCACTTCTTACACAAATTACTGGTTTCTACTCAGGCAAAGATTTTCCATTAATTGTTTTCAATAAATTCTGGAAATCTCAGACTCTAGTCCTAAACACATGTAAATGCATATATTTAACTTTAATTCTATTAAAGCCAATGATTAAAGAAGTGAGTAAATATACATAAAACCTAAAACTATTGTGACCCAATTTTATACAGATACAATAATTTATATTCAACTTTAATCACAACTAATAAAATCAGGCTGCAGTTTTATATTATGGTAACAGTTTCAGCCTGGATCAATGATCCGTCATCATTCTTGATGGATATTTCTCTAAATAATTTAAAAAAGCCTCAGAGAAGAGGGATCCTACAACTCAGCAGTCAGTGTATTCTCATTATGCATATTTTGGGCACTGCAAATACAACTGAAAGCAAATACATATAATTATTGTACCTCATTAATGACTTGATTGACTTTCCTCACATTTTCAAAGCCAACATCTTTAGGTCCCAGAGTGTAGCCCTTGGCTTTCATGTGTTCATAGGCTTCTTTATATTTCAGCTATAAGAAGTACAAAAACACAAAGAAACTAAATTTGATTATGATTCTGGCTACACTGCAGCTCTCACAGCAATTTATGCTGTATAAAGAGAGAGATTTTTAGAGATAAACAAGTGAGATGTAGCTGTATCAGGGCTAAATACACCACGCATCATAATTATTTCTCCCTTTGTCATATGGCCCAAAATTAATAATATAATACATTTTTCTTGCATCTAATAAGGTATTTGCATAATGCTGAGGAAATTTCTATTTTGATAGTAAAGGCCCAGGCTGAGAGTCCCTTGTCTGGGACTGCTGGTCACTGCCATGGTGCAGAAGGATGATTTGGAAGGATTTAGACCTGACTTACATCACTGCCGATGTGCTGGACGTGTTTGGCATGCTGGAAGTTGGGAGTGTCCGTGGGAAGGCTGTACCCAGTGGGCAGAGCATTCACACCAGCCCAGCGGTACAAATTCTGCAAGAGGAGAGAGAAAGACTTTGTACAACTGCCAGCAACACGTGAGGGGGAGATCCCTCCATCTCAGAAATCTCTCCATCACAACTGGAGTAAGATTTCTGATGTGTCTGGAGGGAAAATACATTTAAATGCATTTTTATAGCTCAAAGGAGGGTATTTTCCCACTTTCATTTCAGAGCAGTGACATGCAGCTTCACCTGAAGAGCTAAAAGCAGCCAATTTGGTTTTTCAGTATCACAGACTCTGTGGAGCCCAAAGTTTTGTACTTACCTCACTCTGTATTTTGTTTGCATGATACGCCCGCTCCAGATCCACTGTTTTATCAGTGGGGATCATCTTGCCTTGGACATTCTTCCTGTAATCACCACGATAGACAGCCTAGGAAAGAGAAAAAGTCACAATTGTCACATTCTCTCACAGTGTGTTTTGTTTGTATACAACGGGAATTGTTCCTAAAAAAATGGATTAAAGTTTTTTTTGGCTTCAGGCAATTAATGATTTTAGTGATTGTGGCTACAATGAGGTGTAGATAATCAACAATGATTAAATTAAATTATTAAAAACACATTAAAATTCCCATTTCTAAAGCTGGTGAGGTAACAGCATTTGGAATATTGGCTGGAAGGTGAGAGAAACACTTACTTCACTTAAATTCAAGGCACTGATCACATTCTGGACATAGACAGGAGTGTCTGTGACCACAGTGAAGTCCTTCTTCATTTTTTCTGCCTTAGATTTGTACTTAATCTGCAGAGAGAAAGCAAGAGCTCTAACTACTAAGGCTAGCAATGTTAATTTAATTTATTCTATTATCATATTTACTATACTTACTATCTATTTCATCACTGAGCTATTTTACTAGTGAAGCAGCATTGAAACAGCAAATGAACTGGAACTATGGCTTGTTATTTAATGAATCCTTCAATCAAGAAGGATAAATAACATTTTCCAGACTACACCTGGAGTGGAATAAAGCCACAGTGGAGTGAAAAAGAAGACTAAGAAGCAAACCCAGAGTTATCCACTCACATCACTGCGAAGGTCATAGGCTTGCTTGGCGTGGAGGATTTCAGGAGTGTCCCAGACAAAGCAGCCAATGCCTTTCAGCCAGTTCAGATCATCCTTGTAGATCACCTAAGGAAGCAGAGAAGGAACCTGTAAGAATTCCATCAGGGACTAATCCCTTATTTCTAAATCCCTCCAAAACACAGCTGTCAAATAATGACAAGGAAGGTTTTCTATTACTTTTTTTTTTTTTTTTGAAAATCAAAACAATTCCTTCTGGAATTTAAATAATTTTTTTTCAATTTGCTTCAATTTGGGCAAAAAAAAAAAAAACCAATGATTAAAAAAAAAAAAAAAAAAAAAAACAAAAAAACTACCGGCACATCCTACTGGACTCTGATTTACACAGATCCTATTCCTGGGCTGACCTGCTCAAGGCAAGTGTGTAGAAACTTTGCCCAACCAGGATTTTCTCAGACTTCCAAAGTTTCCACACCTCATGCAACCAAATAAAGGACAATTTACAGAGAAGGTAGAACTGTAATGTTATGACCCAAATGCCTGCACCATTAACACTGGAATTATTGAAATTGTTGCACAGAGGTTGTGGACTCACCGTCCCTGGAAGTGTCCAAGGCCAGGCTGGACAGGGCTGGGAGCAACCTGGGATAGTGGAAGGTGTCCCATGGCAGGGAGTGGAACTGGATGAGCTTTAAGGTCCTTTCCAACCCAAACCACTGTGGGATTTTCTGATTCTATTCAAATAAGCCCCATCTCAATGACCCATTTATTGCCAAGTGTCACAGAAAGGAAGTCAAGTGGCAACTTCAGAGTGTTCCAGCGACATTTCTGCTAAACCATTTCCTCCAATAGAACACAAATGGAGGAATGCTCTCAAAAGTGAGCCAGGAACAAGTGATTTGGGGACTTACATCACTGACTTGGTCGGTGACTCTTCTCACGTGGGTGTTGACCTGCAGGTCTGGCAGACAGATCCAGTCGTGGAGCCGCGTGCGATAATCGACCTCGCTGATCTTCTTCTGGGCATCCTTGGCTGAGATGATGTCCACCATGTCTGGGACAATGTGCACCTTGGCTTTGGTCTTCTCATAGGCTTCTTTGTACAGACGCTGGGGAGTTAAAGAAATGTTTTAATAAAGCTGAAGCATAAATTGTTGACAAATTTGGAGGAAATCATTGCTATTTTCATGCGGTGTCAGTGGGAGAACAATCATTTTGGCCCTGACTAAAATTTACATCTGGCCCCGCTCTAGAAATAATTTGCACAACCTCAACAAGGGAGGTAAAATGTGATTTGTTCAATTTTCATTGTGCTGATGAGTTAAAAGAAGGCAGATGATGGTTTTATCCATATTACACTGAAGGTCTGGCCATGCAGACAATGCAGTAATTGAGTTAACACTTAAATTTATGTTTGTATTCTAGAATTTAGCAAATACTGCACACTGCCAAATGCACGTGGGAATGGGATGTGTGGATCAAGGCATGGGGATTCTTTCAGTGGCTGCTTCTGAGATGAGCATGGCTTTACCAGGAAAGAACACATCCAGAACCAACACTTACATCAATGTTGAGCTTCCCAACTCTGAGGCACCTTTCTGTGTTGGGATCATCCTCAACACCCCTGGGGAGGGTGTACAGGGCTTTGAACTTGTCATATTCCTCACGGTATTTGACCTGAGCACAAGCAAAGAAAGGCAACAGTTAACTGACTCCAATGAGGGTCCTGTGGGTTTGGAGCAAAATTATCATTATCATCATCATTAAACAAAAAGTTGAGTCCAACAAGTGGAGAAAGGTTTTAAAGCAGGATTTTAGTTTTTCGTTTTGTCTTAAATGGTGAAGAAAGCACATCATAACAATCAGGTTGTAAAACAGCAGCTGACTAGAGGGTTCTAAAAATAAATAGATGTAGAATAAGGCACTTATTTATTGTTCCAGCTGTTTCATTTAAAGAGATCTGTGGAGTGGTCTCTCTTAATTCTAACTTCAGTAAAGCATAAGATGTTTTTTACACTTAGTAAGCATAATTTAAAGATTTTTGGTGTTTTTCTGACCTGGATGCTCATGAAACTTAGACTAGAAAAAACTTAACATTTTTAGTTTGGATTACTATAAAAACTGACCTTTTTTTTTTCATGACAAGAAGCCACAACGGACTGTTACCCAAATGACTATCAGAGAAAAATCATTATCCACAGATACATATTATATCTCAATTAAAAAGGGAAAGAAAATTAAAGTTTAAAAAATATTTATATCTATAGTAGATGCAAGACATGAAGGATTTAATTGTTAGAATTGATTATCTGATTTAAAAAAAGATAAAGAATTTAATTCACTTACAATGCTTGCATTGTGCTTCAGTTCTTTGGCACGTGCCAAGGCTACAGTATCTGAGGGCAGTGCATAGCTGGTGGCCTTCACTTTATCCCAGGCCTTCTTGTAGAGATTCTGTGGGGAAATAGAAAGTTTGTGTGAGTGGAAAAACAATTCTTGTAAATAATTACCAACAACCAATAGAAATCAAAAGCCTTTCTGCTTTTATCTAGACACCACATAGTAAAGTATTGTAAAGAAGATATTAAGTGACACTTAACATCAAGTGCATGTAAAGGGTAATAAAAGTCCTCTCTAACTATTCATGTCTGTTCTCATATGAGGTTTTTCTTTTGTTCAGGTGTAATTTTATTCAGGGAATTTATTAATCCATTTGTTTCCAAGGCTGGAATTACAGCTGCAAAATATGGCCCTTGCCTGAAATAAAACATCTCCCCCAAGCTCAAGTAGTGCAGAGGGCCAGCACTGGCTTTGAGAAGCTCCTGGTTTGGATGTTTATCTTCAAACAGAGTGAACAAACAAAATAAAACAAATATCTCACTTTAAAGGTCCTTAAGAGAAAAAAAAAATGTGTACAAACACTTACATCACTATACAGATGTTTCAAACTCTGAACTCTTTCTGAATCCACTGTGTCAGTCACAGTTGTGTATTTGTCCTTAGTTTTGTGGAATTCCTCCTTGTACTTCACCTGGAGGATGAAAGGTGGGTTTAGTGAACTGTTTCAATGCTCAGAAGGACAATCCTGAGCAGAAAACGTGGGGATTCACCTCACTGGCATTGGCAGCACTCTGCAGAGCAGTCACATAGACAGGGGTGTCTGTAACCACACTGAAGTTCTGGAAGTTCTCCTTCCCTGCAGAAGTGTATTTTATCTAGGGACACAAAACCAACAAAACACTCGTTAGTGCTGGAAATGACCTGGAAATCCCCTGCCAGCTTCCTTTAAAATCACATCTGGACAGATGAAATCAAAGATTACAGCTCAGTTAAGATCAGCTCTGAAAGGGAAAGGTCATAAAACAGAAATACTTAATATACAGCCAGTATGAATTATGGAATAATGAAATTAAAAACCCCAGTTATCTTTGCATTCTCCCAAGTTTTCTCCTTCTCCAGTAACACAAGGGATGTCTCTACAGAAGCAAGTCCAAGACTGTATTTTCACAGTTTAAACAAAATATTTCTGATGGAACAGGAATTACTTCATTCAGCTCTGGACTAGGACATGTCAACTCCAGTGAATCATAAATGGAAGGGAAAAACCACATAAATATTTACTTATTTAAGGAAAACTTACCTGGCTCTGCAGGTCATAGGATTTCTTAGCCTGTATAATTTGTGGAGTATCCCAGACGTAACATCCAAGTCCCTTCAGCCAGTTTAAGTCATCTTTATACACAGACTACATGGAAGTGAACAGAACATTAGGTTAGGAAGAAATTTGCCTTCTGCCAATGAAACCAAGGAATTCTGCATCCCACTAAGCCAGGCAATTAACACACCCTCAGATTTTATTGGGAAGGTTGGTTGGCCCAAGCTGAGACACCACTGACTGCAGAATATGAGCACCATTCTCTCAGCTGTGGGCTGATACAACCCCAACAAACAAGGGGAATTCTTTTCCAGACCCACTGGATCCAGAAGGATTCTGGATGCTGTCCTGGCCTCTGTGCTAATTCCAACATTCCCAGTTACAACAGATAAGGATCACTGCAGTGATTGGTACTGAGAATCCAAAGCCATGGTTATTAATTCATATTAATGAATCAAGTAATTAATACTAATGTAATATGCAAATATGTATTTTCATATTTAATTAATATTAAAATTAATATTAATTTAATTTAATATTTAAATATTATGGAAGACACTTGGGGAAAAGTTATGGGAAAGGCTGCTATGATGTCAAACAAATGAGTTCAAAGCTCACATAAGTTTAGAAGGGTTTGGACAACGCCCTCAGGCTCCTGGTGGGATTTTTGAGGTGTGCTGGATGGGTCCCTTCCAAGCCAGCCTAATCTATGGCTCTGAATAAATGATAAACATACATCACTCAGGATCTCCTGGGCTTTCCTGGCGTGAATGACATCGTTTTCCTCCGGGGAGCAGCTCCACTGGTGGAAGTAGGTGCGGTACTCCAGGTCACTGAGGATGTACTGGCACTTCTTGGCCAGGACGTGGTTCATCATGTCAGTTGGGATATGGACATTTTTCTTGGTGTCTTCATAGTTCTTCCTGTAGGCCAGCTGGAAAGAAAAAATAAGGGGAAAAGGTGAGAGGAAATAAGAGTGATTTTCTGTATAACTTTGGGTTTTGGACTAAAAGGTGACAGCATAATCTGAGATGTGGTTCCGGGATTTAGTAGCTAAGCTTCCATGGGATTCAACAGGATAGAAATCTTAACTTGGATATTAATCACCTTTTATTTTGTCAAAGTTCTGGAAGGACAACAATTACCTTCACTTGCAGTTTTAACAGCTGATGAGAAAACTAACAAGTCTTCAGGATTAAAAAGTCATGCTCCACACATGGTTTTCATCTAATTAAAGACAGAATATTTGGGATAACACTGATTTTATGCCCTGCATGACACATTGTATGTGCAGTGCTGACAACAGCAACACACCAAATGTACATTTACTTTTCCAGCTCTTAAATTTCTATTTCAACTCAAAATCTAGACTTTTATTTGTAAAGGAAATTAATCCTACATGGTATTATTTATTGCTCAGATCCTTAGACTGAAACAAAAAAGGGTTTTTTTCCCTTACTGTACTATTTCTAATAGCTGAACAAATCCCTTCTCAATCTCATAAATAATTTTAAATTCAATCATTCAACCCACATATAAAATAAACATTCAGGAAACATAAACACGTTGAAATATTTTTTACTGACATTATTGTGGATTTATGTTAAGGTTGGACTTGATCTTGGAAGTCTTTTCTAACCTTAATGATCCTGTGATTCTACAGCTCTATTAAGCTTTGCACTACTTATGTTTAAGTAATGAAATAGTGAATTTCATCAGTAAAATAAATGGTGAAATAAAGGAAATGGAAAATATTCCAGACTCGCTCATTCCTTACCGCGCTCCTCATTTTCTGGAATTCCAGGGAGTGAATGACACTGGGGAAATCTCCAATATCCTTCCCAGCCAGGTAATGGCCTTTCAGCTTCTCATATATTTCCTTATATTTAAGCTGAAAAAATATTCACGTGGAAATTTTAATGTTCATTCTAACAAGATATTGGGGGGGAAAAAAGGGAAAGAATGGGAAATCCCTGCTGACCTCACTGTTGATGTGGTTTGCATGTTTGGCTCCCACAAGTGGAACATATTTCTCATCCAAAGTGTATCCAATGGGCTTGCTCAGTTCCCAGGCCTTCTTGTAATGTTTCTAGACAAACAAAGCACATACAGATTTTGATCAAAAATTCCCATTTATACACACATGGGATATGACATGGAATACAGAATATTTTTACAGAATGGTTCCAAATAAATCAAATGGAAAATTTTCATTGTGAGTCATTCAGTATAAGGCAAACAGGACAAGTGTTCACTTCAGGAAGCTATCTGAGCACAAATTTGAGCTGATTTCTGCTTTCTTTATTATATTTATACCAGAAGGGTAGTAAAAATATCCAAAATACAGATATGAGCTCTGGTTTAAAAATGCAGTATAGAGCTGAGATTGATAATGTTATAGACAATCAAAATTGTGAAAAATCTTCAAGAAATATGGGTGTTTATTAAAGAAACATTAGTATCAATGGCACTTTCCTATTACTTTTTTGTTAATTATTAAATATATTCACCTTCAGATTAAATTATTAAGTGCCTACTCATATGAATGAGTAATCACTTATATTTAAAAAAAATAGAGGTTTCTCATTAAAATCAGTGAGACTGCTCAGAAGTAAGTGCTTAATAAGGTAAATCATCTACAGTTCTCATTTATTATAAAAAAGTAAATGTAAAATTTATCAGTAGTCTCAGAATATATTATTGGATGCAGTTATATTTGGTTTTGTCACATTGTTATGACTTCCAAGCACCACACAGCTGTCCTTTGGGATCACTTCAACAAGGAAAGAAATCATCCTGATTCCAGTGATCCAAATGGGAAAGCTGAAGAAAAAAGGGATTAAATAACCTTCCCAGTGAGAAGGTTATTTACACCAGTTGAGGAAACTTCCAGTTGAGGAAGTGTTCTACTCTCTACAAGGTGTAGAACAGTTCCTCAAGTCCACCCCACATTTCAAAGGTTGGTATTTACGGGATCTCACCTCACTCTGGAGCAAGGCCATGTCTTTGGCATGGTGCAGAGCAGGAGTATCATCAGACCCAATGTACTGGCCTTTCTCCTGGTTAAATGTTTCTTTGTATTTTAGCTGAAAAAAAAAATGAAACACAGTGTTAATTCCCCAGGGGAAATACAATATTCCCATCAGTCCATCCATTAGTAGTAGACATTAATTTTCTCTTGTGTCATAATGTAATAATGTTGTGTAGGACATTCCAACCATTGTAATACACAGGCAAATGTTACTGTGTCACCTCAAAATCCACACAGTATTCTTGAGAAATTTAAGACACTACTCAGCAAACACAGTTTAGCAACACCAGGAACTCCATGAACTGTTCATCAAGAACAGGACTCAGTTTTCTGTAAGAAAAATCTATGCTAAATCTAAGTCAAGGACTTTCCATATTCTTCTACAGGAAAATGTTAAATTATTTGGACAGCAATATTGTGTTACTCATTCATATCACTTCTTACTAAACTTGTTTACCCCAGGAAAGCCTGTAATTAATGAGGTGTACACACAAAACTAGTATAGTTAGCAAAAGCAATTAAATCATCTCCTAATTCTTCTATATGAATTTTTATTTTAAAAGAAAGGTACATACATCACTCTGATTGACAGAGTTCATCTTTGCCAAAGTGATCTCAGGAGTGTCAACCACGCTGGTGTATTTGGAAAAGTTCTCCAGGGCTTCTTTTGTGTATGCTCTCTGCAAAGAGGTGAAATAATGTCTTAAACACTGTGCATGAGAAAAAGTGCCAGTTGTGGAACTGCTGAAATATTTTCTCTTACCTTGTTTATCAGTTCTTGTGCATTCTTAACCTTCTTATGCTCCACTGAGTCGAGAGGGATCCAACCACAGCCACGAAGCCACTCCAAATCAGCTTTGTAGACATTCTAAATCAGAAAGATTTATGCAAAAAGGACAGAAATTACTGAACTCAGGATGGATTACGTGCTGTGGGCAATATCCTTAGGCCAGACCATGTGGAAGGGACCTCATAGGGCTGCACCATCACTCACATCACTCTGCAGGTCGTAGGCCTGCCGTGCGTGGATCACGTCGTTCTGGTCAGGAAGGCAGGTCCACTGGTGCAGGTACTGGCGATACTCAACGTCGCTGACCAAGTTCTGGCACTCCTTTGCTGCCACAACTGCCATGGCATCTGAAGGCATGTGGATTTTGGACTTGGTTTTGTTGTAGTCTGATTTGTACAGCCTGTCGTTCTGGATCTCGCCCGCGTGCTCGTACCACACCAGCTTGGGGTCATCCCTCATCTTGGCAACTCCCACGTAGTGACCTCTCTGCTTGACATACTCAGCTTTGTATTTCAGCTGGTGGGAGAGGGGAGAAATACAGAGAAAATCAGCACTGGCTGTACCCACTCTGGTTTTAACCTGGGAACAGCTTCAGCTTTGTCAACACAAAGAGCAGACGAGACAGGGAGTTGCTAAACGCAGCCTTAGGTTTTCAGTACATGACCAGATAAAAATCTGGTAACAAACAGTAATATTACTTTGTATAACCTTCCAGTTAAAAATATAGCATTTTCTAGTCTAATATACTCCAAATTTTCAGCAAAAAGTATTGTTAACACAAGAGGAAAGACTTGCTAGAAAATGTTTGCTAACAAGCGCATTTAGTCTCATTTTGGCAACAAATTATTTGAGACTGTCTGAAGAGTGGATGCTTATTTAGGGTTATTACATCACACTGTTTTGACAAAATGTTTATTCCAAATAAGAGTGTAATGTAATACTTCCAAGATCCATTATGCAAATGTTTAAAATGTAAAGTGTGTCCTGGCTTACAGGTTTTGATATGCCAAAAATGAAATCAGAGCCATATATGTTATAATCATAGTATCACCTCAAGTATTTAACACTTATAAAATATGGAAGTCCAGCTCAGTTGATTTTGAAAAGACTGTTTCTGGAGAGAGGGAATGTGGAAGGAGTCTGACCTTCAGCACTAATATCCCTCCAAACCCCATAATCACAAAGATGGCTGAATTAGTTGGAGGACAGTGGAATTCAAAAGTCTGGATGTTACCCCAGATGGAAAGCTTTTTAAGACTGTTTGGGAATTTTCAAGGCCTTTAACATTTCAGGCTTCCAAGCATCTAACATTCCATCTTCCAAATGAGAAAAATCATTACCTCACTTTGGACATCACTTGAGTGCTTGGCATGAGAGATCTGCACTGTGTCAGGAGGCAGGAGGTAACCAGTGGCTTTTTCTTTCTCCCAGCTTTCCTTGTATAAATTCTGTGGGAAATAAAAGTGATGAGGAATTCAACATTACTACAATGATAATGATTACTGTATGTACGTAATTTATATGGAAGTATTAGGATAACAAATCCTTCCTTCAGGTTGTTATCAAAAAGGCAGGTTTTCTAAATACCTAAAAAATGTGAGTAGAAGCTGTCAAGGAGAGACCACATACCTGATTTAGAATTCTGGCTGCCTCTCGGGCCATATCCAGCTGTGGTGTATCTGTGAGAGTATAATTTGTCTTGGCCTCATTCCATTCCTTGTGGTATTTAACCTAGGACACAGAAAGAAATGACTGCCTTGTAGCATCACCACAGAACTGGGAAAACACCATAATTTATGCACAAAATAATGAACCAACCCCTGAATTTGCAAAGCCATTAGACAAAGCACATTAAAAACATAATCACAGAAGCCAAAGGTAGCCCAGACACTGAGAGCAAACTTACATCACTGAGGATTTCAGTGCTATTCTTTGCTGTGACATAATCAACTCTGTCAGCCACAGGAGTGAACGGGAGAGTTTCAGCTTTTGTGCGGTACTTCCTCTGTACAAGAAACAGAAGAATAGATTACCCTGGAATATTTGATGCCTAATACAGCAATTCTGAATAGGTGCACAAGACAAGGAAGTTCTCATGGAGAAAAACCTCTTCATACACAATGAATGTTGTGAAAATACTGCAGTTGCACTTTTCATTTGAAGAAAAACCCTTATTGTTTAAACCATTTAAAATACTTTAAGTGACAAATACCTCTGAAGAAAATTTTAGTCTTGAAAAACATTTGGTTACCTCACTCAGAAGATCTCCAGCATATTTGACATGCTTGACTCCAAGGGAATCATTTGGCAACCATCCAATTCCCCGCAGCCACTCCAGATCAGCTTTATAAACAGCCTGGGAAAACAAAAGAGGGTCCATGCTCTTAGCTACACTTCCCTGGACAATCCAGCAAGATTCATAAGCACCAGAATTTACTCACAGTGGTTAAAAGGGGAGCAGTAACTCCAACATGAGCACTACATCTGAATTTATCACCCCTCAACCATGGCAATTTATAAGTGGCCTATACTCTGCAGCTCTAACAAAGAGCAAGGTGAGTTCCCTGGATTCAGGAAAAAATTCCCACTCCTTAGAGCTGAAGCAGACTAAGAAGAGGCAATACATGACTAAGTTAAGGGGTGTTTTCAGGTGAACTTACATCGCTCTGGAGGTCGTAGGCTTGCCTGGCATGAATGACATCGTTCTGGTCGGGCAGGCAGATCCACTGGTGCAGGTAGTGCCGGTAATCGGCGTCGCTCACCAGGGCCTGCCCGTGCTTGGCTGACACGATGGACATCATGTCCACTGGCAGGTGGCACTGGGTCTTCTGCTTGGCAAAGTGCTTCTTGTACTCTCGCTCGCTCTGAACTTTGGCCACGTCCAGGGCAAATTGGATTTTGGAATCTCCCTTTGCGTTCGGCACTCCCACATAGTGTCCTTTCTGCTTCTCGTGCTCCAGCTTGTATTTGTACTGGGGGAAGAGCAGAGGTCACCATCAGTCACAGCTAGCATGAAAGAGCTCCTGGAGCATGGGAGACGCCTCTTTTGGCACTTACATCACTGGCAATCTCTCTAGAAGCCTTGGCTGTCTTGATTGGAATTGCATCTGCTCTCAAATCATAGCTCATCTTCAGCTCATCCCAGGCTCCTTTATATTGTTTCTGAAGAGACAGATAAAACATCACACACATACTGAATGCTCTGGCATTTGCCATTATAGAAACAGAGTCTCCAGCCATTTATTTGCTGAAATACCATGAAATTTTTTGAGCAGTACTCCTGCTCTTAACCATAAATGCAGCTGCCTCGGAAACATGTAACACCAGTTGTGCAACCTATAAAGCACAGAAGGGTGTTTGTAAAAGTGTAGAAAACATTTATGTGCCTTGGATTCTCACCCATTTCAATAAAATATTCCCTCAGTGGGGCACGATACTATAGTTTTTAAATAGCTGAATGCAAATATTTATTTTTAAATGGCTGAATACTTTAAGGATATTCAGCAGAGGAAAGGGAATGTCACAAGCCCTGTGTGAGGACAGACTTCAATGAGATTCACAGAGATTCAACATCTTAGAATGATATAATCCACATACTATTTTAGAGAAAAGAGAATGATAAACATACCTGGCTGTAATTAACAGCATTAGCCTTGGCTAGGTTGATTTCAGGTGTGTCTGGCATGATGTGGATCATAGTCTTGTCCTTTTCCCAGGCTTCTTTATATTTTGGCTGTTAAAACAGTCATTTAATAATATCATTAGACTTATGGAATTTCACTTATCAATAACATAAAATCCCATAAATCTCTCCTGAACTATCACCTCTAAAGAGTAAAATGTTTGGAAAAACATTAAACTTAAAACACCACGGATCAGTTTTAAATTTTAGCAGTGGGATTTCTGTTTAGCTGTAGTTTCTAGTGTGCAAGCAGCTTTGAGGAGGTTGAACGTACAATGCTGATCTGTTCAGCGTTGGTTTTGGCCAGAACAACATCTGGGGAATCCACAACACTGGTGTACTTCACACTGTCAATGGGGGTCCGATACACGTTGTCACTCAGGAGATCCTGGGCATTCTTCACCCTCTTAATTTCCGGAGAGTCGTTGGGCAACCACCCAATTCCACGGAGCCACTCTAGGTCTGACCTGTACACAGCCTGGGTGAGATGGTCAGAAAAGAAAAACATTGTTTAAAATTATTGTCTTAATTATTTTAAGCTACACAAAACAGATTATGTTTTATAAACCTAGCTAGAGTCAGATGAATCCTTATTATATACAGGAGATGTTCACTGTCGCAAGTAAAATTAAACCTGGCCACAAGTTTTTAAGTAGTTCAGCTCTTAAACAACACATTCTAAACCCTGTAAGGAGAAACAAGTGGAAGGAGTTGCAGTTAATGACGATGAATATTAAAAGCTTAGAAGAGTCTTCCTGTCCCCTCCAAAACACTTATTCCTCTAGTCATTTAAACAATTTTCAAGTCCTAACAAAACCCCAAGCTGCCTACCAGGAAAACTGACAGACAACAAAGAACAGGAACCTTTTCTCCAAAGCTTGTAACTGAAACAGTGTAAGAGGAACTGATAAGCAGCAAAGCCAGGTCAGGAAATCAGCTGCACTGACTCCTGCTTTGCATTCAGCCACTAAAACCTCTCACTGGCTACCTCACAGAGTTTTCTTCCTATTAAATAAATTTCCAAGCTGACTCAAGCAAACAGAAGTAACAAAAGCCACCTGATTCTAAGGCAGCAAACAGCTCTTATTCCTAAGTCACATCAAAGCAAGAAAGACATATCCTTCAGCCTCTCCAAATCATACCTGTCCAAAAGCATTATGCAACACGTTATCAACTAAAGTTTCACAAAATTTGGAGATAAAACCAATGCTTTTTAAGGGTGTAAAAGAGCACATAATAGCAGTAACAAAAAATTGAAGAAAACAATCTAAACATAAATCTGTTGTGACTGTATAGCACTGAACAATCAGAATAAGACTATAATCTATTAAATAATAAAACTACATATCTCTGTGGGTACTCACATCGCTCTGGAGGTCGTAGGCCTGCCGTGCGTGGATCACGTCGTTCTGGTCAGGAAGGCAGGTCCACTGGTGCAGGTACTGCCTGTAGTCAACATCACTGACCAAATTCTGGCACTCCTTGGCTGCCTGCACTGACAGGGCATCCACAGGGATGTGGATCTGGGTCTTGGAATCGTTGTAGGCCTTCTTGTAGAGGCGGTCGTTCTGCAGGGCCATGGCGCGCGCGGCCTGCGCCAGCTTGGGGTCGTCCTTGGCACTGGGGCACCCGATGTAGTGGCCCTTCTCCTTCTCGTGGGTTTCTTTGTACTTGTACTGGAAATGCAGAGAGAACAGAAGGTGTGTTGCTCACCTGGACGCAGCCACCAGACTCAGGCTGCCAGCCTGAGTTTCACTCAGTTCTGCTGAGACACAAGCACCACACGAAGAGAAGGCTGTACCTCACTGGCAATGTCTCTGGAGGCCTTGGCTTGTTTGATGGGAATGGCATCAGCTCTTAGGTCGTAGCTTTTTGCCTTGGCCTCATCCCAGGCCTTCTGGTAATGTTTCTGTAAAGAAAATTAATTACCTTTGTTAAACATAGTGAAATGCCCTCTCTAAAAACCCATTTGCTTGGAATAACCAGCTTGGGAGCCCTGTTTGCTTCCTATAACTTCCTATTACTATAATGATCCTGGCAAGTGTCTCAACAGAAAACTCATGACTTAAAGTAGGTGCAAGATTAAAACACAAAGAGGAAACAGAAATATTCCTGGAGACAGACCACTATGTCTGCAGACTCCAGCAAATCCTCCATGGAACGCATTTGGCAGGTTTTGCCAAAGAGAGCAGGAATTATGTGGAATTGCACACTGAGCTTGGGAGTTTGCCCATGAACATACAACCTGTTGATAGGCTGAGAGGTGATAAAAAGCCTCTGGATGTAATTTACTGTTTACAAGCACATTACCATTTACAGCAAAAACTGGAAAAACAATTGCCAGCCTTCATTTTTGTAACACTTCACAAATATTGCATGTTTTTCTCTTACATTGCTGATGTTGAGAGCATTGACTTTGGACTGCAGCATGACAGGAGTGTCTGAAGGGAGGGAAATCTGGGTCTTGTCTTTATCCCAGGCCTCACGATACAGACGCTGAGGAGAAAGGAAGAACAATAGCAATTCAGTATGGTGAGAAAAAACACCAAGAGGAATTCTTCAGTAATTCCAATTTGCAAAACCTCCCAACTCATCATTCCCGCTGCAGAAATTCTACTCTCCACCAGAAAGAAAGGAAATGTCGTCCCACAAGTGAAAGGGGAGCTTACATCACTGAGCTGCATGGCGTTGGTCTTGGCCAGGACAACATCTGGGGAGTCAGTGATGCTGGTGAACTTCAGCTGCTCCGGTCGCGTGCGGTACAGGCGGTCATTGAGGAGCTCCTGGGCCTTCTTGGCTTTGACCACATCCACAGACCCTTCTGTCAGCCAGCCAATGCCTCGCAGCCATTCCAGGTCGGACTTGTACACGTTCTACAAACAAACCAAGGGTTACTGGCATTGCAGAGGTAACTCTTAGCCCAGGGAGCTGGTGGACTCTCAGTTCCTGGAGATGTTCAAGACCAGTCTGGATGAGAGTCTGAATAATCAGCTCTAGTGGAAGGCGTCCCTTGCCCATGGCAGAGGGTTGGAATAAGATGATCTTTTCCAACTCAAACCATTTTGGGATTCTGTAGCTCTAAGTGCAAGAAGATTTTTTATAAGCCTTTCCCAAAGTTATTATCATATTCTTTGCACAACAAGCAGCCAGTGGTGCTGTGTTGTATCAGATCCTTTGTAGACACAGCACCCCTGATTTGCAAAGAAACAATGATACTTTTAATACACTGCATTCAAACCAGGGGCATAATGTGCAAGTAGTCTGAAGGCAAACATTCTAGAGCAGACTAAGAAAACATGGCTTCCTTATGAACTGCCCCAAATATTTCAGCCCCCAGGTTGAAATCCTTTGGAAAGGATAAAATAAACATACCAGGACTGACTGCAGGCCCATGAATGCTCATTTGAAAGTATATTTGAACAAACAGAGCCTCACACAGCTGCCCTAAAGGTTTCCTGCAGTGACTGTCACTCACATCGCTCTGGAGGTCGTAGGCCTGCCGTGCGTGGATCACGTCGTTCTGGTCAGGAAGGCAGGTCCACTGGTGCAGGTACTGCCTGTAGTCAACATCACTGACCAAATTCTGGCACTCCTTGGCTGCCTGCACTGACAGGGCATCCACAGGGATGTGGATCTGGGTCTTGGAATCGTTGTAGGCCTTCTTGTAGAGGCGGTCGTTCTGCAGGGCCATGGCGCGCGCGGCCTGCGCCAGCTTGGGGTCGTCCTTGGCACTGGGGCACCCGATGTAGTGGCCCTTCTCCTTCTCGTGGGTTTCTTTGTACTTGTACTGGAAGTACAAAAAGAAGTGAATCTGAGATGAAGGTCCCATAATTTCCTATTGCTACTGATCACAAAAATACATATTCCTTTTTTTAAGGTAACTGAAAATAAATGTAAAGGAAGAACATACGTCACTCGCAATATCTCTTGATGCTTTTGCGGTTTTGATTGGAATTGCATCAGCTCTCATGTCATAGCCCTTCTTTTTGGCCTCTTCCCAGGCTTTTACATAAAGTTTCTACATAAGAGAAGACAGAAAATGGCTTATCAATATTCTGAAAGATGGGATTTCTACATTTCATAACCATCTCTCAAAATTTTCATGAATGCGTGTTTCAGAAGATCTTTATGATTAAAGAAATGCTGACTTCACTCTGAATTTCCACTAGCTCAGTAAATGTTTAAATGTCCTTACATTGCTAACGTTGGCTGCGTTGGCCTTTGCTAACAGAATGTCTGGTGTGTCAGGCATGACATGGATGGACTTCTTGTCTGCATCCCAGGCTTCTGTGTACAAGCGCTGCAAGAGAGGAAAACAGCCCTTTATAAACAGTTCTTAATGAAATTATCTTACAATTACAATTATTTTACAAACTGCTATGGGTAGTACCAGTAAATTCTAACAAAGCTTCTCTCTGAACAACTCAAGAAGGAAACCTTTGTCCCTCCTCATTATTCCTCAGGTTAAGCTGGTGCAGCGACTGATTGATTTCAGATTGTGGAGAAAGAGCCATAGGAGGAAAAGTGTGTTAATTATTCTGTAAAAGTTGTTTGATTATGTTAATTATAAAGGAGGAGGTACTTAATGCCTTCCACCCTCCAGATCTGAGATATGTTGCAGAAGTGTCACATCCAGAAAACTTCAGGTATTTCTTCATCACTTGTTCATCATGCAGTATTACTCTTGGAAAATATGTGAATTAAGAGACTTTTGTCTGTAGATTTTTACCAACTGCTCACTTCAGACTAAGCCCTGAGAGAACAGCTTTCCTGTACAATGGCTGAATTTGGACACCGATTTTCTCTTAAATCCACAAGTTTTTTGTTTTACTTTGTATTTTGAACCTTTCACCTCATAAACAAGTTCTATTAACTGGCCATACCACCCTCACCTTGTTCATGATCTCAGCATTTTGCTTGGCTAAGACCATGGCCAATGAATCAGTCACGCTGGTAAATTTGATTTTGTCTGCAGGCTGTCGATATTTCCTGTCACTGAGGATTTCTCCAGCTTTCTTGGCTTTCTCAACTTCCAAGGAACCAATAGGAACCCATCCAATGCCTCTCAGCCACTCAAGGTCTGATTTGTAAACAGCCTGAAAAAATTGAAAGTCTGTTACATATGGGCAAGTGTGATCAAATACCAAAATCAATATAAACAAGCACATAATTTATGAACAACTGGGTATGTTTCTGAGGATATAGTTCTGAATACAATTGTTATTTTGAAAAATTAAGTAAAATAATTATTAAAAAGGAAAAATAAAAGAGGTATTGGAGCACAATGCTAGAATCAGAGTAATACACAAATTATACCTCAGGTTAAGGACTGAAAAAATAGCATTAAACATATTTGATGAAAGAATTGAAAGAATGAAAGAATGAAAACATTTCAACAAGTCTGATGCAAGCGACTAGAGACTAGATGCAAGTGACTAGTCCAGACTAATTATGGAATTACTGTATTACAGAATTGCTGTGCAACAAATTTAAGGGTTTGCTCACATCACTCTGCAGGTCGTAGGCTTGCTTGGCGTGGATCACGTCGTTCTGGTCGGGCAGGCAGATCCACTGGTGCAGGTAGTGCCGGTAGTCGGCGTCGCTCACCAGCTGCTGGCACTTCTTGGCCAACACAATTCCCAGCATGTCCACGGGGCTGCTGAACCTTGTCTTGGACTTCTCAAAGTCCTTCTTGTACTCCCTGTCACTCTGGATCTTGGCCACGTGCATCGACCACATCATCTTGGGGTCATCCTCGATGTTCCTGGCCCCAATGTGGTGGCCCAGCTGCTTCCGATACCCTTCTTTGTACTTATACTGCAGGAAATAAAATCCATGTATATATTTATATATATTACCATTTTTGATAAAAAACATTTAAATAGATTTCTTGGTAGAAAAACATGGAGCATAAAAATCTGTTATCCTCTGTCTCTTGGTGACATTGCCTCATCCTCGAAACAAAACCTGTCCCAGTCATTGCAGAATTGTTTTCCTGGTTTTGTATTCCAATGTTTTGGATTTCAATGTGACACTGAAACAGAATTGTTTCTTTCCTCCAGAAAAGACAAGCATTAAAACTTTTAGAATTTATTTACTTACATATCTCTTTTGGGGACAGATTTTAAAGTACTTCCTATTTTGAATCAGAAATTAGCTTGACAAACTCTAGCATAGACTCCTATATCTTTTTGTTCATCCTACTTGAACATCCATGGATAGCAATGGGGGGCATATAAATAATCTTCATGTTATTATATTTATTCATTACTGTGGTACATAACAAAAAATACTGGCTATCCTTTTTTTTTGTGCACTTAAGGCATGTGGTAGAATCACTATGAAAACAGATTTCTATATTATCTATTTTGTGAAATGTGACATTAGCAAACAACTCAACAAAGATTCTGATTCTTTTCCATTACTAAATCCATAGAGGAATGAGAACAAAGCCTGCTCACCTCACTGGCAATCTCCCTGGAGGCCTTGGCAGACTGAATGGGAATGGCATCAAAACGCAGATCATAGCCCTTCTTCTTTGACTCCTCCAAGGCCAGTTTGTACATTTTCTGTGGGAAAAGGAGTCACATTTTAGTTTCAAAATCAAGACTCAAAATTGCATTTCAGTTCAGCACAACTGGGCAGTAAAACAAATGAAGTTCCTAAATAATATTGTTCATCTTCAGACAATTTAAATACTGTTCTCTAGAAAAGAAAATAAAAACAACCAGATTTCAAAGACCTTGTAATTTTATTGTAGATGTTTGGAAAATGGAAATCATTTAGGGAAGGCATAGACTGGAACGTTTAAAAAGCTAAATTATCTATTTCCACAACTTGCTGTAGAAATTATTTATTTCCCATTTATGGGGATAATATATTTTAAAAGAAAATGCATTCTTGTGGAAAAACAACTCTGATTTCAGCACTGGAACTAGCCATGTATGAAAAGAAACAACCTGACAATATTTTACCATTAATAAAAAATCAAAGGTGACAAAAGTGTACTTATCAGAAACTCTTTAACTGTCTCAGCTCTCCAGTTGCACTCACCTCACTGTAGTTCACCCGGTTCTGTTTGGCCAGCAGGATTTCTGGGGTGTCAGGCATGACATGAATCGTGGTCTTGTCTTTGTTCCACGCTTCAGTGTACAAACGCTAAAGAAGAAAACAGGAAGAGATTGATAGGGCATTCAAAAGCAGTTAGTATCTCATTAATCAGGGAAAACACATTAACTAAAATGATAGGAACCTGGTCTAGTGGAAATTATTCCTTATCATGGCAGGGGGCTGGAACAAAATGATCTTTAATGTCCCTTCTAACCCAAACCATTTTATGACACTAAATATAATATGGATATACAGTTATGTGTTAATCTGGTAAAAGTAACATCAACAAAAGGAGAATTTATCTGAGGGAGTCTAAAAACATTAAGGAAACTGTCACATTGCTTCAGTATAATGAATAAACCAAAGCATTACTAGTGCCCAATGCACACAAACGCCAAGGAAAAGATCTAAATGTAAAATGAGGAATATTACACAAATTTGAGTCTTCCATTACCTGACCTAAGAGTTTTGAGTGAAATAACAAGAGCACACTGACTGAAAATGCACCATGTCTGAACTGCAGCATTGCTTGTGCTCAGTTCATTCCCAGTCCTGTCTCCTGGGCTGTCAGAGACCCCTGATGTGTCACCCAGAGGCATCAGCAGTCACCTTGTTCATGGTGTCTGCGTTCTGCTTGGCCAACACCATCTCCAGGGAATCCGTGACACTGGTGAACTTGATGGTGTCCGGGCGCTGGCGGTAAATTTTGTCACTCAGGATCTCCCCTGCTCTCTTGGCTTTCTCAACTTCCAAGGAACCAATTGGGACCCAGCCAATGCCCCGCAGCCACTCAAGGTCAGACTTGTAGCAGTTCTGATACAAGAAAAAAAATTACACAAGTTATTTTAATAATGTAAACATCATAATGTATGTTACACAGCGCATCTTTCTGAAGGAAAATAACCTTACTATCAGCTCTTCATTCAAACAAATTCAAAGTGGTAAAGAAGACTGTAGAAAAAATGACAGCATTTCACTACATTAAGGGTGAAACCATTATCCAACATTCACAGAATGGCAAATGATAAACAGTCCAAATCCTGGAATTGCACGATTTCATTTAAATATCAGTTAGCTAATATAACCTCTAGGAGACCTGAGCATCAATTAACTGTGAAACTTAAAAATAAATCTTAAGAAGTTGGTTCTACCACATCAGAACAAGATGGCCTGATCCAACTATCTAAAATATTACACTCATTCCTCAGCAAAAATCACATGCCAGAGAACTCACATCGCTCTGCAGGTCGTAGGCTTGCTTGGCGTGGATCACGTCGTTCTGGTCGGGCAGGCAGATCCACTGGTGCAGGTAGTGCCGGTAATCGGCGTCGCTCACCAGCTGCTGGCACTTCTTGGCCAACACAATTCCCAGCATGTCCACAGGGCTGCTGAACCTTGTCTTGGACTTCTCAAAGTCCTTCTTGTACTCCCTGTCACTCTGGATCTTGGCCACGTGCATCGACCACATCATCTTGGGGTCGTCCTCGATGTTCCTGGCCCCAATGTGGTGGCCCAGCTGCTTCCGATACCCTTCCTTGTACTTGTACTGAAACAGAAGAGATTTAAAGTTACTTGGTGTATTGACAAGTTAATAAATAATTCTAACAGTTTAATATACTCATTATTTTGTAAAGATAAAAATATGAACTAAATCCTACTATTCTGGGATTAATTTTCACAAAAGAAGCTTTTTTATTAGATATAGTTATCTAAGACTTTTTATATAACATGCTTTCAATTTGCTAAACGTTTAATGTCACATTTTAACAAGTTTGGTATTTCACATTCTTTTACTATTAAGATTCAATTGTAAATATTAACTTACTTTAAAAACTTTTATCAAATCTCATTGACTAAGACTGTATGATTTGCTCTTAATACAAAGAGTTGAAATATCAAAGTTGAGAGTAAACAAGGAGGAATAAAATCTCTTATCCTCCATCTCTAAGTGATGCTGCCTTATCCCAGAAGCAAAAGCTATCATAGTCATTGCATAGTTTATCCCTGTTTTGTGTTCAGACATCTTGAGTTTCATTATGACACTTGAACAGAAGTATTGATTGAATCAGGAATTAACCTGACAAACTCTACCATTGGTTCATACAGTTTTTGATCATACTGCTTGAATATCCAAGGACATCAGCAGAGGTATTGCAGGGAGCATATCAACAATCTTCATATTATTATATTTATTTATTTATTACAGTGATATATTCCTCACGATAAAAATACTGGCTCCCCCTTTCTTCCATGCACTAAAGGTAATGTAGTGGGACATTAAAAAGAATCACTATGAAAATAGATTTCAATATTATCTATTCTATGACATATGACAGTAGCAAACATTATGATTCTTTTCCATTACTAAATCCATAGAGGAATGAGAACAAAGCCTGCTCACCTCACTGGCAATCTCCCTGGAGGCCTTGGCAGACTGAATGGGAATGGCATCAAAACGCAGATCATAGCCCTTCTTCTTTGACTCCTCCAAGGCCAGTTTGTACATTTTCTGTGAGAAAGAGCCACATTTTAGTTTCAAAAACAGAACAGCATTCCAGTTAAGCACATCTGAGTAATAAAACTATTCAAGTCCCTACACAATATTGTTGATTTTCAGGCAACTTAAACACCTCCAGCCCAGCTTTACATTCACTAGAATACAAAAAAATGCAGATTTCAAAGACCTTGTAATTTTATTGTAGATGTTTGGAAAATGGAAATCATTTAGGGAAAGCAAAGCAAAACTAGTTATTGCCATACCTTACTGTAGAAATTATTTCTAATTTATGGGGGATAATACACTTTAATAGCCTAATTAGATATCCAGGAGGTCAGTTTCCAGAACAACTCTGATTTCAGCATGGGAATAGACCATTTGTGAAAATAAACAGTCTGACAATATTTTCATATTAACTAAAAGTCAGAGGGGACAAAAGCTATGTGTCAGAAGTACAATTTAATTGTCTCATATTTCAGTTGCACTCACCTCACTGTAGTTCACCCGGTTCTGTTTGGCCAGCAGGATTTCTGGGGTGTCAGGCATGACATGAATCGTGGTCTTGTCTTTGTTCCACGCTTCAGTGTACAAACGCTAAAGAAGAAAACAGGAAGAGATTGATAGGGCATTCAAAACCAGGTTAAAATCTCAATAATCAGGGAAAACATAGACCATACAAGATGAAAATATAGGAAATGTAACAGGGATAATCAATTAGGTAATTAGGAAGAGACAGTATTAACAAAAGGAGCATTGACCCATGGAAATGTAACAACACTTTAAAAACACCACAATGATTAAGGAGAAGGAATAAACCAATGAGCATTGCTTGTGCTCAGTTCATTCCCAGTCCTGTCTCCAGGGCTGAGGAAGAGACCCCTGATGTGTCACCCAGAGGCATCAGCAGTCACCTTGTTCATGGTGTCTGCGTTCTGCTTGGCCAACACCATCTCCAGGGAATCCGTGACACTGGTGAACTTGATGGTGTCCGGGCGCTGGCGGTAAATTTTGTCACTCAGGATCTCCCCTGCTCTCTTGGCTTTCTCAACTTCCAAGGAACCAATTGGGACCCAGCCAACACCCCGCAGCCATTCCAGGTCAGACTTGTAGCAGTTCTGTTACAAAATATAAAAAAATCACCCACATGGGTTATTCTATCAATAATAACAATAATGCAACTTACATGGTGAATAGTTCACCAATAAGTAACCTCACTATCAACTTAACAAATAATTTAAATAAATTCAAAGCACAAGAGAAAATATAGAAAAAACAAGTGCATTTCACCTACATTAAAAGTGAAACCATTATCCAACATTCACAGAATGGTAAATGATAGATAGCAATTTTGGAGTTAGAGGATTTCATTGAAGTATCAATTAGTTAACACATCCTGTTGGAGAGCTCAGTTTCAACCAGCCACAAAATTTAAAAATAAATCTCAGTGTTGGTTCTACCACATCAGAACAAGATGGCCTGATCCAACTATCTAAAATATTACACTCATTCCTCAGCAAAAGTCACATGCCAGAGAACTCACATCACTCTGCAGGTCGTAGGCTTGCTTGGCGTGGATCACGTCGTTCTGGTCGGGCAGGCAGATCCACTGGTGCAGGTAGTGCCGGTAGTCAACGTCACTGACCAACCCTTGGCACTTCTTGGCCAACACAATTCCCAGCATGTCCACAGGGCTGCTGAACCTTGTCTTGGACTTCTCAAAGTCCTTCTTGTACTCCCTGTCACTCTGGATCTTGGCCACGTGCATCGACCACATCATCTTGGGGTCGTCCTCGATGTTCCTGGCCCCAATGTGGTGGCCCAGCTGCTTCCGATACCCTTCCTTGTACTTGTACTGAAACACAAACCAAGATATTACATTTCTGTATCACCTATAAATATCAGTTACTCATATTAAATATTTCTAACAATAACCTTTCCAAACTTATCTATAACCTACCATTAAAAAAACCCCTAAACAGTCAAATCAATTCTCAGGCTAATAATATTCGAGGACTGAAGCTTTTTGCTACTTGAGTTAGAACACTGAATAGAAATTTTTTATCATTTTGCCTTTTGAAGAAATGTGCTTTAGTAATATTAGTGAGAAATAATCCTGGTCTTATTAAATGCATTTAATGACATATAATGATACACATACTGTAAATACTTATTTACACATATAGGGTTATGAGCTATAGAATTATCATAATAGCAACATTATATTGTTCTTATAATTATGTACATTCATATTTTTAAACATACATGATAATTTACTTGCAAAAATCTATTACTTAAGGTCACAGTTTAACTGCAGTGCCTTTTACAGAATCCAGCTAATATTTTCAGATTGCAGAGGAGAGATGCCAACATAGAAAGAAACAAAAAGTTAGATTCTTACATCACTGGCAATTTGCCTGGATGCTTTGGCTGCTTGGATGGGGATGGCATCAGCTCTCAAATCATAGCCTTTCTTCTTTGCATCTTCCATGGCCTGTCTGTATTGTTTCTAGATGAAGAATTAAACAATGGGATTCATGTAAGTTCCACATGTTATATTCTAAGCAAAACATCTAGTAATTGTGTTTAGATTCATTATATTCATTTTTATCTACTTTAAACTCAAAATCTCAGATCAATAGCCGATACAAATTCATGTCAAAGGAAGACATTTGCTAAATACATTTGTTAAATAATTTTTATTTTACTGCTTAAAATAATGTAACATTGACTGCAATT
>WBNO01005555.1:3151-38717 GCA_013400575.1 Peucedramus taeniatus | reverse complement strand
CACTGTAGGATTCACCAGATTATCCATCTGATAACCTATTTTACAGACCTCCAGGACATACTTAAAAATGTTTTTATACAGGCAATTTTAAAGATATTCCATTACTGTTGAGTTTTGTACTGAGATAATTTGTTGAGAAACTTGTCTACAGTACATTACTTTTGTTTTTGAACCTGACCATTATGAAAGTAATCAGCTTGCACTGAAAAATAACAATTTCCATATTTGGAAAACTAATGTAATTCCCACTTTTGTTGTTTGCCACATTTCATGTATGAATTTAGTCATTGACTGAAGTGTAACCTTTTCACCCAGAGGGTGGTTGGGCAGTGAAATAGGCTTCCCAGGGAATAGGTCCCAGTACCAAACCTGCCAGAGTTTAAGAAGAGTTTGAACAAGCCCTCAAGAACATGGTGTGACTCTTTGGGGCTGTCCTGTGAAAGGCCAGGAGTTGGACTCAGTGGTCCTTGTTAATTCCTTTCAACTCGGATTATCCTGTGATTCTATGATTTGAGAGTGTTTCAACTAGTTCTAAACCCAAAAGGAATCTGCTTTAGAATGCCCTAACTCTTATGACTCTTGCAAAGAGAATTCCCAACATTTGATTAAAGTGCAAAGGTCTGTGCAAGGGACAGTCTTCTTTTTCAGAAATATGCAAATCTAGCTTGCTGAAAATTGTTGAAAGAGAAAATCACCAAATATAATACTTTTAGAAAACTATTTGCTAAATTGATAGAATAATTCATCATTTCTATTGTTGAGCAATGTGCAATAGAATAACATTTTTTGGCGGGGAGATAAAACTCTTTCCTTCATAAAAGACACATTTTTAAGAAAGTGTATTACCTCCTACAAATGCATTCTTATATTTTATTGGATATATATTATTTGTTTGTGAATGACATTATTAGCCATTCATTACCATGTATTGCATCTTTCAAAAGTCAGAGATTATGAGTATTTGAATATTTCTCCTTTGATTTTTAATTTTATCATTCATCCTTAGACTTCTACTAAAAGATTCTTGATATTATAACTAATATATCATTCTGTTGTACAATAAAACTGGAAAAAAATAATTAAAAAAAAAGACAGCGATAAAATATGGCAATATGAAAACTGAATCAATATTGATGTTCTTCATTTTACTTAGCCATGGGTTTCATCTAGTGGGACCAGGATTCTAATATTCATAAGTTCTCCAAGTCTGATAGCAGGACATCAAAAATGAGATGGGGATGCTGGTTTTGTCAACATGAGCTTTCCACAGAAATCTTGGGGATTTTGTTTGTTTCTTATTTCATAGTTGTTTATCTGGTTTCATAGATTATGTGAACTATAAAAGCCGAAATGACTTTATGACATTTTTACATTTTTTTCTGAAGGATATGAAGTTTCTTAGTGTGAACAGTAGTTTTCTACTGCTCTCAGTAGTGTTGGTGAGAGTTTGCCTGCATCTTCAGCTATTATGCGTAGAGAGAGATTGACTTAAACTTCAGCTTTGTGGCTTTAACATTATATAGTCTTTTGTCATACAATCAAGTCTTCAGTGCCTTTCGCTCCTTATCAGGCAGCTCAGAGCAGTGATACAAACACTAAAGGGTCAGCTGTACAGTGAGGCTTTCAAAAGGAAGCTCAGAAATTAAGTGCTCTGTCTGGAAAACTGGACTGTGAAAGCATTCAAGAAACTGATGGACTGAAACTGCTTTGAAAAAAAATACTGCTAAACACAAAGTATTTGCATTTCAGGGCCTAAATGCCTAGAGCAGTAAAACATCCTTACTGACACAGTTATTTTAAACTCTCTATAAATATTCAATAAAGTATAAAAATTTAATGTACTAAGGCAGATAATGTAATAGGTATATGTAATTTTAGATAGATTTTCCAGTTTATATAGAGTCTCTACTAGTCAGGTGCATTTTTAAATTTTTTTTCTATTTCTGTTTAGATACCCAAAAGGATGATCAAGTTTAACTCTTAAGTGAATGGCCCGTGTGGGGATTGAACCTACAACTTTTGGTGTTATCAGCAATGTGCTCTAACCAACTGGGCTAATCTCATGGTCATTGTGTGTAATTATTGAAAAATGTCTGACCGACTTTTGAGGCTTTACTGCATTTTAAAAAGCTTTTGAATGTAGAACAGGAGGATTCTGTAAAGTGTATTTTCTTCTATATCTCATCTTGATGTTTTTAACTCAACGTTGCTCAAATTTTCTCATTTCTTCAAGACTACCTTTTGTCAATAAACATGCTCATGATTTTTTTTAATATATGAAGAATATCCTAAAGGAACTTAGAGTACTTAGAGAAATAATGAAAGAAAATAGAAATTATATCCTGTAATATCAATGTTCTCTACTGATTTTTTAAAGTCAATTCCTTTCTCTGCCTAGCAGAAGATGCATATCTAATGAATATTCTCAACCAACTTTGTGATCATCATATCTACAAAACTGCATCTGTATAAAATATCCAAACCCATTTTCACTTGAACCAAAAGTATCTAGCCTCAAGCCACAGTCTTCTGACACTCCTTGGGTGTTTTTGAGGGTATCACCTAATGAAGGTCCTCCCATATTTGATAGCTCAAATTGTGGTTTACATAGAGTTAGTAATTACTACACATTGCTAAAGACTGGTGACAGAATGGACCTTGAGTACATAATGCTATCAGTCAGCAAATATTAATCTTAAAATGGCCCCAATCACTGTTTTCCTAAATAGAGCTTTCAAAATCCCCCTGCTTTGCTGATTCAGTAGGACTCCTGCTACCTTGCAATTAAATAACGTACATTTTGCAATCATTTCCTGTCTTACATGGTGAGAGCTCAACTAATGGAGATGCTGTTAAAAAACAAAACAAAACAAAACAAAATAACCCCCTAGATTATTAATTTCTAACATTCTTTTGTTCAAGCTTATGTAAAAAACAAAACAAAAAAAAAATCAAGCCCTTAACAACATGTCAATACAGTAAAAACTTTTTAACTAGATGATCTATTTGATCTAATTAGAGTTTTACAAGGCTCTTTTCTTCTGAATTCTTTCCTGGAATTCACACAGAAATAGAAAATAAACAGCTTTATTGGTCTTGCAGAACACTGATCCTTCACACTGCATTTTCCATATGGTCATGATTAGTCTGTATTTTGATTCTTGTATTTTATTAGCATGTTGATTTTTAAACTCAATTGCTTTCAGTAAACACAATTATTATTATGTTGTAAAATGCAAAGAGATAATATAAATTAATAAAACATAAAACATGCTAGGTTTTGAGAAATTCTTCTGAGTTTGGAAGTCCTCCTATTTTAATGAAAACAGAGCCATACGAAGCAGGAAGAGTATTATGGAGTAAGATGTTCTAAATTTAAAAACCAAGATGGAATGTGAACCATCTATTTTAACCACCATAAAAAGTTAAAAGCAAGTATCATTTAGAATCAATGTTTTAAGCCTTTTTTTTTCCCTAATATATTTTTAAAAGTTTGAAAGTTAGGAGACTATTCAGCAAGCTTTACAGAAGACAAAAAATTCAGTTAGTTTGGACCAGTTACATCTGTGAAAAACTTGGAAAATTTAAGGTGGCAGTTAAAATGGGTAAAAGGATAACTAATGAATTTTAGTACCAATAAAAATGAAGAAAGGCACACAGGGTAAGAATTCAAATTATTCCTATAGCCTACAACTATTTAAATTAACAGCACTAGCCAGGAAAATAACCTTGGAGTTACTGTTGACAGCGCAGAAGAAACCACTGCTTGTACAAGTATTGTGAAATATCTCTTGGAAGAAACCAGAATATATAGGGGATGAAGAAGTGAAACATGCAAAGAATACTATGGTGATATTATTGAAAAGTATATTACAGGTTTAAAATGTTTGTGACATATTGGAAGATTCAGAATAAAAAGATGTTCAAAAAAGGATAATGACACAACCAAAGAGCGGAGGAATCTTTCCAAACAAACATTGAAGGATTATTTTTTAACCCTAAAATATGTCTTAGAAGAATAGGACAAATATAAAAAAAAAAAATCAGAAATGAATTGTATGAACAAGCTATATGAGTGTATTTCTTTCCTACCTGCCTCAAAGCTCAACAAAAAACTAAACAAGTTAAATTAAAATTGGAAGCGTTAAATAGCTACAAAAATATTATCTCATGCACTGTTTAATTAAGTATAAAATAATTTTCTACAGGAAGTCAGAAAATAAGTAGACTCAAAACAGGACTGAATATTAGGAGTTCCATAAAAAGGGTATGAACCTGATTTTAAGTTTAATGGGATTTAGCTTAACATTTTCCTCCATGCAGCTTAAGAAATTAACAATTTGGACATACTCCACCAGAGATCACAAAAGAAACATAAACATAGGCAACATTTGATAATGATTTTAAACTCAAGAGATCATAATTTTGTTCTGACAAACATTACTGAAAATTTGCTCACAAGAATATTCACAGTTTTAATTAATAATTTAAAAAGTGAAAGTTATTAAAGTCCAAACTTCAAAGATTGAAATATTATATTCAAATGGGCAATCATGATGAGACTTAATATAGGACTTAGATGATCCCATATCTTTTCCCTGTAGTGTTCTTCTTTCTTTCTGAAATTTTTGCTTTTGGCTTCTCTTGTAGACAAAGTATTAACTATGCGACCTCTACTTCTGGCCCAGTACTACAACTAATAAATAATTCTGTCACAATGTAACTCTGAAAGTAAATAACCAAGCTATATTCTCTAACTCTAAGTATTATGGTTACTTTTATGCCTTCTGTTCTTCCTTTTATGCCAGAGTGCTGGAAGACATGCTGGAAGGCATCTTTTGATACTACAGATTTTATGGATGAAATAAATTGTCAATAAAGCTGGTTTTTGTCCCTTGCAATGCAAGAAATTGTTTTTTAGTTCTTTCTCCTTGAAAGCACCTAAGAAACTATCTTCTCTTTTAATCACGGAGTTTTCAGTTTTTACCAGGTCCCAATCTTCAATGAATCAAAAGCATTAGCTTTATCAGGTACAGAACTGTGGAGGACATGTCAGTGGCTCTTAAAACTCTTCCCACTTTTCCTCTAGTAGTGACTTCACAGCATGCTCTCATGGCAAAAAAACAGAAGTGTTAGAGCACTGTGTTGTCAACAATCTAGCTAGCTAAAGAAGCTACCTCTAAAAGGTTTGACTTTTACCCTGTGAAATAAAAATTATAAACCAGTGATATCAAAGACTGTAATTACAAGTGCTTATCCTGAAATGTCTCATAAAACGTTTCCAGTGCGTAGCTTTTTCTAAGTAGATTTGGTAAATCCAAGTTGTCTTTTATGCCTGTTTTCTACCTCCATCTCGTTCTTGGTTTTTTGTTTTCTCTTTTTGACTCTTGTTCCAGTTACTGCTCTCCTACTGTCTTAGTTTTTTATTTATGTGCATATGAAAAATAGAAGTTGTGTGTTCTTCTTCTTTTTCCAATCCACTTGATACATCTCCTTGTTCTATTAAAGGAAGAGCATACGTGGTACCACCTGGAAGAGCATACGTGGTACCACCTGAAGTTTTCTTGATTGCTTTGGGAGCTGAGAATAGAATGCAGGCTGGTGGTCTGCTATTGGCTTGCAATTCTTTTTAAGAAAGCTGACAATAACCATAGGAGATGAAACAGGTGTTGCATAGAACATGAATGGATAATAAAGAGCTACCTATGATTTAGCTTACAAATAGAGTATCAGCTTGTAGTGCATCTATGTTTCAAGATGCTTTTGTACTAGATTTTGTTTTAGGATTACTCTTGGCAGTGTTTTATAGTCTCACCATAGATATTCAGGATTATTTTGGGTTAACATTGGGTTAGCAACATACACTATCCTATGTTATTCTAAATAAAAGGCATGAAAATTAAAGTAACATAATGAGATGACAACAGTTTTGGCTCTTTGGCTCTCAGTTTTGTGCAAAGCCTCTGCTACTTTATCAGAAAGTTCTGATAATAGAAACAAAATGCTGCAAACAATTTACATCACCAGATTAAGACAAGAATTTGCTACCAGTTAAATCTATGCCAAACAATGGGCTACACAGTATATTTACCAGTAACTTTGTCAAGTGACACGTGGAAAAAATAACTGTGTCATTTATTACATTATAGCACAAAAACTGGTTATTAAATTCAGTCACCTCTATAACTCAATATCAAATAAAAAAGCAGTGGGTTTCCACATTTATACACAAGCCTATAAGTAGTTATTCAATCACAACAAAGACTGCAGAATGAACTCACATATTGCCCTTGTGAGGTGCAGCAGAGATTCAGGGTTGAAATGAAATATGTCATTGACTATATAATATTTTTTCTTATTCTACCCTGGCTGCTGTTCCTTCTGTCCACAGTCCAACCAGGAAATGCAGAAATAAAGGAAAATTTCTGTTAGGATCAGTGCTGCTGTTCACTTTAACACATCATTTTTATTTTTCCATAAAGATGAAACAAAATGAAGACTAGATAAGGTTAAAGTCCTTCAACATACAACATATTAAAAAAAAAAAAAAATTAGCACTCATGCAAATCTGACATTGTAAATATTTATATATGAAAAAAGTGTGGGTATTATAGTGACATATACACATCTGTCACTATACCTCTGAAATGATATTTTGTTTGAAAACTGAGAAGGAAATAGTATTTTTTTTTAAAATCTTAAAAAGTTTAGCCCAAAGCAACACTTCTAAGTCCCTTCTTGAGACATACACATAATTTATGAAAAAACATTTTTGTTATTCCCAGATACATCACTATTAGCAAAGAAATTATTTTCAGAAATATTTTAGGAAAAAAAGTGTAATGGGATTATCTATTATTGAGTCTAATTGATAATAAACGCAAAACAATAAATCTACTAAGTAAAGATCAAATCATTGCTTATTTGGAACTCATTGTAGATATTTTTGGATAAATAACCCACATCTGTGAATTACAATATACTGTGTAGTTGTGATGTTTCCCTACAGAACAGGGACAAACATCAACATTAGAATGAGGAGATGAGGCAAATAGCAGATTATTTCCTATGCTCCTCATTTTAGATTGAAGCAACAAGGCAATAACATAAGTCACTGAAAAGGGTAAGGCCCAGACAAGTGAGTGTCCCATCAGTAAATCCTTTCCTGTTTAACCAATCGTTTGTTTTTCCACTAAAAGTTAATTCAATTGTCATTACAAATATTCATGCCAGTAAAGTGTCTCACAATGTTTAAAACCTTAGTCTTTGGTTTCATGGTTTATTTAGACACTTCAGATTTGTCTGAGACGGAGCACTGAATGTAGGCAAGATTGCTAAATCTAATCTGCTATCTTCTCATTATTTTTGTAATATTAATTCTTCTTATATCACAACATCTATCAGAAACAGTTTTTAACATCTTTTTACCATATCCTAAATACTGGGGCTTAATATCAAGTAATTAGAGGCATAACATAGCAGATATAGTATTTATTATATATTTTTTGTTTTTCATATAAGAATCTTATTATATTTAGATTTTTGCGCCAACTATTACAGTGCTATGATAAAAAGGTCTGCCTTTTTGTAAACTCCTTCCTATCCACAGAGGAAGAGTATTTGATTTTTTTGATTTTAGCAGGACAAGAGTGCTTGGAAATTCAAAAGTTTTACATTATAAATCTGTGATTTCTACCATCTATAGCATAAGGGCTCTCATCTTGATCATTATCAAATAATTAATATTCCCACACAGATAAAGTTAGTCAACTACAATTCTCAATTAAAAGTCATAATATCTTTGGATTTTGGCTTAATTTCTGGAGAACAAAAGGGAAGGATGCTTACATGGTTCAGGTACAAAACTGAAGCTTCCCTATGCAAAAATTTTAAAATTTTAAAAATAATTGTCACTCAACATATAAAAAAACAATTGTCACTCAACATATAAAATCTATTTTAAAGTACATTTTAAAAGTAAGCAATACAAATGTTAATGTTTTTGTAAATGACTTTGTGCTGAAGTTTCATTTTGGGAAATGATAAAAAAGTAATAAGCTACAGGATGCTTAGGGAAAAATTTATAAGGTCAGAGGCCGAAGTTTTGAGGGTTTTTTTAACTGGAAATGTTGACAGGATTTCCATGGGTAATTGAAAGGACTTAGGGTAGAATCACAGAAAATGCTGAGTTGGAAAGGACCCGTCAGGAACATCAATCCAACCCTTGGATATGCTCAGGACACCCCAACAGTCACACTATGTGCCTGAGAGCATTGTCCAAATGCTTCTTGAACTCTGCCAGGCTGGTGCTGTGACCACTTCCCTGGGGAACCTGCTCCAGTGTTCAACCATCCTGTGGGTGAGGAGCCTTTTCCTGATGTCAACTTAAACCTCCCCTGACTCAGCTCCAGGCCATTCCCTCGAGTCATGAGTCATGTTATGGTCATGAGACTAAAAAGGTTGGTACCTGACCCTCCTCCCCTCCTTGTGAGGTCTCCCCTCAGGCTCCTCCATCTCCTGCAGGCTGAACAGACCAAGTGACTTCAGCCACTCCTCATAAGGCTTCCCTTCAAGAACCTTCACCATCCTAATGGCCCTCCTATGGACACTCTCAAATAGTTTAATGTCTTAAGGACTTGGTTTACAATACCTGCTCAGGAAAAAAAAATCAAATAAATCGTTTTTTTATCTTGTTGGGTTTTTTTTTTCCTGTAACTGAGAAATAATGACTGCAAATAGTCACTCAGAATCTCACATTAAGTTCTATTATCATTTATAGTTCATGGTATAAAAAACCCCTAACAAACCACCACAACTCCCCAAGAAAGCTACAAAAATAAAATAAAATTAAAAATATATATATAATAAAATAAAATATAATATAATATGGTGGTCTAATAACAACATAAGTATGCTTATATATTTTTATTTTAGTCTTTTTCAGATTGCCACTCTACAGAATTCTACTGTAGATATTCGATATCACCTTTTCTAGAGAGAATTTTTAAAAACTTAAAGTGGAGGTTTTTTCAATTCTGTTGAGGTTGCAGTCTTGTAAACTTGTGTGTTCTAAAGATTAACTTTACTTAGGGAGTTTGCTACTTATTTTCCATAACACCAGTATTTTTCAGAGTTGATTGCATTGAACTTTTTAGTCAAAAGACAAAATAAATGTTAAATTCAATTAAATTTAAGTTAATGACTTACATTTCCATTACTCTGATTTTCTCAAACTTTTTATTTCATTAAACTTTTTTGAGTATGAATTTATTTAGAAAGTATTCATGGTAAACATATAGAAATAAATATCCCATTCAGAGTTCTGAAAGGTCTTGGGAGATAGTAATTTTTATTGAAGATTTATCATGATTTTAATCATTGCTTTAATCTGATTTGTCAGTAACACTGTTGAAAAAATACTGAGTTACCATCTGAGTTACCATTTTCTTAAAAATACACAGTAAAGTAGCATATCAGCAATAGCTGACATAACTACTCAAATAAAATTTAGTATACATAACATTTAAAGTAGTATAAGTTGTAAAACTCAACATAATCAAGTAATTCCCCAACTTAGGCCTCCTGTTGCATCTGTCAATGATTTCCCAATTGCAAACACATCAATATGGGCAGACAAGAATCCTTCTTGTTAAAGAAATATCACACTACTCTGCTTGAAATAAGAGTGACTTGCAACTTTTATTCTGGGTATAATTGTGTCAATTTTGTGTCAGCAATTTAGTGCTGTATTACCATTTCTGCTTTAGTATATGCAAGTCCAAAAATTATCCTTATTCAGATCTATGGGCAGGCATGGCCATGTCTGTGGCTGACTTGGAGTCTGACACTCCTCCAACACAGCTTGGGAAGGGGCTGATGCCCCGGCGCAACTGAAGTGGGCTTTGGCCTCATAGGTGTGGTTGGAGGCTTCAGAAAAGATTGTTCAGGATTTATATAGTCTCTCAGGGCCATAAGAGTAGTACTTATTTGCAAAGTCATTTAAAACTTTGAATCTTTGTGATTATCTTTGAAAGCTACTATATATAATATCATCAATTTTTAATCAGAATTCTCAATAGGGAGCTTTACTCAAAAGCTGATGGGATGACACAACCTAGGGTTTTGAGATACTTCTTCAATGATTTGCTTCTATTCTGAGGGAAATTATACATTTGTGAAAATGTTTGTGTGCATGTATGCATGTTTATTTGTCTAGATCAATCTGTCTTGTTTTAATGCTCTTGCAAGCCTCTTACAAGACTTTAAAATGTGGTATAGACTCATATATTGACTGATTAGATATAAAAGCCCTGCAGCATATTCAAATGCACCAGCTGCATTCAAACAGAATTAAATATTGTGTTATGCCACCTAGATGGAAGTATTCATGCAATTAAATCTACAGGATTAAATAATGAGCCATGAAGGATGGTAGTTCCTTGAAAAATTTGAAAACATTAATATCTACTGTGAGGTAGAAACTGAAAATATATATTGGATGGTCTCACCATTAATTTATAATTCTCTTAAAAACTACAGATTGCATGAATAGCTCTTTGATGAGAATGCTTACAGAGATAACATCCATATGACATGTCAAGAATTGATTGACTGGTAATGATTACACGTTTTAAAAGGAAAAATTGAACAGTTTTGTAATCTTAAACATTGATCTACACCTTATGATAATCCTTAGTTGCATTGTGCTTTTTAGTTGTATGCTGATTCTCTTAAATTCAGAGTATTTACAAATGCAACACAGATGCAGCTTCAAGCTGACAACCTGCAACATTATATGATATAAATAATTTTAGTCTTCCATTCTCTTCTGTTTTTCCAACATATAATTTAAGTAATAAATAAATGAGTACTACAATCTGTTACCCACAATGTTCTTGAAGTAGGAATACATAATTTTTGGTATTATGCAAAACAAAGAAGTAAGTGTTTTTTTATATTTTCTTCACACATCTTATTATATTTGCACATCTAGTTTTCTGTTTTTAGTAAGGTAAGATTCTAAGACCAAAATTCACAATCAGACTGTTATCTACTCCACTTTCTGAATGACTATAGTCTATTTTATAAAACTAAACAAAAACCATTAACCATTAACTTACTATTAACACTTGGTCAAGATATACGAATGCACTGACTTGACAGAATTAGTTATTGCTAAGAAGTGTATAGTAGTGATAAAATCAGGCTCAAACCTTTCCTGATCAGAGACTACCAATGTCTTAAGAAGTCCAGGTCAATGTTTTTTTCACTGCAGTGGATTTTCATCACAAACTGAATTTTAAAAAGCAAAAAAAATCTTGTGGAAATGCAGTAGTGGTGACAGATTTCTTTAAAGACAAATTCTAAAAGACACGAGAGAAATTTTGTTTTATTCTTCTTTTCTTCTGAATATTATGTTTACATTCTATTTTATGGTACTTTATGGCACCCAAATCAAATGAAAAAGCACTTCTATCAAAGCTAAGAGGTTTTCAAGCGGAGTATAGTTGCTTCATTGGGTCAAATTTTCTTATTTCTGCAAGCAGCTCCTCTCTTTGTGTAATTGTTTCTGTGATTCTGTGCAAGGTGCTCAATTCTCTGCATGTTGTACTCAGATTTTAGACATTTTAGCCAAGTCATTTTTAGTATTTGAATTTTTAAGTGACAGGCACTGCAATGCTGTGACACTGAAGTACTTTGCAGATGAAGATATTAGATACTTAGGAGTGAGTCAATAAAAGAGAGTGAGGCAGTTAGGTAGAATCACAAATAAATTAAGCTTGGTGTTAGCTTTTCCATATCAGGAATTATTATTAATACCTGTTCAAACTGCTTCTCCAATATCTAAGAATGGTACTCAAAGGAGATAATTTGGTGAGCACAAGGGTTTACTAAAGTCTTACCAAAAAATACAGATTGTCTCTCAGTTATTCTAATTAAATGATTTATCACTGGAAATATAGTAGCAGTATATATTTGCAAGTTTTGTTCATGGCATTAATACATAAAATAAGATTTATGTAACTCCCTGTGATGCATATGAGGAGTTTTACTAATAACATTGTTGTAGTTAAATTAAAAATACAGCTGAATACTATGAAAAAACTATAATTATTTAAAAATATTATTTAACTGAATCTTCAAGCTTTTTCTTTGATATGTTTCTATATATTTTAAGAAATTTAATGGTTCTTTTACTGTCCTCTGTTTCACTGTGGAGAAAATTTTACCAGTGAAATCTTCTTTTTCATAGAGTAGAAGAGTTGTTTTCTCCTTCACTTACTCGTAAAGGGATGAATTATCTTTCATTCAAAATTCATAATCTCCTCAAAAGCAATATATTTTCTTAACTATTCCACAGAAATGAGATAGTTAGCCAGTTAGTCACTAAGTCGATTGGCAAAATAGCTATTTTGCTCCTAGCAGATGCTTCTCTATCTCTACTCATCTAAATTGACAGAGATATGGAAGTATAAGCAGATCTCTAACTCACACATGAGTGAAAAATACTTGTTTTGCTATGCTAGAAAAACCATTTATCATGAGCACTGTTTTTATATGCTGATAATGTTAAAGCAGAATCCCTGGTGTGACAGAAACTGCTCTAGTGACAGCTGTGCAACAAGCAGTAATTGAACATATTTAAAAATCTATCCCATGTACTGAACAGATTTCAATGTCTGCTTTGTTTAAGGTCCACTGAGTTGTGAAATGGTTGCTTCATTCACACAGATGTTAATATCTCCAGGCTCTTCTTTGTTGTTCCTCATTTGCATATTTGCAGTAAGTTTGCTGCTCATGAAGTCAGACACAGTTACTTGTCACTACTCTCTGTTAGAATAATGCATCTTGAAGACAAAATACAAGAAACCGTAATTACACCTCATTAAGATTTAAGGAGAAAAATAATAAGAAACATACCAATAGGGGTTCAGTCACCAGCGCTTCATTACTTTCTTTACTGTTTAAATACCTGTCTCTGATGAATATAAATTACTTAGAGAAAACAATATAGTTTTGAATCAGTTTAAGAGCCTCTCTTTGTCTGTTCATCTATGAACACATTCTGACATAATGATCCAACAAGATATTGGAGTTTTATATGATTATTAAATGTTATACTTGATCATTCCATGGCAGAAATGGAAGTTTCATTTAGTTTTATCCATTCTTTGAGAATTAAAACATGATTCTGAAGACTCAAAAAAAAAAAATCAGTGAACAAAAGGCACAGATAAATTAATTAGTAAATAATAAACATACCAAAAATGTGTTTGTTGTCTGGCTAAAAATTGCAGCCAACAAATTCTAGTATCAATGGCCAATCTCTGAAGTACATTATATAACAATTAATTCAAATAACATCATTGCCAGCAGGCCAAAGGTGATCCTGCTGGTCTACTCAGCCCTAGTGAGACCTTACCTGAAGTGCTGTGTCGAGTCCTAGGCAGTTCTCTTAGTACAAGAAAGACATAGAGATCCTGAAGTGAGTCCAGGTTACTGCTATAAAGATGATTAAGGGACTAAAGCATCTCTCTTATAAGGAAAGGCTGAAGGAGTTGTACCGGGTTAGCCTCAAGAAAACTAACTAACTAGGTGGAGATCTCATTAATGCATATAAGTGTCTGAAGGGATGGTGCCAAGAGGATGGATCCAGGCTCTTGGTGGTGATGATCAATAGAATAAGAGGATGCCGGCAGAAGCTGAAACATAGGAAGTTCCACCTGAACAAGAGGAAGAAGTTTAACTTCTTTACTGTGACGGAGACTGAGCATTGAAACAGATTACCCAGAGAGATTGTGGAGTCTCCTTTCCTGGGGATACTCAAAAGCCATCTGGACACAATCATGAGCAATGAGCTCTAAGGAAGCCTGCTTGAGGACAGAGGCTGTACTAGATAACTTCCAGTGGTCCCTTCTAACCTCACCTACTCTGAGATTCTGTGATTCTGTGATCAAGATGTGAAATCTCACACGTTTAGGTGTTTAGAGGGAAAAAGAATAATTTTCCTTTACAGAGAACAACAGAAAAACAATCAGGTTATGCTGACCTTGACAGATTGGTTTTTTATTCTCAATATGGAAATAGCAAAAGACACAATGCATATTACAGTCGTAACAATGATAGAACATCTAAAACTAAGATTTGAATTTCAAGAAGTTGTTAATTTTGTTTATAGATCCACAAATCACTGTTACTTTAAAAGTTTCTCTTCAATTTTTTGGAAATTCTTCATGTTATAAAAACCTTTAATCTAGAATTGTTATACCCTACAGGTTCTCATAAAATTTATACTTATTTTGTCAGGTTACAGGTAGACTAGAAATGTTACACTCTAGTGTGATAAGTTAGCCCTGTCTGTCTTCCAGCCACCCACCCAGTTGTTCTCTCACTCTTTTACTTCAAAGGGACAGGGGAGGAAGTAAGATGAAAAAGTCTATGGGTTAAGATAAAGACAGGGAGATCAGTTATCAGTTAGCATCAAAGAAAAAACAAACAACTTGAGAGGATTAATTTAATTTACTACCAAGTAGATTTGAAGAATGAACAACAAAGAAAATAAAAGCGAGAACATCTCACTCCCTTCTTTCTCCTTCTATTTCCTTTTTCCCCTGTCTCAATATCACTTCTTCATTCCAGAGTCCTCTTCCTCCTTCTTATCTCAAAGAGGTGCAGGTAATGGGGGCAGTGATCAATCCATAAAAATTTGTTTCTGTCACGCTTTCCTCCTCGCATTTTTTCTCTCATCCACTGTGGGTTACTTCCCACAGGCTAAAGTTCTTCAGGAAATCTTCAGGAAATGTTCATATCTTCTGATGTGGATGGTTCATGGTCACCTCATAGAGGCCACCCATGCAGCATCCCTCTTTCAACACTTTGTCATTTGCATCCAATAGATACAACCTGCAAATTAATTTTACCTATACTGCATATTCCAAACTTACTTTCTCATGGGCATTTACTTTAAAACTTATTCCACCTACAAATGGAAATATATGAAGTAGTATAAATCTAGTATTCTGCTACTTGCAGCTGAACACTGAGATAATATCCTACTAGGTTAAAAGTATTTTTTGCCTTCAGTGGAAAGTTGGGGCACTGACTATAATGAAATGGATAAGGTTAATTGCCAATTACATGGCAATAGCTTAGAGGGTTTTCTGATAAAAAACTGTGTTTTGTTAACCTGAGAAAATGATGTGTGTTGGAGTTATTTTGCTCACAGCATGGATGACAGCTGTGCCCAACTTTCTAAGAGTAAGGAAATTACTACAATTTGTAACACTGAAGATTCTGATTTTTTTTTACTTTCTAGGAGGGTTTGAATTTTTGGGGGATTTATTTTGAGTTTTTGAGTTTGCTTTTGTTGATTTTTTAAATTTTTTTTTGTTTGCTTGGTTTTTTTGGGGTTTTGGGGGGGTTGTTTTTGGGGAGTTTTTTGCTGTTTTTTTTGTTTGCTTGTTTGTTTTTGTTTGTTTGTTTTTTGTTTTGTTTTTGTTTTTGTTTTTGTTTTTGTTTTTGTTTTGTTTGGTTTTTGGTGATGGGGTTGAGTTTGCGATTTCTTGTTTAGTGTTTTAGCAAGAGAGGCTTGGGAAATCTGAATTTTATAAAATGGAATCTGAACTTACATGGATTTTCACTTTATTCAAAAATTCCATGAGGTATACTTTTACTCAGGCATACTTTTAGCAGAGAGTTTAAAAATTAGAGCAAATAACAGTTAGCAGCATATATACATGGGGATTATGTAAACCACTGTGGTGATAGCATTAAACAGGTTGGTGAGAGCTGCTAAAAGAATACAACCAGTAAAAGTACCTAATGACACACCAGCTAATGGGGATTAGTGGGACCACAGCTAGTATGATCAACAAGGTGTCCATTAAGCAGGTGTGGCTACTGGCAAAAAAAAATCATCAAGATCAGCAGTAATTCATGTGAAACATCACAATCCAAATTACCTTCAACAGAGAGGGCTTGGAGAAACCTGAAAATTCAGCACTATTGTAAGAAACAAAAACCTGTTTACAGAGGAAGAGGCAGAATGAGGTGTTTTATCAGTCACTTAACTGGAGGTTAAGGATGCAGATGTTATCCCTGCTAAGAGATGAATGTCTGTTTTATGGGGTTTTTTTGAGAACTATTATTGATATTACTGACTGGAGCTCAGATGCAGTTAAAGATACCAGAATTAAAGAGTCTACACCCTATATGTGTAAGAAGAAGCTAAGCTCCTTAACGCTTTGAAATCTCAAAAGATATAGGCTTTGATTTATTTAAACAATCATCAGTGTTGTCACTCAAACAACATTTTGCATTTTTTGAGCTGCCCTGTAACCATCTTGTTACTTCTTGGGTCATGAGTGTCCTCTATCTTATTTACCTTCTTTGTGTGGCTGTTGCCAGTAGGCTAGAGTGTTCCAGGTAGTTTATAAATACCTGTGTTTATCTCCTAGTTGATATATTCAGTGAAGCCAGGAGGAGGAATTTGATCTTTACTGCCTCAGTTCTGAAATTTCTGAATGGAGCTGACAGCTATGACACAGAATCCACATAATTTCATGTACTTTCATTTACAAGATAGGTAGCTGTATGCCAGCTGGGTTATCCTGTGGTGTCTCATATGACATAAAATATCTGTTTTAGTTTAAGACAAAATGTAGTTTCATGTCCATTCTCTATAATGGGAATTAAGACATCTAGCTGACAGTCATATAGGCATATATAGAACCTCCATATAGGTATCTAGATTTTAAAGTGACTTATTATCAAATGCATTCCTATTCAGTAGGCTAGATTTCTTTGCTTTGCCATAGTTGCCTAGTGCCTTTTCAAACATCAGAGGTTATGTAGCCTAGCAACCCACTGACACTCCAGGTAGGGCATGGGTCCCTTGAAAACTTCCTATGCAGAACTCTATGCAACTATGCAACTTTCCCATACAGAACTCTTGAATACCTGGGAGATGTAAACAGCACAAAGTCCTTGTGTTCTCAGGTTATGTAATTAAATCAAGCCTATGATTTTTTCTTCCCCGTTTTATTTTTTTTTTATATTAATTGTGTATTCAAATAGCTCAATTTAATTAATTTCAGTTTTCTGGGGAGAAATGGGGAATAATAATTTGTTGCAACTTTTTACAGTAGAGCTCTTGAATTTTTTGCAAGCCACACTTCTGTTAAAAACTGCAGCAGTCACAATGGATAGTGTAGAGAAAAAAGCTCCTTGTACCTTACAATAATTAGTGATTATCAATGATTCTATAATTATATTAACATCTTCAGATGGAAGAAAAAAACAAAAGGAAGAAAAAACAATGAAGAATTATTCTTCATTTAACTTCCTTCACAGGGAAGTACAGACAAGGAAGACTAAAGAGAATGGAGTTTGTCAGAAAATTGCACAGCCAATCCAGAAAAGTCCAGAAAAAAGTATAATTTAGATTAGCTTCTTTAAACTAGGCAACATTAGCTGTTACCGCTGTAAAGTTTCAAATATTTTTCCTCTGATTAATAAAAATGAGCTTTTATATCTTGTATGCAGGTGCACTGAAGAACACTCAATTTTCCATCTAGTCAGCAGCATTTACTTGGCTACAATGTTCTAGCTCCCTCATGTTTTGTAGTCTTGTTACCTATGTTATTCAAAAGGCCTAGACATTATTTTCCAAGCCATCTTCAACTAGCTTTTTGTTTTATTGGCCTGATTACAGACTTAATTATACATGAAACACTTACAGGTGAAAGATATGTGTTGCTTTTCTCCACTATCATCATTGGGTTGTTTTTCAAGTTCTGGGATTTTTGGCTTGTTGGTTGGTTGGTTTGATTTGCTTGGGGTTGGGGGAGGGTTATAGTTTTTTTCTGGTTGATTTATTGAGGGGTTCATTTTGATCTGTAGTTTAATTTATGTGTTTCCTGATGATACTTGGTCTTAAAGATCAGGACCAGTTTTACAGAATGATGTACAGGGCCAGCCTCAATGTAATATTTTTTGATATTATGAACATTACCTAACCAATTTGGATTTACTTGTCTTTTTAAGGGCCAATCACAATTTATCAGATTGATTAATTGCCCTCATCCTTCACTGACTCTCCATAATGGCATCCACATAATCCAATATATTTTTCTGATTGCTTTAGTTCTTATCCCTTTAAACAGCTAACATGTTTTTTTCTTTCTTTTTTCCCTGCTGGAATGCACGTCAAGCCACTGGAGACAACACATTTCTGAAGGTACTGCAAGAAATAAATTTGCATCAAAGTTGTTTGCTTCAATTAAACTACTGACAAGAGTTTAAAATAAAAACAATTGAACAAATCAGAAAATGCTATTAACCACACCAAGTCCACCTCTGGGTAACTCCCTCTCTTTGGAAAAAACTAATGTGAATTAAAAAGATGAAAGGTCCAATTCTTCTTCTAATTAAATCACACCAATGGAAATAATCTCACTTTCTTGAGATGTATTTAAGTAATTCTAATCACAAGCTGTTGTATAATATTAAAAACAGCAGACACCTCTTTAGTATATACAAAATATAAACATTAAATTGGCAAACTAAAGCTTTGATAAAGTACATAAATATATTACAAAACAGCATTTAAATTTTAAACTACAATAGATGGGGAAGAATGTTTTATTAAAGTAGATGCCAGTCTGTTAAAGTAAGAGAACTTTTATGCAAATAATTTGCTGCAAAATTGTTACATTTTTTAGATTTTCATGTAGGCATAACAGTTAGCCCAAGTCATTACAAGTCACCTAAAATAAGACACCCCAGTGATAAGAACAGACATTCTCAGGGGGCTATTTCCATTACTGCTGCTTCCATAAGGCTTCACTGAGACCAACAAAAACATGGATAATAATTGCCTAGTACATCTCTGAATTATATCTTATTAGTATTTATGTCAGTCATGTTAAGACACAAATGGATCAGTCACCACCTCTTGCTTTTCTTCCATTGTTTATCACTATAAACTATGACATCAAAATGTAATATTGTTATAGATAGTAGAAAATGGTATATATGTTACAAAAACAGCTCCATCCTTATTTCTTGCTTTTTTTTTTTTTTTTTACTTTGCCTTTATTTTGTTTTGTTATGTGTTTGTTATGAGTGTTTCAGGCGGGATCTATTTAGTTAAGTTTTCTGTAAGTTGTCTTCTTTGAACACTGGAAAGATATAGCTATATCTTAAGTGATATTTATAGTTAGGAAATTTTGTAAAAAGATCAGTCTTTTGGGAGGAATTCTTGACTTAGATGAAGATAAGAAAAGTAGCTTATTTTCAGGTAGCTAAAATCCTAGTTGTCATTCTTTAATTATAAATCCTTGTAAGTGAAGGGCAAATGTCTCCACATGAAGAGGAAAACTAGCTAGGACATAGAGCCCACTCTTCAATCTCTAATAATTTAAGGAAATGTATCAAATAGAAATTATCTGGCTCATTTAATTTACTATTTTCATTTTTTGTATTCTTTAATTCTTCTGAAGCAAATACATGACTTGTCTCTCTACTGTTCCTCAGCTATAACCAATCTCAAATAGAAAACCATTTTTTTATAATTTGCTGTATTGAAGCATTACTGTTCACTTTTTTTATTTAATGTTGCAAGCCATTTTGAGTTATTTCAGACGTACTTCTATCATGTATTTTATCTACCAAGTACATACTAGAGATTCTAATGACTGTGCATGATTAAGAACCATCAGTGGTGGGTGGAGTAATTATTCTGCTCTTTCCCCTGCACAATATTACTGCTGAGAGCTGTCTATTCTTTCTGTAGTTCACTGCAGCTGCTAAAATTTGTGATGCAAAATAAATTGTGCCCTCTAGAAAACACCAGTGATGGCGATGGTGGTGGTGTTTTTGTTTGGTTTTTTTTTTCCTGGCTTTGTTGTTGTTGTTATTGTTATTACTACTCTTGTTGTTCAGTTGCTTTTATTAGTTAAAATAATTTTAAAGAAGGTTTTCCCAGATTTAAATAAATTAATAATTTTCCTTTACACAAGTTTCAAATCACCTCAACGTTTGTAATAGTCAGGGCAGGTCAATCAAAGTATTCTTTAACTACCAATGTCATATGGAAGGAAAGAAAGGCTGAGTGGGTAGGTGCAAGATGTGTAATGATTTATATAGCCTGTATTCCAGCACCTACAAACAAGATCTTCAATGCACGTAGTCTGCAACGTTTTTTTTGCCATTCATGGACAGAAATAGTCTCATCCATAGGGCAACTTATTTATGTGTATGATATCAGTCTTAAAAGAAGATAAATTGCCTATGGAAATGCCTATTTCTTTTCATGATCACGAAAAGAGCTTAGATGACTAGTTTATCCTGAACACAACTTTTAGCTAGAAGAAATTACATTAAGTGACTCGAGGACATAACAGTTAACTGAAATACAAAAGCATTACTGGTGATATTTTAATACTAGTTTCATGAGAAAGATTATAAAATCAATATTTTTTAAAAAATGTATTATAAATACAAATTAAATATAGGCTTTATATTTTCATCTGTCAATGTGAAGCTGTTTTATGTTACTTGAGATGTGATATGATATGAGAGATATTTTTTGAGTCTGACAAATTTGACATTGGATTTAGAGGAAACCTACATATGCCTGAACTGGCAGATAGAGACCACCTAAAACATAATAAAACATTTCCAACAGAAGTAGTGCTATTGATGTTTGTACACTTGAAAGCAGACACTAAAAATCCCCAGTTTCCCATACATGGTAAAACAAGCAAGCATGTGACTAATCTAAGGACCCAATGAATAAAAAACTGAAGAAGTGCAATTATAAATGTAATCTAGCACACTCCAATCAAGGCTATCATTATGTGGAGTCCCTCAGCATCTTCACTTGGTGCCAAGAAGTGGGCTTTGGGTGGACCCTGTGGACACACAGCTGCTCGCTCAGTCCTCTCCCCCACAGGAGAAGGAGATAGCTGAAAGAACATGAAAAAGCTTATAGATTGTATTAACAGTAGTTTCACAGGAGAAGCAAAAAGTACACAAAAAATAACAGATAAAAAAAGAAAATAATTTATTCAGTGCATTCAATTGACAAGCAGATGTTTACTGACTCCTTAGAAAGCATGGTATGAGCATGTGTAATAGCTTCTTAGACAGACAAGTGCTATAACCACTAATGTCCCTGTCTCCTCCTCCTTTCCTTGAACTTTTATTGCCAAGCACAACATCATATGATATGGAATATTTCTTTGGTAAACTTAGGTCAGGTAACCCAGCAGCACCCCTCCCACCTTCTTGCCCATCCCCAGACTCTTCTTTGTGTGAGAAAAAAGCAGCTTGACACTTGGTGAGCATTTTTCAGCAACAGGAAACATTGGCAAGAAGTTCATCCAGTCTAACCCCTCTTCTAAGGCAGAGTCAGCTGAAGCATGTTGGCCAGGACGGTGTCCTTTTGTGCACAGATGGAGATTCTACAGCCTACCTGCGCAACTGATTGAGTTGTGACTACTTTGAAAGTTTGACTACTTCCACAACAAAAATAAGTATTCTCTCCTGTTCAGATGGAATTAGTTTTTCTGTTCTCTATCAGCCCTAGTAGTGAACACAACTGAGAAGAGCCTATCTCCTTTTTCGTTCCCTCTCATCCAGTTTTTAAACACACTGATAAATCTCTGCTGAGCCTTCTCTTTTCCGAAGCAGAGTTGAAGTTCCCTCAGCCTCTGTCCTAACCCATCATCAAGGTGGTGATGTCAATGAAGATGTAAAATCATATCCAGTAACAATCCTTTATAATCAGCTGTCAAAAAAACCCAAAAACTTGTAACTAACTAAAGCCCTTTTAGGTCAAAAGTCCATACTCCAATTTTCAGCTTTCAGGCCTGTACTCCACCACTTTGGCTATATATATTCAATTTTTATCTTGCCAGTGTGTCTAGGAGGAAGCAAGCTGAGGAAAATGGTGTGGAATGATTTGCTGAAAGACTAGTTAAGCAAAATCTACCATACTTCTGATGTGGACAGAAAAATGCTTCTTAATTGTAGAAGGTGATCTGGTTAGTCAGGCAGGATTTGCCTTTGATAAATCTGTGCTGGCTCTTCCCAAACGCTTCCTTCATTTGGCTTGCAATAGTTTATGAGGACTTATTCCATTACTTTGCCAGGGACTGTAGCAAGTACAAAAAAATAGAACAAAAACCCCAATTACTTCAAAACCACAGACATAAATTGGATGGGATAAGAATATAATTAAATTGAAGTTATTTTTGCTTAATAAATTCCATAAAAATAATTATAAATATTTTTCATATGTTTTTATTTATTTTTTCATCAGCCAAAATATTAGCCTAAATATATGATTATTAACTTCAAAATCATCCCGTGAGTCGCGTAGACTGACCTTTTAATTGCTACCATTCTTCTCAAAATAGGTTTTATTAAGACCAAAGTGTAAGTTTATAATCCACCGATGTGGAATACTAAAGAATTCACACTGGCTCAATTTTGGCAATTAAATGGATTTTATTTTACGTGTGAATTCTAAAATATAATCTATATGATTAATTTGCTTTTTTCTACAATTCTAAATCATTTAATTGGTTCTTGTATAATTGCTATGCCCAAGGAACCTCAGGAAAAAAAAAAGATTAATCTTTAGAGAATCAATTTCTGATAAGAAAGAAGCCTGCTTCAGGACTGCTTTACTGTACCTAAAGTAAAACTGTTCATCTAAGCAGAGGCAGCATTGAGAATCTTACTTCTCTCTTAGAACACTAAGGCTATTAATTTCTGAATAATGCAAGCCATATAAAATATTTCAGCCTAGTCATAGCAAGAATGCAACGGATGGTTACAGGAGTTGCAGAGAGAAGAAATGAGGAAATATGTATATATATAATATATCTTAATTGTTTTTTATCCATAAGCAGATGAAAAAAGTGATATTCTAAGTTTCTCAGCTGTCCATAATTTTGTAAAGAATATGAATAAGAAAATCCTATTTACTTTAATATTAGTATGAATTTCTGCAGTGTGTTTTAGATCTAACAGTATACTTTCAGGATGTTAATTTGCTGTTATATCAAATTCTTTAATATGTCAAAATTTAGAAATTTTACTGTATTATGCTATTACCACTTACAATGATGGGAGCTAGAAAGTGACTAATGAGAAATCATTTTGTCAAATTTTAGGCACTTAGTCTTTATCTTCTTGCTAAGCTCTTGCTCTGTTTTCCCAAATCATAAAGTATTCTCCGTGTAAACTGTTTGAGAAAAGATGAGTACTTAAAAAATATTATTGAACACTTCTCTCAAAAAACCTCCTGCAAGATCTATCAGTATTTATCTATCAGGAAACACTAAGGGCAGAGATGTGTTGCAAGCCGTATACCTTTATGGCCCTTAGCCCTCAATGTTACAACTAGAGGCAAATGTCGTCTGAGAGCTTAGGATCAGAAACAGAAAATCTTCTTGGTAGCTATCTGCGCTTGTTTTTCTAACAAACAAAAATAAGACTTATAATTTCTTTTTTTGTTTCTTCTAAGATATATTGGATGAACAATAGACATGGAAATGACTAACAGGTTTCTGTGTATTAGGACATTTGAAGTGAGCTTGATGAGCCTGGAGAGAAGCAAAGTCAAGACCCTGGATTTTGTAAGAATGAACTTTCATCTGTTTAAGACCAGGTGAATGAGAACCCCTGGATAATTATCTTTAGGGACAGAGGGGCTGGCAAAAGCTGGCAACTACTTAAGACCATTTTTCTTAGAGTTTAAGAGCTCTCTATCCTGGTATGCAGGAAATCAAGTAAAGCAGGCTGGAAACTGGCATGACTGAGCAATAATCTCCTCCTCAAACTGAGGAGTAAGAAAGAAATGCACAGCCAGTTGAGGCAAGGGTAGGTGATCTGAGGACATCATCAACAGGTGTGCAGATGGCATGGAACTGAGCAGTGCAGCTGATAGGGACAAGCTTGAGAATTGAGCCTGTGAGAACCTCATGAAGTTCAACAAGTCCCAGTGCAAGGTATTGTTTTGTTTTTTTTTTTTTTTTTGTCTACCAGAGCAGAGCAGATATCTCTGCTGCAGCTCATGGGGAGCTCTATGCTGGACCAGGTAGGCATGCCCTGGAGGAAGCTGCTGCCTGAGGAGTGGAGTCCATGCAGGAGCTAGTTTACTAACAGGACACTTGTGGCCCATGGGGAACCCACACCAGAAAATCTATTCCCGAGGGTTTTTAACCTGTTGAAAGGATCACACTGAAGCAGTTTATGAAGGGCTGCAATCTTTGGGAAGGACCCAAGGTGGAGAAGTCCATGAAATACTTATTGCAAAGACTTCACCTCTCTCTTTTGAACACTTTAATTATTACAGATAAACATATTCTCCTACTCTCTCTAAACCAGCTTGAACCTTCTCAGAAATAATAAATTTAATTCTGTTGTCCCACATGCTCTTTGAATACTTGTGCCAGTATGCTATTGAAAAAGAAGGATAAAATATGTATACTCCCATTTGCTGTTCTTAAGAGGAGACAGGAGAATTTGTGCAGTAATATGAAGTAGAATGATGAACCCATGCAGCTTCTTTCCTTTTTTCATTTATGGGGAAGTGAAATGAGGATATATTTCTCAATGGAAGTGTGTGGAAGGAATATAATTCTTCTTGCATGTATATAGATATAATACACAATTAAATGCAAATGCAATGTCCAAACTCTGCATACACAACAAAAGAATTCTGTACAGATTCATTGCTGTGAATGCAAGGAACATTTCTAAGAAAAAAAAATAAAAATCTGATGGAAACCTTCAGCCATTTCCAATTTTCTAGATTCTTAGATATAGTATTGCAGAAACAAAAATTTTAAAATAACATAACTCCCAGCAAGTTTAAGTTATAAAATTACAATTTTAAGCCCCAGCAACTTTAAGTTAAAAAATTGCAATACAGAGAGAAAATTTATTTGAAAAAATAATAGGAGCAGAAATAATTTTCTGCCTAATAATATCCAATACACTAAATAATACTATCACACATAAGTGCATGAACTATGATTATTTGTCTCTACAGATAATGGTCTACATTCCAAGTAAGGAATTTGTTTATAGATTTTTAACCTTTTAAATGTATCTATTTTTGCCATTTCTTTTTCTTATTATAAATGGATTGCATCATAAAGCTATGAAAAAGATACTTATTTTCTTTCTTTACAAAGATTATACTTAAATGACACTGAGACTAGATTCTAAATACTAAAAATTTCTGGATTTCATTGTGGTCTTTGTGCTCTCTATTCTATATACCATCCAGTCAAAATTGATAATGTTTTATTAGCAATAATTAATAACGAATTCAGGAAAGATTAATTACAGGAGTACGCAGTACTAAAATCATCACAAAGTTATCAAATGAAGGTGTTATTTGGACTGCTGTCTGATTTTTAGTGTCTTCTGCTCATTTTTCCATTTAATCTACACCAAGACATCTTAAAAAGACATCTAGAAAGAGCATGCCTAAATTTAATTTTGATTTAATAATACATGTGTATTGTGTGCAATCTTTAAATTCTTATTTGTTGACCATGGTAAGAAAACAGACAATCCAAGCAGATGTCATTAAACACTGGGAATCAGTAAACGTTCTGCAAACAGTGCTTGCAGAAACAACCACATGTATCACTTCAATATCTGACCCTTTAGTGGACACAGAACTTGCATTTTAGTGGTTTCTATCCAGTTAGTGAGATTAATTAATCTCTTCTATCTCTTCTTGGGATACTGGTTGTTTATTTCGAGGATAAGAACAGATATGCATTTTGGACATCAAAACTATAGCTTTAAGAACTAAAAGTAAAATCCTTGGTTAAAAATTATCTTCTTGCTCAGATCCAGTTTTTGGGGTTTTGTTGGTTTGCTTCTTTGAGTTTTTTCTGCATTTGTTTGGGTTTTTGTTTTTTTTTGGGTTTTTTTTTCATTTGTTTGTTTTTGTTTGTACTTTTGTTTTGTTAGGTTTTTGTTTGTTTTTGTTTGGTTGGTTTTTTGGATTTTTTTATTAATGGGGAATGAGGGGGGAATTTTTTCTATTGTTGTTTGGGCTTGGGGTTTTTTGTGTTCATTTTCCAAGCAAGTCCCATTCATGTTACTGTTGCAATAGCAGCATATTCAGTGGACCAATGCATACCCACAAAGCCATTAATTTTTTGATGGATTGCAGTGTTGACTGCATGAATACACAGTGATGTTTTATAGGCTTTCCATGCAGTGTAAAACTTATAAGAGTTTTCAGATAATAGATGTGGCTTATTGATTTTCCTAAGGGATTTTTTTTTATTCACTTAGCCACTATTCACTTCCACTGCTTGCTTTTCATTAGAAGGTTTTTTGATCGTTGGCTGAGAAGTCATAGCATATGTAAGCAGGAGCAAGGGATTATATACACCAAGGATTTAAAAGTGTGCTTCCTCTTATGAGGCACAATGTCCTCTAAGGGTGTATTTTAGATTTAATTTTTAAATTATTATCTGCAAAGAAAGAGCAATTTGATGTCTGCCTGAATGAATATTAAAATATGTATGTAGGACAAAAATAGTGGATTTGTAAAAGTTTTGTGGGTTTTTTTTAGTGTTTTATTATACATGTAAGTATATGCCCTTTGAACAGACCCACAAGAGATGAAAGGCAGGTACCATAGCACGCATTTTTGACATCCATCTATATTCACTAAGGATGTCAAATGCTAAAATTGAACTGGACCACAATTCTATAATTGATAAAGATAATACCACCCAATATAAATTCAGGGAATATACATAAAAACAGACTTGAGCCTGTTATCACAGACTTGCATGGGTGCAGAGGTATACTCTGATAGAAGTTTTTTTGATGACAGAAATTTTATTGTTCATAAACAATTATACACCATTTCAGTATCAGTTTACAAATAAGGATGTTATTTTTTTTAAATGTTTTTAAACTTCAGGAATAAACAAGTATTAAAGTAATGTTAACAATTCAGAAGGTAATCAAACTTCAATATTATGCAGAGGTTTTGAAAAGACAGGTTTTAACAGTAGCTCATAAAAATAATTTGTCATTAAGAATAAAAATAATTTTAAATGGGTAAGGAAAAAGTAAAATTATTTGATATGTATAGTTTGATGGAAGTAGTGGAAATATGTATTCACAAGCATGTAGTAAGTTCACTAAGGTAAACACTGAAATATGGTAACAGGATTTTATGATTTAGGACTATTCATGTGAGACCTGGACATGACAGAGTTGTGTGGAGAGGAACTGTCTGAAGTTCAACAAAAAGTAAGTGCAAGGTCCTACACCTGGGGGAGAATAACCCCCTGTACCAGGAGAGGATGGAAGCCAGTCTGCTGGAAAGCAGCTCTCCGGACAAGAACCTAGGGGTCCTGGTGGACAACAAGCTGCTAGTAAGCCAGAAGTGTGTCCTTGTGGCCAAGAAGGCCAATGGTAGCCTGGGGTGCATTAGGAAGAGCATTGCCAGCAGGTCAAGGCAGCTGATCCTGCCCCTCTGCTCATTCCTGCTGAGGCCACATCTGGAATGCTGTGTCCAGTACTGGGCTCTTCAGTACAAGAGAGACATGGAACTACTGGAGAGGGTCTAGTGAAGGGGAATGAAGGTTAGGGGACTGGATGATTTCTCCTATGAAAGTTCCACCTGTATATGAGGAAAAATGTCTTTCCTCTGAGGGTGATTGAGCACTGGCACAGACTGACCAGAGAGGTTCCAGAGTGTCCTTCTCTGAAGATACTCAAAACCACATCCAGACATCATTTGATGCAACATGGTCTAGGTGAACCTGCTATAGCAGAGAGGTTGGACTAGATGTTCTCCAGAGATTCCTTCCAAAACTCCATTGCATAATTCTATGATTTGCAGCACAGACCACCCAGTTTTATGACAAGAAATAGTCAGTCACACATAAGCGCAGTCATAATATAAGCAATCACTTTTGAAGCTTTGGGGCAGAGCTTAGCCTCTGAACTGTTGAGAAAAGGTCTCTCCCTGTGGCATAACACCATAGGATTGGCCAGATGCATTATGGGACTTAGGGAGTTCTTTTCTCCCCAAATACCAGGATATTGTACTTCATGGAGCTTCACTGAATCAATGACACACGATAATACTTGAGAAAATAAATGGTGTGTATTAGAATATTTGCATATATACAGAACTGTGGGAAAATGTTCTCCCAGCTGCAAAAACATCCAAGCAAGCTCTTTTAAATTCACAGCCTTCCTATGCCAGCTGATTCATGATGAAGGCTGAACATAAAGGAGATATTAACATTGTGCAACTGAGCTGATGAGAAATTTAATTTCAGGTATTGTCCTACATAAAAAAAAAAAAAAAAAAAAAAAAATTAGGTAAGACACCAAAAAGCAATATGTTATATAAGAAATTAAATTATATTAATAGTATTTTATTGTAAATACATAATATATTTAAATGTTTTTTATCTTTTTAATCTCCCATGTTTTCAGAAACTAATAATAAAATATATTTTAATGAGAAAGGATTTTATACATGGTAAAATTAGTGACAAAATATTGATTCATATAGATGCAACTGGTATAATAGTAATTAAGAAAAAAGTATTTAAAAAATGTTCAGGAAATTTTTATTTTAAAGTTTTTTTTTTTATTCTGATAATGGTTTTCATTTTGAAGCTCTCACATCTTAAGCAATTAAAATACTTGACTAATATTTTTTTTTCTAAGATTTAACAAAGCATTTCAGATTAAGCTAAACATGCCATTTGTTATTTTTTAAATTAAAAATGGGAAGACAATAAGAAAAAATTCTGAATAAAATCAGCAATTTCATAATATTTTTTTTTAATTTTGATTTTGAACAAAAGCATCTAATAGCTAATATTTGAATTGAGAATATATCATACAGTTATATTATCGCACTTCTATTTATATGGTAGGTGGGAATGTTATGAGGATGTAGGAGAAGGAAATCGTTTCACAAATATGTGCCTAATGATGAGGACATTAATTTTGTCCAATAAATAGTGAATCTCAAGGTTGCATGGAAGATTTTTCAAGTGCAAATGTTGGCATTTGGGGTGACTGAAGTGTGCTGTGAGGTGTAGCATTCACACAACATACTTTGACCTGGGCATGATGAAGGCATAAATCACTCTGGCAGGATAGCGTGCAGACACCTGGCCTAGAACAAGGGTGTGTGGAGTGGGGAACACCCAAGAACAGCGTGTTTGGAAAGTATAATCATTAGAGGGTGAAGCACACTGGAGGTGTGAGCCAAATCTCTCTGGCCTAATGTAAAATGGGTCGTGAACTAGACTTTATTCTTGGCACACTTGTTTTGTCATTTCTTTTGAGCTAGCTAGCAGTGTTAATGATTCAGAAGTTTGATAATGAAGAAAAGATTTTTTTTTTTTTCCTCTCTACATATTCAGTCTAGGATGCAATCTGACTATAATAATTGCTGGAGTAGCTTCTCAAACTGTGTATTGACAAATACTTTACATTTCAAGATGAAACTGTTTCAGCCTGTGGACTGTAATGATTCTAACTATATATTTTTTTCTCTTTGTTGTCTTTGTAGGAGAGCTAAGAAGGGGAAGGGGAAGGGGAAAGCAGGTATCACATTTGAAAATAAATATATCTACTAACACACAAATTTCCAATGGAATGACAAGACTGAGTTTTACCCAGCTGTGCAGAAGTAATCATTTGACAGAGGAAAAATGGGTTCCTATATTTTTATATGTTCCCTGCAACTTTAGCTCCTCTTATATACACAATGAATAAACTTTTCTTCTTGTCTCTGTGGAATTGTATGGACCATGAACTTTGATGCTCTACAGCCAGCATATAAATAAATAATAAATATTGAAACTGTGAGTTTTGTAAATTTCTCAAGGGGCTCTTGAACAGAAAGATGACAGTGCAGGTGGTTGGAAAACTCTCTCCTAGATGTATTTGGTAATAGCAGTAATGATATAAAGAAAAGTGTAATCAACATGAATGACAGTGCCATCAAATAATGTTTTGCAAGCTATCAAAACATTAGTTAAGGGTCTTTGTTCAATAATTCTTGATTCACAGATGCATTTTTGCAACAGCTTAAATATAAAAACCATGCCTATGTTCCATATAAGTTAGTAGCAATTAGCTACATAATATATACTAAGAATCTATCAAGGTTTTTTGAAAAACAGGGAATGTTTTCTGAAGTAAGAACTTTTTCAATAAAATAGTGGTTGAATTAAAAAATCTGGGAATTACATTTGACAGACAGGACCAAAAGTTTAATATGTTCTGGAAAGTTTGTTGATGGAGATTCATTTTATGAGTCATTTCAAGTTTTTGGGGTCCATAGTGTTTCATTTGTTGAAGGAGAGAACAAGGACATACTATTTATCTATGTTTAAATTCATGGAAATAAGACCTAACATATTCTGTATAAATCATGGTAAACTGGCAGGGTGAAAATCACAGAGAGTATTTTTCAGATCATTCTGCTTCAGACCGATCATTAAGCTGACACAAATTTCATATCAGGTTTGTATTTTTAAATACTTACAACAGCTGTGTGCTAGAGATTTATGGATTCTAATTTTCACTGTATTATGAATAACAAGCATTGAATATTTAATATTTTTGTATATCATTCTCCGTCATACTTTATAAGGGTAAAAAAGATAGAAATACAGACTTTTTCATTTTCGGTCTTTATTTCTATCAAGTTGTTGTCAAAAATCTGATGAGTATTCAAGAAGAGATAGGTGTTTAGAAAAAAAAAGTACACCCAAATAAACATTGAAAGTCTGTTGCTGTTTTTCAGTAAAAATGAAACCAAATTTTCAGTAAAACTTATCCTACTTTGAAATGCATTTATTCATCAATAATATAATAAATGTATTAAAATTAAGTAATACATGGGTATACATAATGATAAATAAGATATATTTTGAAATTTTCCTAAATATTTACTATGAAGAAAACATGGTAAAAATACCCAAACAAAAAAATCACACAGAACCAAAACCCTCAAAAAAAAACTGCCCCAAAAAACCCAAAAAAACAAGGATAAAAGTGGGATAAAATAATGAACTAGCATATAGATCTTAATATTTTTTACCTGGCTGCTTCATTTTTTCAAGGATTAACACGGGGTTTTTAATTTAGTGTGTACTCTACCTGTTTTCAAAACGCTACATTCCTGTTTAACCTTCTATAAAACTAGGTAGAAGGGACAGGTACTCTTCAGCATTTTTTCTGATTAGCATGCTTGTTCCTTATTCTTTAATTATTTAGTTATTATGAGTTTAGATCCAGGAGGGAGGAGGGAAGAAAAAAAAAAGAAAAAAGTAAAAGAAAAGAATAGAAAAGAAAAGAAAAAAAAAAAAAGGAAAAAAAAAAAAAAAAAAAAAAAAAAAAAAAAAAAAAAAAAAAAAAAAAAAAAAAAAAAAAAAAAAAAACAAAACAACAAAAAAAAAAACAACCAAACCTCTCATCATTTTTAAGCATTATGTTTTCTGTGCTCAGTAGTACAGACTAGAATTTCCCTAAAGTAAATCAGAACATAAGTAGGTAAAATGAGTGAAATAAATGAGTTTTCTAGTTTATGTGTGTGAAGCTTATTATGTAGAATAATGCAACCAATAGGTGCAGATGTATAAATGTGGTGAGTGTGCACACTTCTTGAGAGCTTTGAACAAACCAGCTATATATGTGAATATTATTTTAGTCATTTATTTCAGAATGGCATGGCAGCTTTATTTAGATGAGTATTTCATTACCAGGCTTGACTGTCTTCTTATTTTATTGATTATGAAGGTGAAGTTAAAATGTTATTGAATCACAGCTACATCACAATTTGAAATTTTAATTTGAATGGATCAGAAGACTGTCATGGATTAGCAAGGACTTCTTAAAAACAAGAAAAAAAAACCTGTCGTTTATTTGTATTGAAAATTTGTCCTGGTAGGAAATAAGAAGTGGAATCTTTAAAAGTGAAATATGCCCTGTTCTAGTGAAAAAGATTAGGCAAGAAAAATTATCTCCTCCAATATCATGGAACAAAACAATACTACACACAAAATAGTATTATTCTAAAAGAAATAGTTCTGAAAATACATATTCAGAGATAGAAGAAAACATTTTTCAGTGGCACCTGAAACAGAAATTAGGATTAAAACTATTTCCATCAAACAGTATTCAGAGACATAGTAAATATCTTCTGGCCAATCTAAGTAAATTCTATAAAAAAAATGGGCAGGATAAGGAACTGCATTGTAAGGGAGAAGGCAAGTTTTATGGACTGTCAGACAAGACATGAAGAGCAAGATGTTGCTCTTGCTGCACAGAGGAGGCCCAGGAAATAACTGTATTTATAGCAGCTGTCTAGACTTCTACTACAATAGAAAGGAACATTTATTGCAAAGTAGATTAATTCAACCTACAGTGTGTTTTCTCCTAATTAATGAAAGAAAGGAGCATAAAATGACTGTCAGATGCTTTACATGTCTAACATGGGATGGATCTTTTACCATCTATGACATTATTTTTTGGGCAATTGTTGCAGCCTGAATTGCTGCTAGTAAAGTCCAGGGTAAAGAAGCACAAAGGGCCTTTGCATAATATCCACGGATGTTTAATTCATCCACGCAGTGAAATGTTCAGAGTTCCCCAGGCACACACATGAGTGTAGCCCAGGTTACCTGGTCCTGAGGGATAGGGGGTGAACCTGGTCTTGGGGCAGTACAAAGATGAGGGCCAGTCAGGGAATAGGGAGGGAGTGGCTCAGGGACATAGGAACAGACATTAGAATATGGAAAGGAGCCAATGGGGTATAACAGCTTTTTGAGGGAAGCTTCTTGTGTCTCCCTAAGCCAGGGAATGCCCCCCAGGGTCTCCATATAAAATGCCATTTATAATAATGATGAATCACAGGCAGGAAAGAAAATTAATATATAGATACTGATAGACAAAAAACAGATTTTTAAGTCCTCATGTTTTTTGCAGCAACAGAGAAATTAATATCTTATACTTTCTTGACATAGGTAAAAAGACCTGAGTCTTAGACTGCACTAACTTTTCTTTTAATCATCAGCATTATATGGTTTCAAACATATTTTTATAGCAGTCCATTTCCAACTATATAAAAATCCTGATTCTAAATTACCTAATGAAGCAATGTGATGATTCTGATGACACTTAGCTCTGCAGACACACATCACAAAGTTTTTGTTCACACTTTTATTTGATCATTCCTTGAAAATAATTCAAAAATTTAAGATAGACATATCTATATATTTTCTTTTGCTATTCTTGTCATGATGCTATTATGAATCAAGTCACCAATTCAGACCTGTTATAAATGCCAGTGAACATTTCTGAGATGTTGTGACAGAGAGGTGTTAAAAACCAGGAAAGTACGGCGCCAAGATTACTGTCCAAAGAAAACGTGGTTTATTTCCTACATTCTGTAAAATTTGCTGCTCATGTTCACATCTTCATATGACAGAAGATATGGGGAGATTGCTTTTCATTTCTAAAAATATCCTTTTATGACACTGAGAAGTTTTATAGAGCTCAGTATGTTTCTAACTAAAAATTCGAAGTTAACTAGTGTCTTGGAAAAATGTTTTGAAGTATCTGCCAAAGCTTCAGAGTTTTCTCTTGAAAAAGTATCTTCATAATCACCTTTTTCCCCAATAATTTTCATGTTTCAAAAGAACTCAAAAACTAGAAGGAATTAGCTTTGTTCATCATTACAAAATGAATTTTCCTAATTTGATATTTCTTTTTTAAACACAGTAGTGATTTTGATCATGCATGTGAAATTCTATAACAAGGGTATTATTTTGTTACCTCTTCCATTGCAGTCTAGAATGGCAATTAATCAATGAATACTTATGTATATATACATATGCTCACTGCCCAAAAAGTTTTATAGCACTAAGTAAAATAGTGACTGATAAATTTAAAAATTTGGATAATATTTATTTCCATTTTTATCACATTCCATGAAAACATAAGTAAGTCTCATTCTCCTGGTTGTTTGGTTTAATATTATTTCAAGTTCTAATCAAAATACAATAATTTTTTTTTTTCTTAGAATTGGTTAATATTCTAGATTTAAATTTTTGAATGTATCTTTCCCATGCATTTCAGTGGGATTTAAGCATGAAATGTGAATTAATAATATACATACTTCTCTGGATTTTAATTCAAGGTTCCAAATCTTGTCATGAAAATTCAGTGGGACTTAAACTTTAGGCAGGTATCAGAAGAGCAGTTGCTACAACTCTAATTTAAGTTCCCAACTTTATGGAATTTACAGCACTGAGTAAGGCGCTAAAGATGAGATTCTGTCTCACAGACTTCACTTTTTGTCCTATGGCAAGAATAGTCATAGTCCTTTAGTGTTCATATTTTATATCCTTCAAAATATTCCAGAGGGAAACCTAGTTTCCTTAAACATATACACTTCAATTATAAAGCCTTCTCTATCAAGAGAAGAGCATCATAAGCTCCTACTTACTTTTCCTCAGAAACTGTACCACAGTCAGCTGTTCCTGATGGATAGGACAGGGAATCATTAAACTCTTATCTAGAGATGTGCTACAACACACTGATTACTGAGAGGTCTTGGGAGGCATTAGGAAAAATTAAAATGGGGTTTGTTTCCAGCATTTTTTACCGTTTTTATTAGACATATAGTGATTTTCCTTTGTCAATGGGGATTAAAAACATGAAAGTGTTCCCAGGGCTCCAGACAACTCCTTGACAATAAACAGAAATAAATAATAGAGAAAAATACATGCAAATCGGTTTTCCATAAACACCCTCTTCTCAGGGATACAGTCAGATTACTACTAAATTTTAAGCATTCAGAACTGAAAGCAGAATTAAGATAACTGGTCTGACATTTATTCTGCATGGACAGTGTCCACTTATATCTGTGGATAACATGTATTATAAAATCCATCACTGGGCCCTATATTTATCCTATCAAGGATAGGATCATCAAGATTTGCCCTGAGCATATTTTGTGGTCTGTAGAGAAAAAGAGAAATTAACATAGGATCATTCGGACCACCTACAATCTTAACCATGTTTCACGTGTCTATTTTGCATGGTTGATTATAGAATGGACTTAAAGGGGATGTGAATGGGAGTGCTGGCTTTTGAATTTACGAGAGGTAAGTGTGTGAAAAAACCCACACCCTTCCTTGAATAGAATGGAAAACTTTTATGGAATTAGGGATTCTCCCTCCTCTTCATAAAAGTGATAATTAAGGTGATGATTTAAAGACCAGTCAAACTTTCTGAGTATAACACTAGGCAATAGTTCACATACCAAAATGGTATGTACGTATAGTTAGGTCTTAAATTTATATGGACTTTACGTTACTACTTCATGGCTTGTATCTGAACATATTTGGAGGATATTTTCTTCCTTTCCTTTCCTTTCCTTTCCTTTCCTTTCCTTTCCTTTCCTTTCCTTTCCTTTCCTTTCCTTTCCTTTCCTTTCCTTTCCTTTCCTTTCCTTTCC
>WBNO01005552.1:16043-40326 GCA_013400575.1 Peucedramus taeniatus | reverse complement strand
CTTCCCTCTCTCCCTCCCTCCCTTCTCATTTCTGTGTGAATTTTTTCATGTTTCCTGGGCACAGTAACACAACAGGGATGATCAACCATGTTACAAAACCTGGAGTCATCCAAACTTCACAGAGCTGCTTATTAAATAGAGGGAATAGCAGAGAAGGCAATTGCACATCATCCATAGGACACAGCAGATTTTTTAAGTGCTCTATTTTCAATAAAAACAATACTTTTAAAATCAGTCTGTAAGAAGTACCTGAAGCTCCTAAACCATCATTCTCTTTTTGTCCCTTTTCCAACCCCTGTCTCAGTTCTTCTTGGATATCCCAGGATATGAGTCAAGAATGACACTTGAAGACAAGAGAAATCTGCAACAACCAACAAGCCTATTGTTCCATGATATGTAAATGCATTACCTGAATACACCATCATCCTTGGCATAAAACCTACTTGCTGATCCAACTCTTCTTTAATATTCTTTACTTTTACTGTATTTTATTCTTAGATAAAGTCTGAAAATTCCTGGATTCTTTTAGTATACTCATGTGTCCAAATTCAAAGCCAGAGTTTGTGAGTAAATCCTTAGCAGACTATAAGGTGCCTTTCACCATTTTACACATGGTAAAATATTAAATTGATTTATTGTAAGAATATATTGCTACAAGAGTTAGTCTTGAAATCGTGGATCATCAACCAGGGAACAAATTAGCCATCTAATGTACTCTGAGCTTTATCTTCTGTGACAACCCTGGAAAATACTTTATGGTGAATTTTAATGCCCTCCTTAGGTCAATTTTGAGCTGCAATTTGTCGTGCATCATTAATTTAAAAGTCTAAACAAGACCTGATATTAATTATTGCTTCGTAGTAACTGAACATTTTATAAAGCTGCAGTAATATTCCTGTTCTTAATATCTACCTACAAGCATCTGGCTGCTGAGTATTTGGTACTGAGTGCTTATTTTGTTTCATGTACTGAATTTGCACCTACTAGGAAAAATACTACAATATAAAGCATGAGATTATGGTATTCATTTTTAAGCCTTCTGTGTGGTATTTGACACACAGAAATTTTCTCAGCTCTAGAAATTGAGTTACTGTTGTCTCAGACCAGCCACCACAGCTAATGTTTTCTTGCACTCTTTTTTATACTCTTAGATAAAAGTGATCAGATTTTTAGAAACATAAAAACTCCAATAAAATCCCAGCTGAAATCAATGACGTGTAATTATTAATATTCCTAATTAGCAATAGTCTATATTGACTCTCATGTGTTTGTGTCTAGTCATACCTCTTTTACCTCTTTAGCCCAGACACTCCCAATAAACAGCCTGTTATATTAGAAAAGTAGTTCCTAAATTTGATATTAATGTTTCACAGCAGTGGCTGTGGCACAAAGGGACCTCATCAGACAGGTGATACCAATACATTAATTGCAACCAGTGTCTCAGAGAACAGATTTCTAACAGTTTAGAAATTACTGCGAGTGGATAAAAGTAACGAAGTGTAACATGGGTCTAAAAACTTGTCTTTACATACGTAAAAAATTTGAGAATGTTTTAATTCCAGAGCTAATCATTAGCTTTGCAAAGGCTGGTAAACAAAAGAAAGAAGGGGAGGACTATTGTCAGAGTTTTCCCTTAGAGAATTGCCTTGAGGGTACGGTGGGAGAGGTGAAGATTCCTTCCCATCAGGCAGCTAAAAGGCAGAGGTTTCTTCCTTCAATCCAGTGACTCCTTGGCCCTTCCTGCCACCCTGCCCCTCCTTCCTGAAGGGGCACCGAAATGAAGGCTGCAAATGCAGTCCTGGGCTCCCAGCCCTGTGAAAGGGTGGCTCAGGCCACTGCTGATACTGCAAGGGAAGGGAAGGGGAGGGAAGGAGGAGCAGGAAATCCCCCGATGTCAGGGAAGAGATAACCTTCCTGGCCCTTCACCCGAACGGCAGTTTGAAGGAGCTACCTCCATCCTGCCCTGGAATGAGGGCTGTGATTTAGCCTGCCCCACCTTTTGGAGCCGCCGGGGTTTGTTTCCTTAGCAGCAGAAGCAGCAGCAATGCGGCCGGGCCAGTCCTGCTGAGCCCAGCAGGCAGCCCCGCGCTGGGAGCAGCTCTGCGGCTCGCCCAGGTACGCTGGGACTTTCATATCCAGAGCTGAAATAACAAACGCGGTTCATGCAGGGGGCAGAGCTTGGGACTCATCTCTGCTTGAGAGGCCTGGTTATTTATTAATTATATTTAAAGTTTTATAACAGCTTAAAAGGAATGCGAGCCAGAGGCAATACTTCCAGTGAAGCCTCCCTTGTGCAATGCTTGTATAATTCTCTTGGTTTAGTGCTGGTTTGTGCAGCTACGATAGGCTCCAGACTGTTCCCTTCTCTGATGCCCCCACTGGCCCTGGTGATTTCTTCATCCTTTGACATGGGAATGTTCTGACAGAGAGACCCTCCAAAAGCACTACTGTGTTTTGAAATCCCAGAACATGGGAGTCCAGCAGGAAGACCAACACAAAATCTTTCCCAATCTCTTTCTAAGGAAAATGTGAAAGATTCTTGCCTTTTGGTACCCTCTTGGTGGGATTAGAGAGAATATTTTGCAAGCCACTTTCATTTTCCTTAAGTCCCACTTGCCATAATGAGTGTGGTTGATAGAATGCAGGATCCAAATTCCTGATAATGAGCCTGACAAAATTAGAGGATCAAGGAGTGGTGTCAGTGAACGTGTTCAGCTGAGTTCAGAATTGAAGTATACTGGCTTGTCGAGTTGGGAAACGCTTTGATAAACATATTTATGATTCGCCACTACCTTTTACATAGTGCAAACCAGCCATTTATTCAGTAGTAGGCACTTCTGAAGTACAAATTCCCTGGTCTGAATGGTTTGACTTCAAAACACTGGGAACAGAAGAAATTGATTTTGGCTGACCCTATTTGGGGCATGGATAACTAAGGACCGGACTCTGCCCAAAGACTGCTTGCAAAGGTACCTGGTATGAATCACTCCGGGGAGCCTACTCCGGGTTTCCTCTGGCATCCTGGGACCTGCCCCATTCCAGGCAGCCGCAGCCATCTACAGCCACCTGCTGGCTCATCCCTGCATCCTGAATGTTCTGCACAAGCTCCTGCAAGGCATAAGGAGAAGATGTCAGTATTTCATACCACCGATGTATTTTTAAACAAATATCACCTATTTAATCTGAGCATAGCTTCTCATTCTGAAGAGACTCGTTGAGAACTCATTGCCTTTGTGTTCTCTTTTAATCATTTTATGTGAGCCAAGTTTCTTCCAGATGCTTAGCACATCTTAGCTAATGAAAACATTGCAGTTTTGCATGACAGGTGAGTGTAATTATATACATTTTGCAGCAGAGAGTACTGAGAATTAAGCCAAGTGAAGCTCCAAGGTCTCTCAGAAGCAACATTGGTAGGGGCCCTTGTTTGACCATTCCTGCCTGCACAGTTTGATACTTGCTGGTGTTTCTTGAGATGCTGGCCCCAAGGAAGGAGAAACTGGGAAATAAGATCTGCTGCACCTTGTTAGAAGATATGTGAGAAGTCCTTGGAAATTTTTTCATACTCTGTCCTTCCCTACTGCTGAGTTTAGCTTTGCAGAGTGCAAGCAGGGAAAGGCAGGCCTGAAAAACACAATGCAAATGCAATGTATTGCAGATGAGCTGCGGGTTGTACTTTAATTTACCAAATTTGCATAGCCAGTATAAGCTATATCCTAATGACTTAAAAATATGTTAATCAATTAAGAAGTGCTTAGAAAATTATATGCAAACTAAATAAAATAAGGCAGCTGAAGATATGCTTAAGGAAGTGGTTCCGGAGAGGTTTCTTCAGCTCAATGTCTATGGAGAAGATGCCACCCCATTTCAGCAAGGCCTTATCAAGATAAGCTACTAAGTGACTACTTTGATTTTAGAAATAAACAATATTATCTGTGTTTCTTGATTTCTTTTAAATTAACGTGCAACTTTCTGTACTAGTTGCAGGTTTCATAAACAAACACAGCAAAGGTAACAAATGTTAATTGGACCCACTAACCACACTGTAATATGATAATCAACAGCTTTTGTTACTTCCATTCTTGTTTTGCTGACTGTGCCATTTCTTCCCTATTTCCCTGTTCAGTGCATTAATCCTTCAGTTATCCAGTTAATTTATTTTTTCCTGGGAAACAAAATCTTCCTGGCCCATTATGCATCTCTTCTGACCTTTGGTGCTGTCCACACGACTAGAGACAGAACACTTGGTTCTACAGCTCTTGATGTTTACAACTGTTACAAAAAACAAAGCAGATGAACAAAGTGACTGTGGTGGCAATAAGGAAATAAATAGCTGTGATCTGAGTCTTAGACCATTTTCAGTCTGTTCCTGATGGCTCCTCTTCATAGACATCCTCCATGTACAATCACTGAAAGTCTATTTCCTAACCAAGGTTCAAGCCTGCACATCTTGGATGATCCTCATCCTCTCTGATGTGTTTGTTGCCCTTGACACCACTATTAAATGTCTGTCCTTTGATACCTTGTAGCATTGGGCATAAGGACTTTTCTATGCTCTTTTTGTTTCAGTCCAGACTTTCCCTCAAGTGTCTTTCCCCAGAGCTTTTCCTCCCACCTCAAGGTGTAGCCTTCTCAAAAGGTATTGCTTCCCCCCCATCCTCAGTCCTCTGTCCTTGGGTGACCTCTCCTGCTGATGTGTATGCAATTATTACCTCTATCCAACTACCTTTAAAATACTTATCTACTGTTGATCTTCCACACATCAGTTTCGCATCTCTCTGCCTCCTTAGTGCTACATCCTGAGAGACAGCTTGCTACCAAGCTCCCTGAGATCCAAAAAAGGAACTCATTAAAAAACAAACCCAACAACACAGCTTTCCTTAGGTCTCTGGCCAGCAGCCAGTGTGTGTGTCAATTTAAATGTCTTTGATATTTAAATTTAGCTCCCTCTTGCTGCTGATACCATTTGGCAGAAGGTGTGCTTATAATATTATTCTCAAAGCTATTCACCAGACATCACTGTGCTACACTCAGAACTTCCCAGGAATTCACATTTTTGAATAACAAATATGTAGGAATGAGTAAGTTATCAATGTTATCCTAATTGGCTAACTGGATGATTTTCTTGTTTTTATGCTCTTCTTTCTGCTCTCTATGTTTGTATGCTGTACCAAATCTTCTAGGCAAGGAATGTCTTTAATTGTTCATGACATACATTAAGGTTTCTTGGAAAATTAATAGGTGTTTTTACAAGTTTGGTTGGTTTTTTGTTTTGTTTTGTTTTTAATAGAATTGCAAGGCAGTAAAAAACTTGTTTAGTTATGGTACATTATGACTATAGAGCTGCAATGCTGATATGTGGTATCAGATGCAAATGTATTATCTGGCTGAGAATGTTGTAATTCTAGGTCCCTGATTTGACATAGTTGTGCAAGGTAGTGCAGATGAGACTAGAGCTTTTCACATATTGAACGTCTTGGTTTAACAAGAGAAAGGAAATAAGTTGCCTGGCAGATAGACTTAGAAGGACCCTTCAACTATATTAGTTCATGGCTTTTCTCAGAAAACTTCAACACTTCAGAGTTGTGCAAGAATTACCTTCATGTATTTCTGAACTTATGAATTCTTCTTCACTGAGGTTCCTAGTTTCTCTTTTGAGAGGGACTACTGAGTACTTTGTGTTTATTAGTATTCAAATCTGTAAATTTTTAAAGCATTACAGAATGAAGTTACAGAACTGTGATTCTATGTAATTTTAGGTGGTTTTGAGCAAAATATAGGTGCTATTAGTTGTAATAAATCAGTAAATAACTATTTTTTAAAGAGAAAATTAGTGAAAGTTACTTAGATGTTGCCATAACCTAAAGATACTAATATCTATATCTTTACAGGACCCAGATACTTTGAATTTAGACAGACACCCCAGATTCAGGGGAGAATTTTTTTGCCCCTCCTATTTCATCTGCAGGATTTGACACAATGTATCAAATGATATGTAATTTCATACAGTCATGGCTGGAGGCATCTGCTTTTTATCCCTAATAGCTCAGAAGTGAAGCATTCACCTAGACCTAAAACACCTCCAGTTTTTATCTCAGGACACTGGAATTGGCTGGGTGAGTGCTGTAGTCACCCAGCTGTTTAGGGGAGAAGTTCTAAACTGCGTCTTCCATAAAATGATTAAATACCAGGAAGAGTTGGGTAAAGCACCCACTTCTTGAATGCTCTAACAACCATATTGTAGTAGACTTATTTGCTTTCTTTGTCCTACTGAATATTCAGGTGTGCCATACAAAGCAGAACTTCCCAGAATATCCTGCAGCAGATGGATAAAGTGATAGCAAAGAGGAGGGAGCTTTTCCAAAGTAATGGCACTTGAACTTTGTTTTCCCACATCCTCGGTGCCTTACCTGGGCAGCTAGATCATTGCCTTGAGCATTTAGATAAATGGTCAAGCCCTGGCTATCCTCTGAAAGGGCTGTTGACCTTCATCCTACTTTTCTTCCTAAGAGGACAATTACAACTCAGTAACTGCAGAATCAGAATCCCAAATGCAAATGGTTAGAAAGCAGGAAGTACAGTAAAGCTCCCATGGATAAAATCTTGTAAATAGCTAATCATCTTTCATGGATAACTGCAAAAACCTCCACTTCTGTCTTGCCCCTTAGCCCTTTTTTGTTATTAAGCTGCAGAGAAGACCTGCTCCTCTTAGCTCCTTAGAACTATCCAGCTAGGGCTTTAGGGGGGGATACTTAAACATGCAAGTTATACTGATTTTAGTAGAAAATTTGGCAGATTTAAAAATTCATTGGTTCTTCCAGCATCAGCCTGAGTGTAGTATTTATCTGGGAAGTTATCTATGGCTTGTTCTGCATTGCATCTTTTTCTTATACAGTTTCTGTTCAAAATATAATAAAAAGTCTATTAAATTGAGTGGGAACTGTGCTGTTGCTTCTGTCGCTCAGCTGGAGAGTTTTTCTCATGGTGCTTTAACAGCTTTGCAAAAATACATGCAGGAAAGTTTCGGTGTGAGAAAACTGTTTGACATTCATTATTAATACATATTAATATTCATAAGGAACCTAATTAGCTGGGAAAGTCATAGTGATCTTATTTGCTGATTAGCAGAGAAAAAAATTGACATATTTTTCCTAAGTTAACCTTGTTGACTAAAATTTGTGTCAATGAGCAAGTGCAAGGTTAAGAACAAGAGGATAATCATCCTGGTGAGATAACTGCTGAAGTAAAACTGATGCAACAGTGTTTTTTCAGCATTTAAGAAATCTAAAGTCATAGATAATTTAGTTTGTAAGGTCCTCTGGAGGTAGGTTGGTCCAACTCCACCAACAAACCTGGGCCAAATTCAAAGTTATCTTCCCCAGTGCCTGGAGGGGACACTGCAGTGTTTACAAAACACCAAACAGGAAATGCTTGAGCAAAGGAGGTAGATATAATTGGGTATAAAAGACAAAGTTAAGGGTGCTTCTTTGCAGCTTCATCCAGGGGAAAATGGTTTTTGAAGTCATCAAGCTGTCCTGTTTGGCCAGGCAGTGTTAAAAGTAAGCAAGATAAAATGCTCAAACCCTATTTAAAATGAGTGGTTTCATTCTGATCATAAGGGAAGGTCTCTCAAGTGTTGCTAAAATAAACCTCAGACTTTTAAGAAAAAGAAAAAAAGGACAGTGATTCAGGACAGCCATGAATGTACTAAGTAGCAGCTAGGCCTTATCTGACAATTTGTTTATGATGTATCTTCTCTCCTCTGGCTCGCTGATGGACCACTGCAGACACCTGCCTCAGGCTGCTGGAGGAAGGCACAAACACGTAGGAAGAGCAGCCCAGCTGTAGGGATGTGGTCCTGAGAGCTGGCTGGGCTGAGCAGCAGCACCACAGGCACAAACTTCCTGCTTGCCTCCTGGCCCATACTTACACTGCTCTCCATCACATTTATTAAAGCCAGGCATTTTAAAGTATTACTTTATTCCCACTCCTAGGAAGGGTCATTACCCAGGGATTTTATCCAGGAACCATTCAGCCTTGTTACAGCACTGCTGTTTATGTGACTCATGTTGAGGGTGAGAATCAAATGTAAGTGAAGTTCTTGTGGGAGCTGACCTTGTTCAGCAGGGCTCTGCCATCTTGAGACAATTTTCAGGTTGCCTCTATAAAGCAAGAAAAGGCTATCTCAGCTGTTATGATGGGGGAAAAAAAGATACTCAATACTTCCAGGAACTTTTAAAACTGGATTTTGGCTTCTACTATTTCCACACTGAGAATGTTGCTATTTTTGCATTTGAGACTGGGATAGTTTGACAGCTGGTGAAAAAAAAATAATGACGATTCTTATGGAACAACTTGTATTGTTTCTTATAACCTGTACAGAAAGCCTTAAAATTTAAAAAATCAGGAATCTTACTTAATCATGTGAAACTTTGTGGATGCCGGATTTCTTCTCACATTTTCTTCTTATTTTTCTCTCTAAATATATTTCATATATTTGCTTTCTGTTTTGAACCACAGCCTTACTGACTGTGCATGTTTTGTTATTTGAGTCTGATGCATTGGTGATGAAATTTTTAGGATCTGCCACCTATTCTATTGTCTCATGAAGTGTTGTAACACTTGCTTTAATTTTTCATCTAAGGATTAAAAAGACTGCTAGTCAGAAAAGAAAGTCCTATTAAAAGGTTGTCTTTCCAGTGGTAGCTTTTGGATTTATACAAGAGACAGAGACTGAATTTTTTGACTTGATATGTTTACCAAAGTGTACAATGATTATTTCTCTCCCACTTAAGTTTTCTCAAAAAGACATTGGGAACAAAGGAAAAAATCTGAATAATATTAGTTTGTGATTATAGAATTCCTAAGATAAGCTCACATAGTGTTTTTGCCATGCTGTTTTGAATTTAAAGCATCAGAAATTCCTGACTATCTCCCTGAGAAGATCAGCACAATAGACTCTCAGTTCAGCCCTGTTTTCAAATGCACAGGAATGTGCATACCCAGAGCTGAGGAAGATAAATTCAGAAAGGTTTAAGTGGTTGAAAAAAGACAGGCTGTGGTATAGCCTGAAAGCTGTGAATATGAACAGCAGAAAGGCAGAGGAAAGACTTATGGATGTGAAGGAGAAGCTGAGAGTTGGTCTTCCTGAGACCAGGCCCTGGAGTCAGGCATATCCTTTTACAGGCAATGAAACATCCCACCAGAGTTTGCTGCTTCTGCCTGTGTAGAAACGGGATCTATGTACATTGTTTGCAAATAAACAAGATTATACTAAGAGCATATCAAACTTGTATCAACAATTTTTATTCCAGTAGAAAAAAAATCCTTGCAAGGCCTTGCAGTTTGATGATCTACTTGAGTGGGAAGGGTAGCACTAATCAATAATATTTCAAATACAAAACTCTTCAATGAACCTTGAAAGGCTTTGAAGAGTTTACTTTTTGTTAGCATTTTGCTCTGGGGTGTTGTAGGTCACAAAATAAACTAAAACATCACATTACATTTCTAGTTTTTCTCAAGTACTGAAGAACAATGTGTGTGATTCTGATGTGTAAAACAACACTAAAAGGAGAATTGTTCAAACTGATCTTTAGAGCAGGCAAATCTGAACACAGCAGACAAGTAAGGAAGCTGAAAAGGTTTGGAAAAGAAATAAATGCAAATCAGCAGAAAGTCTGAAATGGACCAGAAATCTCAAACATGTTTGGTACTGCTACAGCAAAGGCAGGACTTCACATGATGGAAATTTCTACAGTTAGTTGGAAATGCAAAAGAAAATGTTAGAAAAAAAAAATTCTTGACAAATTCCTTACAGAATTCTTGACAAATAGGAATACTTGACATTTGTGAGATAATGAGAGATATTTTTTTAAGGAAAATATATATTTGTATGGTTTATTTTAGATGGAAAATTTCAAACAGTGAGAGGCTAACAAAATAAAACATCAATTTACTTCAGAAAAAAAGGAGTGATACCAAGTTTTCATAGATGACAATAAATCAGATTAAAACAGAATTTTCCTGAAGCTGCAGATTCACCTTTAGGTCCCTGACACATATGCAGTGACAGATTAAATCTGGTTGGCTGAAATTGTTCTGACTCTGGCTATCCACCAAACCCTTAAGGCACAGCTGATGCCAGAGTGCTTTAAGTCAAAAATCCAAAAATGGATAGACCCTAAATACAACTTGCCTTATCACAGTACTTATTCCATGGAAGGGTGAGGCGGATATATGGGGGGGGGCTGAATCTGCCATCAATTTTAATCTGCCATCACGTTGTGTTTAAGCATTAAGTACAGTTCTGCTGCTGCCAGAGAAGAGGAAACTTTAGCCAAGAAGTGCCATTGGACAAGACAAACTTAAGCAAAATGTTCAGTCTGATCTGTGAGAAAAAAACACACTGAAAGCCAGAGAAACTGAAGTTTTGTGGGTGAGATCAGTTCTATTAAAGGTATTAGCTGATCTTTAAATATTTAGTTCATCAACTGTATTTGGGCACAGGATGTAGAGGAGACAAAACATACCCTTATTCATGTAGCCAACTCTTTCTTTATAGCACAGTAGCATGAATATGCCCCAAACCTAAGGTCACTTCGACCTTAGCTAATGACTTCTTTCACAGCAAAACTGCCCACTAATTCAAATGCTCCTTGCACGGTCTACTTGTCATAACAATCCTTGCATGGTTTTGAATGTGAAATCAGGACTTCTCTGGGATCTTCTCTTTGGATCTGGCTCCAAATAACAAGAATGCTTTCTGGCATCCCACACAGAGGAAGTTAATGGACAGACCTCACTTGACACTATTCTAATGAACATGTTTTGTTTTTGCTACTCTCAGTAAAATCCCAGCACTGTTTTCGCAGAGCAGATCTCCCAGGAATATTTGAATTGCTACAGCCCATTAGGTAATTACAGACCAGGATTCCTCAAATGCCAGAACATGGTCTGTGTTCAGGCTTATCTAGGTCTGTCAAGACCAAGGAACAACCAAGACTATAGGGAAAGCTCAGTCAGTAGTACAGTAGGCTGAAAAGGGAGGGCTTCTTGGGCAGCAGGGAGCATTCTGTGTCCAATTCCCTGAGAAGCAGAGTATTTGTCCAGTCCTGCTACCACTGGCTCTTCTGTCAGAGCACCCTGAGCCCATCTCAGTCCCTCCTGATGCCTGTGTTTGGCTGTCTGGTAAATAGTGAAGAATGAGGCTCATGTCACTGATAATCACTTTCAGCAGAAGCACTTCAGCTTTGGCTGAAGAAGCTGTTATCCAGCAACACATTGCTTGCTTTCACTCTTGAACCATCCCACCCACCAGCCAACAGGAATAGAGGTGGCGTGCATAACAAAACATTAAAAACAAAAAATAGAATATATCATCTGGTCCAACTGAGTCTGAAGATCTTCTTGACTTTGGCTCCTTGAGGAGTGAGCCCATGAAGTTCAACAAGGCCAAGAGCAAGGTCCCGCACCTGGGTTGGGGCAGTCCTCAATATCAACACAGGCTGGCTGTGAAGGGATTGAGAGCAGCCCTATGGAGAAGCACTTGCTGATACTGGTAGACAAAAAATTCTGAATGAATTGGCACTATGCACTTGCAGCCCAGAAAGCCAACAGTATCCTGGTCTGTGTCAAAGGAAGTGTGTCCTGCAAGTTGTAATAGAGAGGAGTTTTCTCTACCTCCACTCTGGTAAGGTCCCACCTCCAGCTGCATCCAGCTCTGGATGTACAAGAAAGTACAAGAAAGACATGAAACTGTTGGAACAGGTCAGGAGGCGGGTGGCAAGGGTGGTCAGGGGGCTGGAGCACCTCTGCTGTGAAGAAAGGCTGAGAAAATTGACTCTGAGGAGATCTCACTGCAGCATTTCCATACTTGAGGGGGGCTTATATGAAAAAGGGAGATGGACTTTTTACTAGGAGTGTAGTGACAGGACAAAAGGCAAGAGTTTTAAACTAAAAAAGGGTAAATTTAGATTAGACATAAGGAAGAAATTATTTTACATTGATGATAAATTGGTACAATTTATGTAAAATGGTAAAATGGTACACTGAGATGCTGGAACAACAAGTTACCAGAGAAGCTGTGAATGCTCCATCACTGGAAGTGTGTCAAGTCAGGTTGGGTGGGGCTTTGATCAACCCGACCCAGTGCAAGATCAGATGTTGGACTAGATGATCTTTCAAAGTCCCTTACAACCCAAACCATTTTATGATTTTATGATTCTTCACACCAAAACTCAGATTGTCGAAATAGAGAACAGATGGAAAGGTTGCTGTAGAGGATAAAACAGAAGAGGCCTCCTTTTCTAGGCTCTTCTTTGTCCCTCTGTGTTGCAAATAACTGTTTTAAGGTCACTGAAAGAATCACCTTCAAAGGAGAAATGTTGGCAAAACCAGGTTTAATATAAAAGCATGACAAAGTTTGTTGGCAAGTTTTCACTCTCTTGCTTAGCAAGTGGTTAAAGCACACAGACAAACAGCAAACAAAAATCCAAAATCAATCAATCAATCAATAAATCCAAACCAAAATAAACCCAAAACTATGTACAGCTGAGGGAAGGGTGGGGGTGGTGAGAAAAGGATAGGGAAGGGTAAGGATAAAAAGGAATACGGAAGACCTTCCTGTCCCCTCACTAAACAGAGCCCAGACTTGACCAACAGGTAGGACTTGACCAACAGGTAATGCCTAAGGGCCCAACAGCACTTACTCTTAAGAGCACTTAACCTTAACAGCATTTAGCACTTAACCTTAACAGCACTTAACAGCACTTAACATCACTTAATCAATAACTTAACTTAAACAACTTAACAAAAGATTCATATAAAATTTACAATACTACAGCAGTAACTTACTTACAGGCCTTGCTTGCGAACAAATCTGAAGTACTTAAGAATCTAGGAGAGCAACATTCCTAGTACATTTGTTATAGCATATTCACACTTGCAGGCACACAGATAGAAAGGAGTCTGTACAATGTACATCTGTGAAAAATTCCCCTTGAATTCAGTGAATTACTCATGTCTGCCTTTGCATCTCCCCAACGGGTGAAGGGTTGAGCCTTAACGTGAGGGGATATCAGCCACATCATTCAGCTGTCCTCCGAGTTTAGCCAACTTCAGGTTTAGCAAACTTCAGAGTTTGCTGGCTCTTAGAGACCCCATTCAGAGGGATTTTGCTGTTTGCAGTTGCTGCAGTCCAGGAGAGCTTGAAGGGTCTCACTTTGGACTGCTCTATATAGGGTTGCAAGAGAGATGGCTTTAGTCAGAGTAATTTTCCATCCTGGCTTCAATTTGCATCAGTAACTTTCTTTGAAAGTTTGATAATGAAAATATTATTTCCCTTGGGTTGTTATTCATAACAAGAAAAATAAATTTCCAATGCTCTTTGTTAAAAAAGCAGGAGCTCATTAGACAGCACTAGTTCCTGGGAGCACTCAGTGTTTCTGACAAGCTCAAGAGGAGCTGAGCCCAGGTGCTGCTCATCAAGGTCAAGGCCTAAGGAACATTTCTCACATCACAGTGAGACTTTGGGTGAGAAGGTGGGATGCAGCACCACACTGATGCATTTGCTTCAGACTTGCCTTTTTTTTTTCATCTTCTTGCAGTCACTGTATTTTTGGGAATTCTCTTTACAAGCTCTGCGCAGGTATTTGCTCAAGGAGGAAGCAGTCCCTCCCCTTTCCCAATCATTCCACTGGTACAGTCACATTCATCTTCATTTCATTATGTCAGCTATCAAGAAGTAACAAACAAATTTTTCCCTCTGCAAGGCAAAGCTGCACACTGCTTTAAGGTTTTCAGCTAGCATTTTCAAATAGCCTGTTTAACACTCACATGCTAGTCTGCTTTTACCATCAAATCTGACATCTACAGTTGACTCTACTACAGTCAACTACTTTGGTTTTGTGTTTGGGATTTTTCCTAATATTTCATTTAATTAGCTTCCCTTGGCATTTTATAGATGCTCACAGGGTATCCCAGGAGTGCAAGAACTACTTCATTTATTAGCTCTACTTTCCTAGCACAATTTCCAGCTGATAAACAGCTGGTTTTGAAACCACAAGAGAATACAAATTCATATAACTGAATTCCAGGAGGGGACACAGTAATTTAAACTGTCACATGTAATACAAACCACCTTATGTCAACCAGTTACCTCTGTATTTAACCCAATTACTTGTGTTGAACAAAAGCATAGCTTGTGGTTGACTAATATATGTACATGACACCTGATTTACAGACAAAAAATCATGTCTCTATCATCTCACCAGAGATCTGTTCTGGGCATTAATCACACTCAGCACAAAATATTTGGGCCTTATTCTTCATTTGAATGACTCTGGACCTGTTGGCAGCCACTGCTTTTGAGCCACTGATGTTTGAGCATGAAACCCATTGGCACACAGAACTTTTTTTTCCAGAGGTGTTTCTTTGCTACAATCCAGTCACTTCTCAGTCATTTATTTAACAAATTTAACACAACCAATATTTAAAATATTGTAATATTTTGAAATGTATTTTGCATTTGCATTTGAAATGAATTTTGCATTTCAATATATTGAAATGCATTTTGTCAAGTCTAAGAAATCAGGTAGAGACTTCTTTTTCTCATATTTTTTTTCAATTATTAAGGTTGATTTTTGTCCTTGAGAACACAAATTCCCACAGGCCATTCTGGCATCATCATCAGCAATACCATATACCACAGTGAAATAATTTTACTTTTCCTACTTGCTGTGCCCATTTATACATCCAAAAATTATTGCTTTAATATCTCTTGCTACAGCACTTTCATGGATATGCATGTTTTGTGAATTTCACAGGTGCTGCTTTTCATACCAGCCCCTCGTTTTGTATTGACTAAAGTTTCAAGAGAGCTTTGAAGATATGTGATGGCAAAAATACATAAAGCGTGAGTTGAGCCTCAAGTACCTGTAAGTTTTTCAAAAAAATGCTGCATGAACCAGTTAAAATAAAACTGAAAAAGCAGAAAAAGCTGAAGGCACGGACTGAGAAGTCTAAATAAACCGAAATTAGTGATTAAGTTTAAAATAAGTTAAATTTGTCTACCGAAATCCTCCCATCTAGCTTTGGTCCGTTTCTATTGCAAACTAGCAGACAGGGCAGAAGCGCGGCTGAGAGACTGATTCAGAGACAAAATACAGAGTTCTGGCGTGTAATTTAGCAAAAGTCCACAAGAGGGAGGTACCAGCCACCAGCAAAGCCTGCCCTGAAAATGGGATCTGCCTGGGTAGGTCTGCAGAGGGTTTTGCAGTGAGGTTTCACTTACATGGCAGCGTTTCTGGAGACCCTTTGGAGATGGGCACCCAGCTCCAATGTGTTTTTTACTTAGACAGCCCGACCTCGGTTGTTTTTAGGATTCTAAAGTAACTGAAACAGTTTCTATATAAAATAGTTGATAATAACATGTATTGAAGTAAACAGTTGAAAATATCCTATCAGTTACTTCATCTTTTGAGATAATAGGAAATAAAGTCTGGTTCTAGAAAGAAATAAAGCAACACCTAACAACAGAGTTTGTTTTAATGCCTTTATAGGAAAGGTAGAAACTGCAGGGGAGATTACTGAGTCAAAACTGCAGATCTTACATCTGCTAAACTATGGCTGCACCACACAGAGCTGTACTTAAATCCCCATTTAACCATTTAGCCATTAATGGCTAAATTAATTAATCTAATTAATTAATTAATTAATTAAATTTAATTAATTAATTTAACCATTAGCTGCATTTTGGCCCTAGATACTTCATGTGGGTTTTTTTCCCAATCCTGAGAGCTTGAAGCATGAAAGTCTAAAGCGCAAGTCTTAAAAAAATTGTTTTATATGTTGATTTTCAATGCAGCTCCATTCTCTTTTTCTCAATGCTGAAGGCTATGTAGAGAAGTACTTCTGTAATCAGGACACTGAGATAGCTGTTTGTCTGAAGAATCAAAAGCTCAACCTGAGGATCCTGACATTTCCGAACAATACAGCATGAACTTCTCCAGCCTTGATGAAAGCTGAAGGCAATAAGCGTTCTTGAAAATCAGTTTTAGCTAAGAAAACTTAGGTAACTTTAGGTAAATGTGTGTTATTTCAGGTAAATCCAGTGTTTATGTTTCTTGATGTTTACATTTCCCCCGAAATGCATTTGTACTCATTATGCACTCCTTTCTCCTTTTGAAATGTAGATGATTGCTGGTTACTTCTGCTGTCATCCTGGAGATTCAAGCACCTGGCAGCTATTGTAACTTAGATCTATACAAGAGGGTGCAATGGAAATGCAGTAATTGTAGCTGAAACTCCAGGTCTGGAGGAAAGTGACATGGGCACTTTTCCCACTAGAGATGACTATTACCTCATTACGCACAAATACAGAGTTCGGTAGTGTCGGTGTCTCAGAGGTTGAGACGACCCCGATATGTTTTAAAGTCTCTTTTTTCCCAGCCCGATAGCCAAAGAAGGAGTCAGGACTCTTCATCTGCAGTTTCCAAGGTTGTTTATTTCCTCTTATCTGGTACATTTTTTCCCTGACCTGCCATGATCTGGGCAGGCCAGCAAGAGGCACTCTGCCCACCTGGGTGGTGTTGTCTTTTTATACTATACACTAAGTACACATTACTTACAGTTAATTCCCAATACCTATCACCTACATTGCACAGTCTGTCCCTGCTCTAAACCAATCCAAAAGTGCCAATATCACCCAGAAGATGGAGGCTATGAAGGAGAAAGAAGGACAGGATATGCCCAAATCCCTCCATCTTGGCCCCCAAACCCCTATTTTAAAAACCCCAAAATTCTACTTTTCTACTTTGTAACAAACTATCACTCAACTTTCGTGGCTGGTGCTTCCTCATATAAAGTTGTTAGTTTTTTCCATGGGTTGAAATAAAAAACACAGGGGTCTTTGGTTTCATGCCAAGGCCTCTGAGCCCCTGCGAGGGTCTCAAGCCATCCAGGACAGCCAGAGAGATGTCCCGGGTTCCGACACTGTAGGAGGCCATAAATACTGTTAAACCAATTCCTACAAGGGTTTCATGTAGGAATATTTATCTACATTTTGACAGCAGGCTCTGGAGCATCTAAAGAGTGACCACACTCTACCATGGGTAGAGCACTCTTGGAGACTACGCTTATCTCACCAGTCCTTGCTGCATACCTGCCAACTTCCATGTTTTTCCCTCACTCTTAGTGACTAAGTCACTAAGATAGACTTAAGATCTCATAAGAAGATAGATTACTCAACTTAAGTGTGAGTCTTCTTGGCCTTCCACCAGGATGGGTACTTGTGGCTGGTTGTAGCAGGCACCAGCTCTACAAAGCCTGACTTATTCAATGGCTGTACGGAGGATGTCCATTGCCTGTCCTGCACAGAACTTGTGAGGGACCCAGCTGCTCCCCAGAGGAAGAAAGGAAACCAACAATGACCATCGGTAAGCCTGATTCTGCTCATCAGAATTCTTGAAAACCAGCCCAATCTTACACACAAAAGGACAAAATTGGGAGCCAGGGACCTGCCCTAAGCTAGGGAAAGCAGAATCCATGGGACATGGACTTGGGATTGACAAAAACATGTGGAAGATGCTTGAGCTGGGGCAGAACTAGAGAAGGACATTCAGCAGTCACCATCTGGAGATGAAGGGTGGAGACAGGCAGCTGACTATAATTGCAGGAGTGAAGTGGGCTTCAGCCATGGTTCTGGCAACCTGAGTAAAGAGACTGAGTTACATCTGAGGTACAGGTTATATTGTCCTGGTGAAGGAACAGCATGTGAGAAGGCACAGCAGCCTTTCATCCAGGGGTTCCACTGCCTCTCATTCAAAGCCAAGTTTGATATAGGTGAGTGAATTTCAGTCACTTTTATTGAGAAAATTATTAAGGTGGGAAAAAATGCATGAAAGCCTCACCAGGTAAGACAAATAAGTAGTGTAAGTGAAGCAGTGGAAATTCTAACACTTAGGAGCATAAAGGTTAGAGGAGAATTCTAATATGAAAGACAAAAAAATCAGGAGATCAGAAGAGATCAACTCAGCAGTACTGAGGACATCCCTGCTCCACAGAGCAATGGAAGTCAGCCTCTCCCCATCTCACTCATGTTCTCTTCTGACAAGCAAAGAGCCTTAGGATATCTTACATGGCCAGTGAGCCCAGTAGCTTATTAGTTCTAGCTCTGTATTTGTTATGTATTTTCATTAAAAAATCTTTGGGTTTGGCAGTTGGCTCTTCAATAGTGTGTATCCTGCCTTAAGAGTTTCTGCTTAGAAAATAAAAGTTACCTGAAGAAAGGGGCTTCTTTGTTTCACCACCTCATCTGGGCAGGGTGAATCACTGTAGAGATCAGTATCTTCAAGGAGATGAAAGAAGGGATGTTAAATTCCACTTAATTAAGCTTGGAGTTTAGAGGTAAATCCAAAATTGCATTTTGTTTAGGAGTACTTTTTCCAGTTTTTGAAGATTAAGAAGCAATTGCACCCCCTAATGAGAAATCAGAGGAGATGCAGAAGAGACTGAAGAGAAACAGGGAAGATGGATGACAGAGAAAATATACAGAACTGAGTGGAAGAACTTATTTGCATCTTAAAATTATGTATTTTCAGAAGGCTTTATGACATGCTCCTACAGTCTAAAGAGACAATCTTTAGTTTACAAAGCAAGCAAGCAAACAAGCAAAAACCCTGCTAAATGGAATTTGCTAGCTGTGTGGATCCTCTCTTTGTTTTGCAGATCAGACATCTTGCAGTAATGTGCTCTTCCATAGTCTATAATTACAGGCTGTCCTCATTCTTACTGACATTTCCAACCTATAATATTCAGTCATAAATTCCACCTATCTTAGATGCCAAATGATTTGGGCTTTTATTGGCAAGCAGTATTTTTTGTTATGAAGTCATGTGGAATTTCGTATGTGGCAATTAATCTTCTTGAGATTCATAGAATAGAATCATTGATATTTGAAAATACCTATAAGTTCATCAAATCCAACCATTAACATGGCACTGCCAAGTCCACCACTAAGCCATGTCTCTAGGCACCACATCTACTCTCCTTTTACATACGTCCACATTTGGTAACTCCACCACTTCCCTGGGCAGCCTGTTTCAGCCTGACAACCCTCTCCATGAAGAAATGTTTTCCTAATAGTCCCTAGTAAAACTTGAGACCATTTCCTTTCATCCTGTCACTTGTTACTGGGGAGAAGAGACCAACCCCCATCTAGTCAAAACCTCCTTTCAGGGAGTTGCAGAGAGCCATAAGGTCTCCCCTGAGCCTCCTTTTTTCAGACTAAATTCCCCCAGCTCTCTCATCAGACTTGTGCTCCAAGTAAGTTTACTCAGCAGCAGGATAAAGTTACCCAAAGCAGAGCTGATGCTGATTAATTCCTGTAAGTTTGTTGGTTTTGGTTTTTTTCTTAGTATTTTCTAAGCTCTCTCTCCTGCTCCCTTCTAGTTTTCTGGCTTGTCCTTCCTATCTGCCCTCCAGAGCTCACCTGTTCTGAATTTCTAGAGCATGGATGGATTACTGTAGATGTGTAATTTGCAATTCCACCTCATAGGAATTCACAAATACGCCCAGGTCTTCTGTTCATAGAGCTAGTGCAGCTTGCTTCAGCATTGCTGCATATTGAACTTGAAGAGTGATTGTCTGCTGGGTGAAGCTGAGCTCCAGCTATGCAGAAGTAAACTTCTTACCAAGCAAACAATGGGGTGAAGCAGCCTCTGGGGTCCATAAAGAGAATGTGTTTGGATTGCATGTGGAGACAAAGCAGTACAAAGGCTGCATTTCTATTCAGTGCTGTGTAACTGCTCAAAAGGAAAACATTTTTAAAAAATGCCGCTGCAATGCTGAAATTATTCTCCACTCTAATTCTGTCTTCTGGTTTTTCAACCCTTTTTTCCTTTCTCATGATCTGTAGCCCATCTGCTATCTATTAACCCTACTCCTACATCACCATCTTCTCACCATAAGCCTGAAGATTGTAGTGCCTTGTGAAAACATTTTGCTGTCTTCAGCAAGGAACAACTGGGAAATGTCTGTGAAACATATAATCAAAATCAGAGAAAAACACAAAACACTGTGACAAACTGGTGTGAGGATTGTAATTTTTAAAATGAGTTAGCCTCTCCTTTCCATCCTTCCATCCTAGTCATCTGACTTGCGATTATGGGTATCATTGGCTGAACACACACTGACTCTATAGAGTAAGAAAAAGAGAAAAACATATTGGTACTATATTAAAAAATCACCATGTGAAATCTGAGATAAAGTTATATAAAAATAGACAGCATAATCCCAGCCTTATACAGAAAACAGAACCAAGAAGGGCACTAATGCTTATAGGTATAGCTGTTGGGGCTGCCCCAGGATATGCAGCCACTGGCTACACCACAGCCTGTGTGTTGCTTGTGTCCCTCAAACCCAAATGACTTTAAATTATCGCCTGGATTCTCCAGGAATTACAGCTTTGCCCCAAGATAGGTACCCTTTTAAATATTCTGTACTATCTAACTGCAAAGAACATAATAGCTAGTGGCTTTAACTCCCTAATTATGCATTAATAAGAGACAAATTATTTCACAATGTTCCTGCTGGAATAGAGAGAAAATATTGTTCAACGTCCCTTGGTACACATTAAAAATACAATATATCATCAGGATGAACTTTCATGATGTGTTACATAATATTTTTAACTCCTTAATATAATTCCAGTTCATGCTTTACATATATATTTGATAATGTTTTTGCTGTTGTTCAGACAGTAAGCTGTTTTTCTGACATTCATTAAAAAAATTCTGAAAACATTTGCAGAGTTCATTGTGATCAGTCTTGAAAATATCCAGCTGCACTGCCCTACTTCTTTTAAAAAAACAATTTAACCACCCAGCTTCTCAATAAAATGCCCACATAAAGGACAGTGTTTTATTTATTCCTTCACACACCCACTGATATAAACACAATGATTATGGCTTTTTATGTAAGTGGCCTCTTGCTTCAGAGCTTGAAGCACCTCTGATTCTGAGTAACTGCAGTTTTATATAATTATTCTTCTAGTTCTTCAGGATCCCTACCACGCCTCGTCCAAACATTTACCAGGCTCTGCTGCTTCTCATGATGATGAGTGAAACACAAGAATAGATCTTCTTCTGTTTTTCAGTCTATACACCAGACTTGCTCCATCTATCTACCTGTGCAGGTAGAAGACCTTTACTCATTAATTAATGACAAGGCTGCATAGTGAGACCAGGCTCTTTGTCACCTGTAGCACATCCATGGACAGCAAGGGTCAGTCTCACACTGCACTGACACTGCAGACATTGGTCCTGATGCCTGTGCTCCTGGGGCAGTAGTGACCAGGAACCAGGGACATGTGTTTTATGGCTCTGCAGCTTAAGATAGCTCAAAATAATGCCTGCATCTGCACAAGAGGCAGGCTTCATCAAGTGATTTATTTTTTATACCCTGGAGTTCAGCCAACCATTTCTGGTTATTCCAGCATGACACCACTGCCCTGCCAATTGCTGATTGTCCAAGTCTGAAAACAGCATTTTGCTGGGGGAAGCTGCATCTTGAGAAGGGTTAAAAGAAAAGACTGATCAATTCCAACCTCTTCTTGGGAGCCTTTATTTCCTGGTTGTAAAGTTGTCATAAAATTTTAGAAATTCCTGCTTCAGCCTTTTCATATTTGCCACTGTGAGATTTAAATAATTAAAAGATGTTTCACAGTAGTCATTTTGACAGGGTAATGCAAATGAAACAAGAAGTTCCTCATTCTAGAAAAAAAAAAATTGAATGCTCAGGAATGCATATAAATTCTAAAGTTGAAAAATAAGGTAATGGCATTTAACAACAATAAAATCAGTAGCTCTATCTAGATATCCACCTTATTTACTATAACATAAGCAAAAAAAGGTAGCTCTTACAGGGAACTTGCATTTCAAGAAATGCAAATGTGCCAAGCTCTTCACCACAGCAAGGAGAGTGAGAGTAAATGAAGGAGCAGGGAGCCACCCCTTTCCAATGTCTTGGCTGGAAACACAGAAATGTTCTGATAGCATCCGAGCCTCGAACAGATGCATCTGTCAGAATTCTGTAATTGCTTCAATTCCCAGCACTAATCACTCTAATCAGAAGTATCAAGAAAAATTACTCACAAATTACATAATCTTGAAAGAAATTTTGCACGAGTATTTCATATAGAGAAGGCAATTTCTTGGGGTGGAAGGAGAATAAGCATGCAGTTTTGCTGATCACCTAATAAGATTTAATTATAGCCTGCAGCCAGAGAAACATCAACACTCTTTCCCATACCTTTCATGGATTGCTGCCCTCTGCTCTGGCTCAGGCACAGTGGCTACAGGGTGACTTGGTCAAGACAAAAAGTTCATGTTCTGCAGTGGGTTACACATACCTGTTGTGACCAAAATAACCTTACAGCTGCATCAAGCAGGATCTTCATGGAGTGAAGGGTTTCTTGTAGCTGGCACTAAAGGGAGAGAAGAAATTCTACTCCAGTATTAAAATCATCATTCCAGTATCTTCATTCACAGGATGCTGCTTCCATCTGTTTCCTTATCTACCATCCTTCTTTCTATTAGCCACTTCAGCTTGTTCTGCTCCTTGCTACAGTTCTGACTATACACTTGCATTAGTCTGATATTAATTTTCAGCAATTGTTGGTTCATGTCTATTAAGTTACATTTCTTAGTCTTCAGAAAGTTTGTGTTGGCTCCAGTAGCTTGAAGGCTATGGCTCTTCTTGTGTTTGGTCTCTAGCATGAAATATCCAGAGGGGTTAAATACAGTTTAACTCGATCTGTGGAGATTGGACCATAACAAAAAGGCATTTTTAGCAGGCACAAGGAATATTTATAAACTGAACATAGGAAATCAAGTGCAGATGTATTTAAGTTCAGTCTCCAGTGGTTTGGAACTTGTTGACAGCTGTAATAACCCTTGTTCAGTGGGGAAAAGCAGCTCCTGCTGCGAACATGTTTTTACAGACAGATGTCTACGATTTTGGATGCTACTTGTTGCACCAGAATTCATGTCATTGTTGAGGGAATAACCATTGTTGGATGAGTCCCATGTTATTAAGAAGAAAAATCTGTGTTTGATCTCTTTAGCTCACAGGATCTTTACTTTTAGGCTGAACTGACTGATCTGATGAATGAACCAAAGCCCCATCTCTTAATGGCTTCCAATTTCACCTGAATTTATTCAAAAGTGTCAAACTGGTTTACTATCATTTTACTGAGAAGCTACCAGATGTTTTTCCCCTCTTCCATTTTACCACTGGAAAGATCTCATCTCCTTTGGCCCCATGTGAGTTTGATTGGTTTTAATTATTCTTTCACCATTTCCTGCTGAAGTCCGATCATGTTTCACAGGTTCCTCACTTTTAAATATTGTTATGCTGCGATAAGACAGACATGTTCGATATTGTTGCATTGCAACAAGTACACAGCCCAAGAAAAGTCCCTCTTGGAGAACTGGGAGGACCACAGGTTAGTGCCCTTAGGAGTTCAAGGCTAAAAGAGTTAATCCTGGTCTGCAGCAAAAGCAGAGTGGCCAGCAGGATGAGGGAAGGGATTCTGCTCCTTTGCTCTGCTCTGGTGAGACCTCGCCTAGAGTGCTGTGGGGAGCCCAACACAATATACACATGGATCCATTCGAATGAGTCTGGACGAGGGCCACAAGGTTGATCAGAGGAGATGCAGCACCTCTCTTATGAAGACAGGCTAAGAGTGATGGGGTTGTTCAGCCCCATCACTCTGTGGGGGGAGAAGACTCTGTGGAGGCCTTACAGCACGTCCCAGTGTGTAAAGGGCTACAACAGAGCCAGAGAGCGGCCTTTCACAAGGGCATGGAGCGACAGGACAAGGAGGAATGGCTTCAAATTGAATAAGAGTAGATTTAGATTAGATATTAGTAAGACATTCTTTACTGTGAGGGTGGTGAGCCACCGGAACAGGCTGCCCCAGAGAAGCTCTGGATGCCTAATTCCTGAGAGCGTTCAAGACTGGGCTGGACGGGGCTTTGAGCAATCTGGTCTAGTGAAGGTGTCGCTGTCCAACCTTCCAGTGTCGCTTCCAACTCAACCCCTTCCATGATTCTCTGATTTCTCCGATGGGTGTTGCTTTCTTTCGTGTTCCCCGAGCAGGGGACACGGCCGTAAGACCGCCCGCTGCCCTCGGCCACCCAGCGCCCCACGGCCTCCCAGCGCCCCTCAGCGGCCCCGCCCCTCCCCCGTCACCGCGGCAACCCCGCCCCGCCCTTCGCGTCACATCGCC